>JAVTVJ010000425.1:0-328436 GCA_034509425.1 Eopsaltria australis
ACCAACTTTTTAATTGGTTTACCTACCTATCAATTCTTAAAACTACCTGATTATTGGCTCTCTCTCTCGCAGGAAGGAAGTTGTATTTCTTCCTGCATTCATGCAGCCCAGATCACTTCCTAGATTTTGACCCCTCTGGCCTAACCCAGGACATTCCACCTCTCGCCTTCAGGAAAAACCATATATAAGACTTATTATCAAAATTACATTAATTATACAATATTTACTTAGAATAAGAAAAATTACTAAACTAAACAGAAAGCTTCTTACACAAACCTCCACCTCTAGACTTTATATGACTACTACAATACACAGTTTCTACTACCATTTACTTTATCTTGTATTTTAATACATGCTTTGCCTATTATTTCTCCTAATTAATCCTTATCTCAAACTCTCATCAATTTGCCCATTATTTGGTTCGATTTCCCGGCCAACGCACCATTGAATGTCGTGGTTTTAGTTTGCTTATTCAGGTTTGTGGCTAAATGCTAGCACACTTACCTAAATTTACTTGATTGCTTGTTGTGAGATAAGGATTAGGAGTAGGCAAAGCAGGCTCAAACTTTATAAAGTACAAAGAAGTTTTATTAATATATCTAAGACAAAGGGAAAAAAGAAAAAAAAACTCAAGAAAAAAAAACAGAACAAACTCCCCAGACCACCCCTCCTTCCCCACCTCTCCATTTCATTCTCCCTGACAACATACAAAAGACAACACTTTGACCTCCAGTCAGTTTACTACCTCAGAAATAGCTCTTGTTCCAGTTCATTTAGGGAGAGGAGTTTCTTTTGCTTACACCATGGATCTTCTGTAAGAAAAATACAGTTTTTATGGGTCTTCTGCCTCACCATTAACCGCCGCCCGGAGCAAAGTCCAGCTTAATGGTGGATCTCTCCCACACCAGTAGCCTTCCCACAGCCACTATGGTGTGTTATGAACAGTCCACAGGGTACCTGTTTTAAGGATGCCCAGTTCAATTGCAGCAACAAAGAAAATCCCTTCTTCTGTGCTTAGCAGCACAGGTTCTCCTGACAACTCAGGTTCTCTAGCAGTCTCCCCGGGACCAGGGCTCTGAGTCACAGCCTCTCCTCTCTCTTGGTTCTAGTTTCTCATCAGGCTGTACTTTTTTAACACTTACTTGTCTGTACTTAGGTATTTCAGTTCATTGGCTGCTATAAGAACCTCACATCCCCCTTTGGACTATATCTTCATATATTACAGAGAATTTATTAGCTCAGTCCCCAACCATGGTTCTCCAAAAGAGTTTTCAGCTTCACTCTTGAAGCACTTCTCATGCACCTCCCTCTAGGTATCAGTTCTGCTTTCCTCACTGACTGTAAAGTCTCTGCGCTGCACTATGTCGATGTCTTCACTCGTTCCTCTCTCTGCGAGGAAGGATGGATGTCTGTGAGTTTAGTCCAGGCATGGAGAGAGTTAATCTCTGTCTCTCTCTCTCTCCGGCAGTGTGAGGATCACGTGCTCTTTGCCGGGCTGCTTGAACAGGTCCGAGCTGAATGCCAGACGCTCTCAGAGTCTCTGCTGGGCTCGGCCAAGCTGGCTCAGCCTGCTGGGGCCATCTAGGCCTGGGGTGACAGGGCAGGGCCTGGCCCGAGCTGGATGGAGTCCGGCCTGGTCCTTGCCTGGCCCGGAGCAGGGGCCTGGCTCTCCCTCTCATGTAGCTGGCACACCGGCTGAGCTGTATCTGCTGAAGATTCCAGCCGTTCCTCCCCCATGCCTGCCCGGCTGCAGCGGCACAGCTGCCATAAACCTCCCTTCCCCCCCCATCCCTCCTTCGGAAGGAGGTAGGGGGGGGCCTTACCAGTGAGAGAAGCAGGAGCTGCTCCTCTCTACACAGCAGCAGCAGGTCCAAAGAGGAAGAGCGTCAGAAAGTCTCTGCTTATATATGGTTTTTTTTCCTTGAAGGCGGATCAACTTTTTAATTGGTTTACCTACTTATCAATTCTTAAAACTACCTGATTATTGGCTCTCTCTCTCGCAGGAAGGAAGTTGTATTCCTTCCTGCATTCCTGCAGCCCAGATCACTTCCTAGATTTTGACCCCTCTGGCCTAACCCAGGACAACCATGTAGGTCATCTGTTACTTATACAGGCTGTGTGGTAGGCCTTCTGTATTGAAGTGGGGTTTGGGTTTTTTGGTTACTTCTTAGAATGTTGGCTTGCCTTATGGCTGAACCTTGTTCTGCCTGTGGTGGACATAGGGAGGAGTGTATTCCCTACTTTTTTACATGTACTTTTATTTTATGTACATGCAGACTGACATTCTGGTTCTCACTGTTGTTGTTTTGTTAGGTTTTTTTCAGGGCTAAATACAACTGACATTAGGATTGAAAGAATTGAGGCTGTGTGGGTTCTTGCCATACACACCCCCCAGCCCTGTCTTGTAAATTTTTTTCTTCAGATTTTTACTGTTTCTAGATTTTTCTGAACTTCTCAATGTGCTATTGAAGATGTTGATTTCAATGTTGGACTGAAGATTTAACTTTGTATGTCATGTGAAGTAACACATGCATCCATGATCCTTGGAGATATTTGTCGAACAAATAGTGTTTCCTGTTGTGAACCTGTTTAGCTGATCAGTCCTATATGAACATAGATTTCTCAGTTTGGAGGCAGTTCACACTGTGCTTTTCACCAACAATAGCAGTGGTGAGATTACTCATGAAATTTCCTTTTGCCTCCTGTATATGTAGTTCCCTCCAGTTAGGTTGCTTGTAAATCTAAAAGTTATGTTCTCTGTTCTTCAAGTCACCCAAGGAAATTAAGAGTGATGCAGGTCCCAGAAAGACCCCACATGCTTTTTTAAAATCATCTCCACTCTGCCTCTGAATACATGGCCAGTTAGCTGCTCCTTTGAATTTCTGTTTTATGAGCATTTTTATTGTTAAATATACTTTAACGCTTTAGCTGTATAACAAAGGTAAGATCGGACTGAGATCTTTAAGGAAAAAATATCTCTGAAGTAATTTTAGTGTGGTTCACTAAAATCAAGAATGTGATTATATGTTTCCAGAGTTACCATTATGAAAGACAAAGACACCAGAAAGAGCAAAGGAGTTGCCTTTATTTTCTTTTTGGATAAAGAATCTGCACAAAACTGTTCTCGGGCACTTAATAACAAACAGGTAAGTTGTGGAAAGTTTTTATGGCAGAAGGGTTGGGCTTTCAGTCACAAAACATTTACCTTCTCTTTCCAATTTTCTGTAGTTGTTTGGGAGAGTAATAAAAGCAAGTATTGCCATTGATAATGGAAGAGCAGCAGAATTCATTCACAGGCATAACTACTTTGATAAGTCTAAGTGTTACGAATGTGGGGTGAGTAAAACCAGAAATGTAGAGAAATGGACAAAAGTTTGGGTTGATATAAGAACAGCTTAATAATTGAAATAATATTAAACAGTAGTAGTAATAGTAGAAGGTAATGAAAGTAACAAAGAGAAATAAAATCCAAGAAAGATAAGTGATGCACATGAAAACTATTGCAATGACAACCTCCTACTCTTTGCTTCAAAGTACCTGCTTTTGCTATATCTTTGGAAGTTGGCAGTAAAATAAATACAGGAAACAACTGTTTTATATAGAAGTGAGTTTTAAGTTTTAATTAATTCCTGACTTTTCCTGAACATAGTAGTGTAGGACATTGAGATTTGGATAGTATTTAGTGTCCAATACAAACTTGATTTATATTCATAACACTACTTACAGCAAAAATGTTGCCTCACTTCTGTGTCTTAAATTGTTAATTCTGAGGTTTCTATCTTGTCTTGAATATAAACCATGTGTAGTGTATTGAGTTATTACAACAGCCAAGGAAATCTACTGTGCTTGCAGCTTGTTCTCAGTTTGCAGTTAAGCATGCATATCACCACCAATCTCCTCATTTCCATGGCAAGCCTAGAGAAGAGTTTGTCTTCTGTGTGCTAATTCAGCATTCCATTTATCTTACTAATTGCTTCCATTGTTTCCCCCATGAACTTCCCTCCTGATATGTTTTAACGTATAGTTGTTTGTAATGGCTTCTGTGAAGCAATATTTCTTTTTCTCCAAGGAAGCAGGACACTTAAGTTATGCTTGTCCTAAAAATATGCTAGGGGAGCGGGAACCACCAAAAAAAAAAAAGAAAATAAGAAGAGAAAGAAAATAGTGGAGCCAGAAGACACGTATGTATATTGAGTTATGTGTTACTATTTTTAGGAAGCTTTTTCATACTAAACACTTAAATTAAAGATCTATATTTTTTTCTGTCTCTGCACAATGAAGTGAGGAGGAAGAAGAAAGTGAAGAGGAAGGAGAAGACCCTGCTCTCGATAGCCTCAGCCAAGCCATAGCTTTTCAGGTACAAAATTGAAGCATGGCATATTTATTATTATTTTTTAAATTCAACTCCCTTCCTTAGCTGCTTTTCAAAAGCTCTGATATACATGCATCGGTCTGTCTGCTCTATAGCACTTAGCAGGCTCTGGTTTGGTAGCAGTTGTTGGTAACTATAGTTGGCTTCTTTACATGGCAGGCATGATCAGTGGAATTTTGTCGGGGTTTTTTGCTCTTTCACTATTGTTTTATTTGTGTGTTGCAGCCTTTTCTTTCCTTCAAGCTCCTTTGCTCTTTGCTTCTGTCATCTCTGCTGTGGTGCTCTGCTAGGTTTTTGCCCACAAATCCCTCTTTAATTTGTTAAATGAGGAGACAGAAAAACAGCCCTGTATAAATGACCACACACATCCTCTGCCCTCACTGGAATGTCCCTGAACATTTATTGCTGGGGCATTCCTTTGCCTAATACAGCACTCTCTAGTAGACCTTATCTCCCAAAACATACTAAATGTGTGTTTTGTTATGTAGCTAGATTATCTAACATCTGTATTACTGTCCTTATTACTTTTTTATACCCTTTTGCTTCACAACAAAAAAGAAGCCTGACCTGATATTCAAATTTCTTGGCTCCCTGGTCAACATTGTTGCCTGTGTGCCTGTCCTCCCCAAAAAACCCTCAACAGTTAATAACTTTGTTCTGAATATGACTGTAATGAGTGCAGAACTTTTGCATGATGTAGTCCAAAAAAATGAATTAAATATGCACAATTTTCCTCCCTTTCCCTAGAAACTCCACGATTGGAAATAAAACCTATAAAGCCAGGAAACATTTTCATTTCTATCACCATCCAAAGATTTTAACTGGTAAAAATAGGAAGCTTCTATTTAAACTATTAGTTGGATAACCTTCAGTAATAATCCCCAAAGGCACTCATTATGTGAATGAATGACTTCAAAGGACAATGGATAGAAGACCTCTTAGTGGAACAAAGCTGATTCGATAATATCAGTATAAACATGAGGCATTTTTTGCTTTAGATCTCAGCTGCTCTATATTTTTTGAAGTTTGCCATGGGCAAAACTCCTATTTCTGAGAATACAGGATGGTCTAGGCAGCCTGTCATGGTGTAGAAGACAGCTTACATGTGAGAACTACTTTCAGAAATGTTTCCTAGTGCTTTGATCACACAGTTTACCTGGAAATAAACCCTAGTAATTCTTTAAATTATTTAATCATTCAATGCATATTAATAATTATCATTATTATCTGTAATTGTTGCAGTTTAGAGGTTTGGGAAACCGGGCGGAAACACCAATTGTGTAGTGGTTTGAGTTTGCCAATTCAAGTTTTTTGGTTAAATATTAGCACACTTACTAAAATTATTTAATTTCATTATGAGATAAGGATTAGAAGTAGGCACAGCAGGTTCAGACTTTAAGGAATATAAAGAGAATTTATTAACAGACTTAAAAAAAATAATAAAAGTCAGGAATCAGAACAAAACCTTTAGACCACCCTTCTTCCCCACCCCCCCCCGCCCGCCCCCCCTCCATTTCTTTCCAACTGACCATACAAAAAAACAGTACTTCAACCTTTAGTTAATTTACCACCTCTGGAATCGTCCTTTTCTCAGTTCATGTAGGGAGACTTGTTTTCTCTTGTTTTACCATGTTGATTCCTATAGGAAATACAGTCCTTATGGTTTTCAGCCTCAATACAAGCAGCTGCCTGGAAGAAAAAGATCTACTTGTTCTGGAAAATCCCTCCCACTTTAGTAGCTTTCCCAAGACTACAACAGTGGGCATATGATGGTCGCTGAGGTACTCTTTTGAGGATGAACATTTCTATTACAGCGGCAACGAAATCCCCTTTTCTCATTATCGGCAACACAAGTCTTCTTCTATTATTCCCGGGGGAAGGAATCTTTACACAGGAGTCTTAGTCCACTGGCTGTAGCTAGAACATTACATCCCCCCTTTTTCACTCTTTTAGACCATTGTTCATATATTACAGGGTATATTATAGCCAAGTTTATCAACATGTCTTTACAAGAGAAGTTTTAGCCCTAAGGTTTAAGGCACTCCTCATCTCCTTCTTCTCTGGATATAGGCCTTGCTTCATTCATTAACTTGGAGTCTTTATGTTGTACCTTTTGTAGTTGTCTTCATCCTTCTTTTTTCTGTGTAGGGGAAAACGGATGTTTTCAAGTCCCATCCTGATATTGAAAAGGTTAATTTGTCTTTTGGCCGGGCAATGGTCACATGACCTCTCCCCGTGCTGTTTGAGCGTAACATTCCCAGCGCCCGAACTGAAGGAGAGGAACTCATCTGTGCCGCTCTCCATCCAAGCTGCGTCTGAGTCGCAGGGGGCCCGGCCCAAGCCCTCTCCCACGCTGGGCTGCACGCGAAGCAGGGCCACATCTGAGTTGCAAGGGGGCCTGGCCTGAGCCCTCTCCTGCACCGGGTTGTGCGCGGAGCGGGGCCGGTGGGGCCGCGTCTGAACTGCAGGGGGCCCGGCCCAAGCTTTTCTCCCGTGCTGGACTGCGCCGCAGGGAGCCGACCCGGCCTAGCCAGGTGGGGCAGGACTGGCAGGGCTGAGTCACCTTGGCCTGGGGCAACAGAACGAAACTTTTCTCGGTTCAGCCAGAACCAAACGGAGCCTACCTGTCTCCCTCTCGCATGGAGCCACCGTGAGGGACTGAAAGGCCAGCACGGGCTCTCCCCCCCTCCCCTTCCGTGCCATCTTGGCCGACGGCCACGCTGCGTGGCCTGGGCGGACCTCACCAGATGGCACAGAGCGGAGAGAGCGACGTCTTTTCTCAGTCAGCCGGAAGTCTAAAAGAGGAAGTCCTTAGATTCTCTCTGGGTTTTATGAGTTCTGGAGGTGGGAACTGCAATTCCTCCTTTTGCATTCGTCAGTTCCAACTTCACCTCCTTCCTTCTGTACCAGAAATCCCACCTAAGGTAACCCCACGACAGTAATGCACCTTAATTTTTCTTAAACCCAGCTAATACTTTCCTTTCATTCATTATAGCAAGCCAAAATTGAGGAAGAACAACAAAGATGGACACAGACTGCAGGGGAATCTTCAATTTCAGATGATTCAAAATGTCCACAGATTAAGAAAAGTGTTTATTTCAGTGATGAGGAGGAACTTAGCGACTGAAATAATACTGTTCTAAATGCATATATGAGATATATATCGTGTACATTTTGTAAAGTGCTACAAAGTGATCTGTAATACAGGTCTGTTTTGGTGTTGAAGACACTGATAATCATGTTTTATTTTTATTCTGTCCCCTGAATCTCTCATCTTTTTATATCTGTGTCTCGAAACCTTACCTTTCAAGGCAACTTTTAAAGAAAATGATGTGATTATACACTTAAATCCAGAAAAGTATCTATGAGAATGCCTCTTGCAGTTAGTATGTAGACCCAAGTCCTAGCAGTGAATGAGAAATTCTCATGAGAGAATTTCCCAAGGATTTTTTCCTAAGAGGAGTTGCTCTTGGGATGACTGTTAACACCACTGATGCTTTATGTATTGGTCTGTTGGGAAGCAGTGCTTTAGTAGTACTTAAGTAGAACATGAATCTTGCATTAATTGCTCTGCTTTTCAGCTTTAAGCGTTGTCTTTTTATTCTTTATGCAGTAATATAATAAATTATTGTTACATCAACACTGTTTCTCCTGACTGCAGTTTGATTGCCTAACAGTAATTAGGGTTAGCCACAGGATTTTAAATGCACTTGGGTCTAACCTGCATCACAGCCATCTGAACCTGGTGGCAAAATCCAAAAGGCACAATTTCCTACATGCCTAAAAAACAGCTTTCATGTTGTCCTGGTTTGAAAGACAGGTGTCTGCTAAGGAAGGCAGGAGCCTCCCTTGGAATGGGAAACTGTAACCCCTCTCCCTCCAAATTATTATAAATTTGAAATCAAGAGGTTCTCAGGCAAAGATATGGGAATAGGAATAACAGTTCTTTACTAATATCTAAAACAAAGCTAACAAATAACAACAACTATGGCATTAACCAACAAACAGAACCAGAAACCCAGTGGCAGCCTGCTTGGCCTCAGGCACCTTTTCTCTTTTGGTGCAGTTCCAGACACAGCCTGAAGGGGGTGCTCTGGGTGTGGTGATTCCCTGGCGGCTGCAGGGGGTGCTCCAGCGCTAGCCCAGGTAACGCATGTTAATGGCAGCCGGGCCCAGGGCAGGGAGGATGGAGGAGAGACTTTGTTTCACAAACCCTTGAGGGCAGCTGATGTTGGTGCCGCAGCAGGATCCTCGGACACAGTGAGCTGGGACCACAGGAGGCCTCGGCGGGCAGGGGGGAGCACAGTTACAGTGTAGCAAAATCTTGGAGCGGTGCTGAAGGAGTGGGGAAGAGACAGGCTGGTAGCAGCTCGGCTCCCGGTGGGGTAGGGGGAAAAACTCACAACAGAAAGACCGTGCTGGTTTCTCAGTGGCCGTAGGTTCAGCAGACAGCAGCTCCAACCGTCTGGCTCCAAGGGTCCCAAGCAAGAGAGCGAGCCCTCCCCCCACCCTTGCTTTTTCAGTCCCCAAATCTCACGTGTCCCTGCTTCCATGAGAGGGATTCTCCCCAGTCCTGTCAAGGAGAAAGGCCCTGGCCATGCGCTTTTGATCTCTTAAGTACCCAGCCATTAGTTCCCTAGCAACCCATGGGAGAAAAATTCCTGAAGGAAAAAAAAAAACCAAAAAACTAGATCCAAACTCTGACACATGTGTACTTAGAACTGTCATGGTCTCTTAGCAAAGTGTGTTGCCACCTATTTTGCACATAAAGCTTTTCAGACTTTTTCTGTCCTTAGATCTTTCTAGGGTTCTAGGTATGTTCTCCTGTAGCTGTGATCATTCCCAAAACCACAGACACGTGGTGATGGTGGGGTACCCATTTTATGTTGATGTGTAGTCTAAACTCTTCACTTATAGGAAGCACAACATAAAATACATTCATTATTTCACACTTGGAAGAAGAAACAAGCTGGCCTCTTCCTATTTGCAGTTCTTCCTGTTTGCTCATCAGGACTTGATTTTCTTCCAAATACAGAAAATGTAAATCCAAATATACCATCATGTATTATTAATTAATATCAATTTACATTCAAATACGTAACTGGATGCAAAGCAAAGCAACGCGCACACACCCTCTAAGCTAATATAAAGTAGTGACATTCAGAAGGTCATTCTGGTGCCTTCTGTTGCTCCTTAAACACAAAAATTCAGAAACAAGAATGAAGTAATACAAGTTTTTTCTCTGCAAGCTACTCAAGTCATCAGAATAGGAGTATTGTGCTCTAGATATAGAAAGGTATTGGACTCAGTAATCCAATGAATGTTTTTAAGACTGACTTGGACTTTTTGCTCAAAGTACTCTATATTTAATCTGTAGCTTCCTTCCCTGAATTTCAGGAAGATCTCTTAATACTGAATAGATGAGAGCTAAACTGCCAGGTATAACTTATTGTTAATAAATGCAATTCACTCTACATCATGTGTGCAATAATGAAGCTTGAGGAGTTCTAAACTCTACTAAGGAAGCAAGTAATGCTGCCAGTGTGCTTTTCTTCAAATGTTAGGGCTTAGTGACAGTCTGTCTTGGTTGGAAAGACAGGTGTCTGTTAAGAAAGGCAGGAGCCTCCCTTGGAATGGGAAAATGTAACCCCTCTCCCTCAGAATTATTATAATTTTTAAATCAAGAGGCTCTCAGGCAAAGATATGGGAATAGGAATAACAGTTCTTTACTAATATCTAAAACAAGGATAACAAATAACAACAGCTATGGTGTTAACCAACAAACAGAACCAGAAACCCAGTGGCAACATGCTCGGCTTCAGGCACCTTTTCCCTTTTAGGTGCAGTTCCAGTCACTGCCTGCAGGGGGCGCTCTGGGTGTGATGATTTCCTGGTGGCTGCAGGGGGCGCTCCGGCGTGAGCTCAGGTAACACACGGCAATGGCGACTGCCCGAAGCACGGAGGGATGGAGGAGAGTCTTTGTTCCACAAACCCTTGGGGGGAGGCTGGTGTCGGTGCCGCAGCAGGATCCCCGGACACAGGGAGCTGGGACGGCAAGAGGTCCCGTCGTGCAGGGGGAGCCCAGTTACAATGTAGCAAGTAACTTGGAGCAGTGTGAAGGAGCAGGGGAGAGACAGGCTGGTGGCAGGCAGCTCCTGATGGGGCAGAGAGAAAAGACTCACAGCAGACAGACCGGCAGCTCTGTGCTGGCTTCTCAGGGGCCGTGGGTTCAGCAGACAGCAGCTCCAACCGTCCAGCTCCGAGGGTACCGAGCAAGAGAGCCACTTCCCCCCGCCCTTGCTTTTTCCGTCTCCAAAATCTCACGTTTTCAGGCCCTGCTTCCATGAGAGGGATTCTGCCCCACCCTGCCAAGGAGAAAGGCCCTAGCCTTGGTGCTTTGTTCTCTTAAGTACTCAGCCATTAGCTCAGTCATTAGTCTCTTAGCAAGCCATGGGTGAAAAAATTCCTGAGGAAAAAAAACTACATCCAAACTCCAACACAGTCAAAAACCAAAAAACACGAAACACACAAAAAAATCAAAACCCAAAAAACAAACAAAACAAAAAAACATACAAAAAACCCCCAAAAAAACCCAAGAATATGCCACTGTTTAAAATCAGGGTTTGTCTTCTTCTCAAATACCATATTCAATGCTGGTCTTGAAAGAAGATAGAAAACTAAGGTGTGACAGTGATAGCGTAGGGGTTAAAGTGATTTTGGGGTTGGTGGTGGTTTTAGGTTGTGGGGACGATAGGCCTGGAGGTAGACCTTAGGTATTGTTTTGTTAGGAAAATACCCATGGGAACTGCACCTGTGTGCTTCTCCGTAATGAATACTCGCGACAAGATTAATGAAATGATTGAGTAGAAAATAGGAGTAAGAATAATAACTCACTTGCAACAATCCTGAGAAATGTAAGGGGGTAGTCAGAAAGGGGGGCTGAAACCTATGGTTGAGTGAAAACAATGTATTCGATAGAGTGGTGTTGAATTAATGATTAACTGATGATTATAAGCTAGTTATGGTATAAATGTAACCATTTTTTGAACCCATGGCGGAGCTCGATTTGGGTCCGAAGACCCCTGGCTCCCAGGGCTCTTTTATTAAAGCACCCATATAATCATTCCATGATTATGTGTTTTCTTACGCTAACAACAGAGGACCAGTGTGACATTGTCCATTACTTTGGTTTGGAAATATTTGATAGCTTGTAAGAATTAAGATTTCAATGAATTGATTAGACAGCAAGCTCAAAACTTCTATTTCATTCCACCGTGTAATGTAGTAGTGGAACTCACTGCCACGAGACGTTTTTCAGGGTCATGGGGTTAAAAGGATTAGACTTACATGTAGAACACAGTATTTTAAAATGTTAAAGTCTCCGCTGAGAAATATCCTCAAATAAAAAGCAAAGCTGATCATTGTTCTGACCTAATGCAGTACTTTTTCCAGAGTTCCAGTAGCTGAAGCACACTGATGTATCTTTCTAGTCTGCTGCTTCTGCCTCACTGCTTTCCCCATAGGATTTGCTTTTGTCAGCATGAAGCAGTAGCTCAGTGCAGACTATTAGAACTGACCCAGTGTTGTTCCTCCACGCTCTTTTGTTCCAAGCATAAAGTCACTTGAGGTCGGTGACATTGGAAAAGAAACATAAAATTAAACCTATTTCTGTGCAGAATTGGCATTTAGAATTTTTTACCTTATATCATCTTCCTTTAACAGTTTTCTTAATTCTCAACTTCTATTGATTAGCAGTGTGTATAGTTTTTGTCTTAGAAGAATGTACCTGATGCCTAAAACACAGTCTATAGGGACTTTCAGGAATAGGATTTTTCCACTTGGCTTCCTGAATCATTTTAAGTTTCAATTCTTTGTTGGCAAGATAACAGCATTTCTAGGTGAGGAATTCAGAACACTAGCATTAGATAACCATTACATTAAATAGCATAAGTACCTGTTCTGCTTGCTTGAATACAAAGTTGTTTTCTGCAGAACCTCCAATGCAGCTGCCTCATTCTGAAAAAAAAATGAGGCCAAAATTTGTCAATAAAGTCTCTTTATGACTTCCAGCGTAGAGGGATTTGCTCCTGTTCATGCCTACCCTTGCCTACTCCAATCAGCATGGTTTCAGGTTTCCACCTGAATCCCATCAGTGCTGAGGAGCAAGGGAGAGTGTTAACAAGGCTCCTAATTTAGATCAGGCCAAGAGGGTGCAATTAGTGGGCAAAGCTCAAGCAATGTAGTGGTGCTTTTGTCAGTTTGGTATCATAAAGCACCAATTGTGGAAGCAGGAAACCGTGTTGGTGGCTCTGGGTCAGACAGGTGAGATTGTGTAGCCTTGTTATCAAAAGAGAAGAATAGAAAATGCCTTGTAGAACACCTTCCTGTTATTGTTAAAAAAACCACAGGCTTTTCTTCTGAGGGATTCATGTGCAAGTTATATGTTGGTTTGGGGTTACTTTAATACATTGAGGCTTGCAAGCTGAATTCTGGTTTTAGAGTATAAATAATATGGCTCTGATTATAGAGAAAATTACACTAAGTGGCAGACTTCTATTTTTTAAATAATGTGAAAAACTTGTGTCTTTCTGCAAATACCACTTACTAGATTTTCTTTGTATTTTCAAAACAGCTTGAAAATTGTCAAAATGTGTTCTGGATCATAGGACCTCATGTCTATTGAAATGGCTAACACAGTAGTGTCTAAAAAAATCCCTTGGAGATGCCTTTTATCTGTCCTTGGGGAAGAAGGGATATGGAAGTGGGACAAGGATGATTAGCTTAATTGATTATAAATGGTATTGCTCACACTGTGCCTGTGCAGTACTTGTTAAAACCATTGCAGCTATGAGACACAGGAGTAATTTTAGCCCATGTTTAGCAGGCTCCCACTATGTTTTTGGCATATTCAGGTTAGTACTCTCAGCAGAGCAATAGAAAGGACTGTAAATATAAAGAACTACATGTAGCTAAATAGGTGATCTCTGGAAGAAATTATAAACACTTTATTTTTGGCTTCTGGGTCACTGTGTTTTTTGGGATAGCCCTTCTTTGATTTGCAGAGATGACTGACTGTAGCATGGGAAGGTGACCTGTGTAGGCTGTTTAGCTGTAGTTTTCTGAGACAAAAAATAATAAATGCCATTTTAAAATATTATGGTTTACATCTAGCAAGTGCTACTATGAATGTTTCTATTCTATTTTGCATCTGCAGTGTCAGTATGATTATATGTTCCATCACTCTTCTGCTATTGCTTTTCTATAAAGATATTTCTAATAATATTCTTCCAAATGTACTATCTTAAAATACTTGATAATAGATAGCTGGTTGCTTCTTTTTAGTATAGATTACAAAACCATTTTTAGGTGTCCTTAAAATGCTCATACTCAGCAGCTTTGTTTATCTTACAGATCTTAACAGGGTGAGGGTTTTTTCCCATAGCTGTTGAAAGCAATATTAAAAATTACTACACTGTTCCTTCTTTACAGAAAAAGGTGTAAAGTGGAGGATTTAATCATTGTTAATGTGGATGCCCTTGGTTCTTGTATCTATACTGGTATCTGTAAAATGTATCTTAGATGGAATAAGAGAAGATTGTCCACGTAAAGAAAGCAGTATTTTTTAAGTTGAAGAATTGTACAGGTTTGAGAAACAGCATTCCATCACTGTCAGGCTAACCCGGACACTTCTGTGCATTCAGACAGACAAGGTGTGTGCTTATGCATGCATTTAATGGATGTGACATGTAGCAAGTAAAGAGTTGCAGAAATTGTGGCAGTAGAATGTGATAAAAGTGTGTGAAACATTTAACCAACCCAGTTAGGCAATGAAGGTCACAGTGGCTTGAAGAAATACCAGTTACTAATATGAGAAGTTTCCTGTCTGATGAATAGGATGCTCCAGAGAATCAAAAGCATCTCTGAGGATTTAAGTTTATGAAAGGTAACGGCCATGAACCTACATCAAGATGAGCTGATCCATGAAAATTCAGTTTTATCAATATCCAGTTAAAGAGAATTAGAAAGCATCCAAATTTAGATACCACATCAAGCTCAGTGCAGTACAGCAAAACCTGTCACTTGGTTGCAGGAGTAAAGATGCATTACTTTAACTGCTTATGTGGAGGCAGAGGGTGTAGATGTGTTCTGTTCAAAGAACAGATGTGGCTATGGAAAAAGGAGAGACCCAAAATAGAACCAAAAGGGATATTAAGGACTCTGTGGGTATACTGTGAAGTCCCAAGGCACTGAATTGTATTTTTAGAGTGGGATAGAACTGCTTGTACCATTGTTGGGAATAACTATCTCCGTCTGCGTGGACGTAAGTGAGCAATCCAGGCTCTTTAGATGAGAAATAGGCCTCTGTGCAAGGTCAGCCCCAAAAGGCATCTGTGAGAAAGGGAGATGCAAAGACTGTAAATAATCCCCAGGTGTCTGAGGAGAAACTTGGCAGATGAAACTGCTATTGTAGCCTTCTGATACTAACTTAGTGCTCTAATTAGAGAAAATACCATGTGAAAGCTTTGTGTGAGAAAACATTGTGTGAACTTCAGAAGAAAAACTTATCACATAGCTTTATTTTTAGCACACTGTAGGATATAAGTATGCTTACTGCCTGAAATAAAACAGCTTCACTTTGATCACATTGATCTGGAGTGATGTCCCATCATTTTCCCTGCAAATGGTGACCCCGACGTGATCAACATGATGCCAAGCCTCGCAACGTGATACCACCCGACGTGATAGGAGGCCCTCGGACGCATCGAATGCTGATATTCAGTGAAATTGAACACGGACGGAGTAAGTAAGCCGGCCAAACACCTGCTGCCCCAGCAGGAAGCCTCGCACACAGGGAGTGTGGGATGCCTCACTGTAAGGTGGGAAGCCTCACACGCAAACCGTGTGGGATGGGAGAAGCCTCACCATAAGGGTGGGAAGCCTCACCGAAAGGTGGAATGCCTCGTCTGGTTGCCTCTCCGTGAAGACGAGAAGCCCCTTACATAATGCGTCTGGGGAGGAAAACGGCCGGGGAGGAGATGGGGATGGACAAGGAACAATAGGCAGTCCTAAACCTCCTCCAACCTATCATCTCTGTGAGAAAATTGAAATGTAATGATTGCATTATTCGGAATCTCCTAAAATGGGCTTGGGACTGTGGACTAATTCTGGGAACGGGAGTAACCTTTCAGATACCCGTCTGGGAGACAATTAGGAAGGCACTGTGGGACACGATCAGTAATAGCAGAGCAGCCACTACAGAGACATCCAAATATTCCACTCTCTGGAAGCTCATAGCAGAGACCCTGCAGGCAATAAAAGCAGAGAGGCAGACAGCTGCTGCTGCTGCTTTCACGACGTTAACTCCTTCGGGCTCTAAATCAAATGTAACCGAAACATCAATCACCTCCACCTGTTCAACCCGTGTGGCGTTCCCACTTGCCATTTCTGCAACAGCCCTGCCTTCCACCCCTCCTTTACCTGAGACAATCTCTACCAACTGTTTTGGTAACAAAGTAAAATGCCCTCAATATTCGCAGCCTATGCATGGCACTACTAGAGTCAAAAAATACCTGTATTCAGGTCTTGTAGGATGATCATCCCTTGCCCATCTGTATCCTGATTCATCCTGCAAAACATACATACAAAACGACTGCGTGACATGTATCTCAACATCAGATGTCAAGCACAATTAGTTGCCAAATGGTACTTAATTACTGCAAAACCAAAGCCTTTAGAGCTAAAAAAATATTAATCCCCACAGCAAGTATCATCTCAATTTATTCCTTGTATCCCTTTACTTTTATTTTCTTCCTCTGTCAGTATTAAAGAGAGCAACTTTGCAATGCCATACGAAACAGAAACGAGAAAAGTTTCCAAACCACATATATATATATATATATGCTCTGACTTAAAGAATTTCCTCTTTGAAATACAAATTGCCATCAACACCTTGAAATTACAGAATTTCAAACAGCTGGGTTGCAGGGAACAACAACAATGATCTTCCCAGTATTTTAATTACCTAGTATTCAAGCATTAATGGGAAAATAAACATGTGACAAGAATCACCTTACGTACACCTCGGTGTGGAGGGCCACTTCTTCTGTCATGGGCAAAGCTATGGTCCTCGTCATAGTCTCTGTACTCAGCATGACCATAATCGTCATAGCGACTGTAATTCCTGTCCCCAGGCCTCTCCAGCAGTGGTGGTTTCTTGGGCACAATGTTTACTATTCTATGGTAATCATCCTAAACCACAAAACAAACAAAATCATATTGCTTTAAGCAGCTGAAAATCTGTAATGAATAAACAGAAGTAAAACCGAGTCATTTCTAAATATGGGACTTAAAAGAAGAAATTACACAGGGAAACAGCAAACGCTTAAAAATAAGCCAGTCTGACAGCAGAATAACTTATTAAATCTAAATGGACACTACTCATATTCAATCCTTAGGCATTACAAGTTTAATTATAGAGGGAAAATTTCAAGCATGGTTTAACTGTCTTTTGAAAGTTTATAGCAGTAGCATTAGCTACTTTCTGAGCATCGGTTAGCTACATGTATTTCTCAGATTTTTACATTCTCTTTAGAATGCAACAAAGGAAGTTACACCTGTAAAGCCTATAACAAAAAAGAGTCCATTTGAAAATATTAACAATTTTTCTTATGTCCATAACATCCTCCACACTGCAGAGATTGTAGTTAAGATAGACCTTGCTTCATAATCTGAATAGTAAGCACACACTGAATACAATGTAGTAGATGATCTGAGGATTCAAGTGACAGAATTTTAACACTCTTGGATTTTCTTTTAGTGCAAATTTCAGGCAGCTTTTTGCTAGAACACAAAATTAATTTATTTCCTTCAAATAACATGTCGTACACCACTTGTCAACTAAAGAAATTCTTTGTTTATTAAGTACAAATTGCACAACTGCAAAAGATGCAAATTCAATTTTATTAGAACTAAATTTATATAAGTCAATTGCAAATAAAAAGCAAATGAAAACATGAATGCAAGATTTTGTATTTTAAATCTTCCTTTAGCAAAACATTTTTTAATGGGCTTTAAACAAAACCTACAAATGCAGAGGCTTGAGTTAGCATGTGCAATTTGGAGGGGGGAAAGACACTCAAGCTATTTTTTTAACAGTAAGAAGTCACAATCTAATGCACTGATAGTTTTTGCAGAAAAATACTTTACATTCACAAACTGCTAAATATTGTCGTGCAAAAAAAACCATGTTAGTTCTGATTTCAGAAACCACCCAATAAACAGACTAGAGGGCAATCCAAAGCCAGCCTACAGCCATACTGGTGCAAAGTGGAGACTACATACACAGTCATTCATACACAATCACACTTGATCTACTCTTACCGCATTGAACAGCCTCCACATGTAATTACCACATTGAACAGCCTCCACATGTAATTATTTTTGTTTTTTAGTTTGGTGTCTTACAAAGATGTGCTGTGCAGCTTAAATAAAACTGCTCCATGCTTTACCCAGAAGACCCCACCACATAACTACACTGATACACAGAACAGTTACATGAAAGCTCAATGTGTATTCTACTTGCACAATTGTGTCAATAAAATTGCTTGCAATTTTATCTTCTTTACCAGTATCAGAAAGCATGTGTTTCTACTACAATCTATAATTGATATACAATTAGCACCCAGTTTAGATAAGGACACATCCCTCTTCAAAAAAAAGATAACTCATTCTCTATCACTGGCACATCTCATTTCCAACACACTAACCTATCAGCAAACACTAAGCATATTCACAGACTGAAAAAATTAATTCCATTTCACTTGCCTAATCAAAATTAAGTCAGACTTCTACATATGGACACAAATACAATGGCACAGGCTTACAAGGACAGAAAGTACCTTCCAACTACCTTGAATCTGCAGAGCTGTATGAGAAGGAACTCCATATCCATCTTTCAGTATGGCAGAGAGACACCATATCTTGGTTTGCCCAGCTACTGGGGGTGTTGTTTTGGTACAAATGGATAGTTTTAATTATGATGAGTGTAGTCTGCTACTCCCTTCAACCCCAATTCCAAACACATGTAATATAAAGCTAGCATTGAACTACCTAGTTAATTCTTGTATCAAAATGAGTGCATCACATCTTTTACACTGAATTTTCATAATGCCTAATCACATATTGTTCCCTGGATAGCCTGAAAGACTACGAGAATTTAGAAATGTCAATGATGGAATGGTGAAATTAAATTGGCGGCATGTTAGTCAAATGACTTTAAAAAATCTGTGAAAATATATTCTGTCTTTTCTCTTGTCCTAACTTGAAAAGTATTTTGAAGAAGGTAGTTAACACACTGCGAAAATCAAATCTGATTTCCAGCTTGCTGAAAATGCAGAAATGTTGCTGTTGCCTGTAAAGAGCGTTAAAAACATCACAGAGCAGCCAAACACTAATAAAGTACTCAATAGAGAAGCCTATGTAACTAATTACCAAGTTACCAACATTGGTAAGCTTCTGAAGAGACAAGCTGAAAATGTAACAGAACGAACGCAGAAAATATCCTAAATCGGCCATGCTATTATTTCAACATTTATGATAACTAAAAGGAAAGCAAGATAAGAGGCACCTGAAATTTTATTTTGCCAAAAGCACATTGAACAGGATGTGTTGGGAATAACTATCTCCGTCTGCACGGACATAAGTGAGCAATCCAGGCTCTTTAGATGAGAAATAGGCCTCTGTGCAAGGTCATCCAAAAGACAGCTGTGAGAAAGAGAGATGCAAAGACTGTAAATAATCTCCAGGTGTCTGAGGAGAAACTTGGCAGATGAAACTGCTATTGTAGCCTTCTGATACTAACTTAGTGCTCTAATTAGAGTAGAGAAAATACTGTGTGAAAACTTTGAGAAAACACTGTGTGAACTGCAGAAGAAAAACTTATCGTGTAGCTTTATTTTTAGCACACTGTAGAATATAAGTATGCTTACTGCCTGAAATAAAACAGCTTCACTTTGATCGCATTGATCTGGCATGATATCCCATCATTTTCCCCGCAAATGGTGACCCCAATGTGATCGACGTGATAGAGGGCCTCACGACGTGATTCCACCCAAAATGATTCCACCTGGAGTGATACCAGCCGACGACATAGGAGGCCCCCGGATGCATTGGATGCTGATATTCGGTGAAATAGATGACTGAGGGAGCAGGAAAGCTGGCCGAACCCCTGCTGCCCTGGCAGGAAGTCTCGCACACAGGGAGTGCGGGATGCCTCACCAGAAGGATGGGATGCCTCACCAAAGGGTGGGAAGCCTCACACGCAGGTCGTGTGGGATGGGAGAAGCCTCACCATAGGGGTGGGAAGCCTCACCGAAAGGACGGGATGCCTCGCTGCGAGGGCGGGATGCCCCCTACGTAATGCATTTGGGAAGCCTCACACGAAGGGTGTGGGAAGCCTCGTACATATAGAAGCGCAGGAAGACAGAGAATCATCACCGAAAGGTGGGAAGACTCACACGCAGGCCGTGTGGGATGGGAGAAGCCTCACCGAAAGGTGGGATGCCTCGTCTGGTTGCCTCGCCGTGAAGACGAGAAGCCCCTTACGTAATGCGTCTGGGGAGGAAAACGGCCGGGGAGGAGATGGGGATGGACAAGGAACAATAGGCAGTCCTAAACCTCCTCCAACCTATCATCTCTGTGAGAAAATTGAAATGTAATGATTGCATTATTCGGAATCTCCTAAAATGGGCTTGGGACTGTGGACTAATTCTGGGAACGGGAGTAACCTTTCAGATACCCGTCTGGGAGACAATTAGGAAGGCACTGTGGGACACGATCAGTAATAGCAGAGCAGCCACTACAGAGACATCCAAATATTCCACTCTCTGGAAGCTCATAGCAGAGACCCTGCAGGCAATAAAAGCAGAGAGGCAGACAGCTGCTGCTGCTGCTTTCACGACGTTAACTCCTTCGGGCTCTAAATCAAATGTAACCGAAACATCAATCACCTCCACCTGTTCAACCCGTGTGGCGTTCCCACTTGCCATTTCTGCAACAGCCCTGCCTTCCACCCCTCCTTTACCTGAGACAATCACCCCCGCAAATGTTACCCAAAGTACTGAGGAACTCAAAGAAATGTCCATTGTAAACCTTAACGAGCCCGTCAAAGACAGACACATTGAACAAAGAACGAGATCAACTAAGAGCAAAAATGAGTAAAATCAAAAAGAAATTAATGCAGACGCAGTGGTAAGGTGGGCCAGGATATCAGCCACTCATGCCAGCCACCCAATGTCAGCCACTCGTGCCAGCCACCCGAGTCAGCGGGGACAATCCTACAATCGAACTTGACTCTACAGTCTGCCAGGGAAGACGATACAAAAAGTGATGTAGAGAAAAAAGTTACTACAGGACGTGCTTGAGAGGTTAGAAAGCCCTAAGAGCCCGCGAGCCTCCAACAGCGGCCACCCAGCCCCCCCCGCAGCGGTTTCGAATTCTCTCCGTGGCCGCTGCAGCTGGCTGCAGCTTCTGCCCTCGACTCCAGATGTACCCCCCCCCCCAAGGCCAGTGGCGGCAAGGATCGCGGCGTGGCGACGGCTTCTCCCTGCGCCGGGTGGGCAGCGAAAACTGTTTTCCCATCAACAACTTAACAACAGCAGTTTTTCCTGACCAGCGGGTCCGCGCACAGCGGAAACTTTTTCCTCGCCAACACCCTAACAACGGCGATCTTCCCCAGACCGGCGGGATGGGGGTGGCGGTGGCGCTGGCCGCGCTGTTCTTTTACTCCAGTAATTGACTTTACCATGTCCTGCCTCAGAAACTACGACTGAAAAGTATGGAAAAGTCTGGCTAAAGGATTTCCCCTCCCGCGGGGGCCGGGCAAGCCCCCCCTCTCTCAAGTTTTCTCAAAACTACAGCTGGAAAACTTCCCCCCGCCCCCCCGCTCCGTTTGCCAGGGTTGGGAGTGGAGCGGAGCAGATGAAGGGGGTTTGGGCGAAATGTAAGCTGAGTGTTAACCTAGGTTTAAGGGAGTGGTAAACTAGATTTACCTGAATTTTAAACTGGATTGTATAAACACAATGAGTTTCCCTTATATTGTCTGTGAATTAATGATGGGAATTGTATTACCAGATAGAAATTGATAACTGGATTGTAATCTGTTTTCGCAATTTTTCTCGTTTTTACTTTGTTTTAATGAGTATTGAATTCTATATCTACAGCTGAACCTGGAAGCACAGTGATCCCGGAGAGGATACAGCGAACCTGCATCCCTGCTCAAAGAAGGGATGGATCTGTGTGCTCACAGCTCGTAACACTGTTTTCAAACCTCTCCCAAGCCATCACTCCTGATGTATTAACAACTCTGGATCACCCCTGATGTATTAATAGCTATAAATATGTTGTTAAAGTGCTATTAGGTATATTAAGTTCTGTTAAGGTTAGGTGTTAAGTTCTATTAAGTTCAGTTAAGGTTATGTATGAACAGCCATGCATATGCATTCTTTTAGTTATCATGTTCATGGTACCATACTCTTCTTAGTTAAGGATAGTTGACAAAGTCTGTTGCTTTACAGACTTTCCTGTATCTTTATGTAGACGTCTGCACAACCTGTTTTACGTTTGTGTAACTGTCTCCATAATTGGTTCAGGTTTAAGTAGCCTTCCTAGTTACTGTTTCTAACAGCTTTCTCATAATGTAAGTGTTAGGGAAACCCCTCCAGTTGGAGTCCTGGCTCTGGCCAAGCCTGGGCTCTCCCTGGTCGGACATCTACCAACAGACCCAGGTGTTTCTGCATCCAAATCATATTTAAGTTGAGTTTGACTTACTAATTTGAATTGACATTGGCTGCATCCCTTTTGGAGTGGACTTGGAGACTCTGTCCGGATGGGTTTTTCCATGTCCTCCCAGAAACAAGACATGCCAACTGTTACAGACCCTGGATGTTGGTATAGCATTCCAAAATTCAATGAGGTATTGCTCTGATTGATAGCCTTCAGAGGCAAGGTAATTGAGACTGATTTACTGAACTATTGAGTCATGAGAAATCACAGGAGGACGTAGACCACTTAGAATGTTTAACACATGTGTGCTAGGAGTATTCTTATGTCTAGTTATGCGTGTTTCTTGCTTACTGCACTGCCTATGACAGATGGCTGGTAATGCCATAGACAAACTTATGTTAATTAAAACAAAGGCGGGAATTGTAGGGTTACACTAGGTGTGTTATGAGTATTGTGGTTTGTGACCTTATAGGGTACTGTTTATCTTTTCTGTTTATATGATGGCGCATCCTGTGTTTGAGATAGTATAAAGGGAATTTTCGTTGTGTAGTAGAAGGCAGTAGCCATAGTAGGAGTCATAGGAGTAGTCTTAGGATAGTAGTGTAGTATGTAGTAGTCTCTGTTTTTATAATTGAGGACCAGCCTGTATAGGAATTCAATTTCATAAACAGCATAATTGGACATCTTGGACTAATGTATCAAGCGCCTCTAAGTGGTTTAAGTATCAAAATAAGAAGGATTAGTGTAAAGGCAGTTTAGGGGCAGAAACGAGAGGCAGCAAATTTGCTATTTGGAACAATGATAGAGCCAAAGAATTTCCCCCAGGGTACTTCTTAATTTGTAGACACCGGACATGACAAGGAATTCCTGTAAGGGTTTATGGAGGACCTCGTTATATTAACAAACTCACTCTTTTTGCCCCCTCAATAGCCAGTGTATTACAAAAGGTAAACAGAGCTAGAACAAAACGATCAGTAGATCAATTGGGCCCTAATCGTAAAGTTAAGGTAGAGTTACAAGGAAAAGTGTCCCGAGTATTATTGTCACTGTTTGTGCCAGGAGCTGCAGCAGGAAATGCACTGTGAGAAATAGGCCATTTAGCCTGTTGGACAGCTAAACAGCTTAACTTAACATCAAGCATAATTTCAAAACTGTTACAGGACGTTGATGGTGTTAGGTACGCAGTGCTGCAAAACAGAACCGCTATAGACTTCTTGTTACTGGCTCAGGGCCATGGTTATGAAGAGTTTGGTAGAATGTACTGTATGAATCTATATGACCACTCTCAGTCAATTCATGCTCATTTACAACAGTTGAGGGAAAACATGAAGAGGATAAAGATAGTAAAATCGCCTTTAGGGGATTGGTTAACAAGCTTAGGTATTAAGGGTTGGTTAATGGAGCTTGTAAAGATAGGACTGATAGTTTTAGTGGTTATTATAATCATAGGTGTATTATTGCCATGTATAGTTGTTTGATGAAAGCAGTAGAAAAAGGTGTAAATCAGGTCTGGATTGCTCAAAGAAAAGAAGGGGGATTTGTTGGGAATAACTGTCTCCATCTGCACGGACATAAGTGAGCAATCCAGGCTCTTTAGATGAGAAATAGGCCTCTGTGCAAGGTCATCCAAAAGACAGCTGTGAGAAAGAGAGATGCAAAGACTGTAAATAATCTCCAGGTGTCTGAGGAGAAACTTGGCAGATGAAACTGCTATTGTAGCCTTCTGATACTTAGTGCTCTAATTAGAGTAGAGAAAATACCATGTGAATGCTCTGTGAGAAAACATTGTGTGAACTTCAGAAGAAAAACTTATCACATAGCTTTATTTTTAGCGCACTGTAGGATACAAGTATGTGCGGGGAAAATGATGGGACATCTCGCCAGATCAATATGATCGAAAGTGAAGCCTTTTATTGTCCGACAGTGAGCATGCTTATACTTTACAGTGTGCCAAAAATAAAACTACGTGATAAGTTTTTCTTCTACCATACACACAGTGTTTGTTCTCATACAGAAGTTTCACACGGGACTTTTCTCTATTCTAATTAAAACACCAAGCTGATATCAGAAGGCAACAACAGCAACAGTTTCTTCTGCCAAGTTAATCTTTAGACACCTGCAGCTTGTTTTCGGCTTTCATGTCTCCCTTTCCCACAGCTGTCTTACAAGTAACCTTGAGCAGAGGCCTAGCTCTCATCTAAGGGGCCTGGATTGCTCACTTATACTTTATGTCCGTGCAGCCAGAGATAGTTATTCTCCACAAATCTCCCTTCTTTTCTTTGAGCAATCCAGAGCTGGTTTACACTTTTTTCTATTGCATTTATCAAACACTTAACTACACACGGTAGTACTACACCTATGATTATAATAACCAATAAACTATCAGTCCCATCCTTACAACTTCAATTAACCATCCCTTAATACCCAGACTGACTAACCAGTCTCCCAAAGGTGATTCTACTACCTTAATCTTCTTCATGTTTTCCCTCAATTGTTGTAAATGAGCATGAATTGACTGAGAGTGGTCAGATAGATTCATACAGCATATTCCATCAAACTCTTCACAACAGGAAGTCTATAGCGGTTCTGTTTTGCAGCACTGCGTACCTAACACCATCAACGTCCTGTAACAGTTTTGAAATTATGCTTGATGTTAAGTTAAGCTGTTTAGCTGTCCAACAGGCTAAATGGCCTATTTCTCACAGTGCATTTCCAGCGGCAGCTCCTGGCAGAAACAGTGACAATAATACTCGGGACACTTTTCCTTGTAACTCTACCTTAACTTTACGATTAGGGCCCAATTGATCTACTGATCGTTTTGTTCTAGCTCTGTTTACCTTTTGTAATACACTGGCTATTGAGGGGGCAAAAAGAGTGAGTTTGTTAATATAACGAGGTCCTCCATAAACCCTTACAGGAATTCCTTGTCATGTCCGGTGTCTACAAATTAAGAAGTACCCTGGGGGAAATTCTTTGGCTCTATCATTGTTCCAAATAGCAAATTTGCTGCCTCTCGTTTTTGCCCTTAAACTGCCCTTACAATAATCCTTCTTATTTTGATACTTAAACCACTTAGAGGCGCTTGACACATTAGTCCAAAAATGTCCAATTATGCTGTTTATGAAATTGAATTCCTATAAAGGCTGGTCCTCAATTATAAAAACAGAGACTACTATATATTACACTATTATCCTAAGACTACTTTTATGACTCCTACTATAGTTACTGCCCTATGGCTACTACTACGGCTGCTGCCTTCTACTACACAATGAAAATTCCCTTTATACTATCTCAAACACAGGATGTGCCATCATATAAACAGAAAAGATAAACAGTACCCTATAAGGTCACAAACCACAATACTCATAACACACATAGTGTAACCCTATAATTCCCCCCTTTGTTTCAACCAATGTAAGTTTGTCCATGGCATTATCAGCCATTTGTCATAGGTAGTGTAGTAAGTGTATTATATGTTGCAAAATAATTCGTGCTAAAATTTTAAATTACAGCATTTTACTGAAGTTGAGAGAAAGCACAAATGCTGGAAACAGGTGACCGTAAAAATTGTGCTTTTCAAGGGATTTCTGTCTGAATAAGCCCTGGCGAGATGCATTCAATTTGCATTCCACAGATGAGCATTTTGTGGGATTTCCTTGTCTGGCAGAGCTCCAGGATATGTATTCTACATGTGTGATGCCTTCTGAAAGGCTGACCTGAAACAGAAGCTGGACAGAGTTAAAAGAATAAAAGAAGTATTTATTAAAACATGGTACACTTTGGGCCATGCAGGAGTCTCGCAGAGACTACACCCAAAATGGACCCCTAGCACGTGCTTTTTGGACAGATATACCTTTGGTCCATCTGCATATCAGAAACCCATTGTCCAATTACAGCTTCAGGTCCTGAAGTCCCATCCCTAGTTTGTCCCCTTCTTCTCTTTGCTGCTGTCCATGGATGTTTACATTTTGGGCTTTTGGAGAAACAGTATGTCCTTGAAACTCCGGCTTAGAGAGAAATTGTTTTGTCTAAATGACAGTAACAGAACACTAGATGACAATTTATGGAGTCTTAGAGTCATACACAAGAGCAGTCCTGATGTAGAAAATAAAAAGTTAAAACCTAAGGCATCATTTCCCCCCTTTTAGAGGCTTGACAAGGCCTCTACCTTGTTGAGTCTCTATTCTAAATATCTATTATCTATTTTTATCTAATGTCTATTATCTATTAATAACCTACATTAATAACCTACATTAATAATATATTAATAATATACAATTAATAACAGTAAATATTTAACAACAGTAGATATAGAAGAATTATGACTATGATTACTATGAGCAGTTCTTTAAGCACTGAACAATTATTCAAATCACATGTTCCTCTGCATCGCTCTTTTTTTCTCAGTTGTTTCAGGAGCAGAAGCTTTCTTAACTCTGGAGTAGTGGATCCAGGGTCCTTTGCCAGAGACTTTGACTGCAGTGAGGGTAGTCAGCAGGACTTGGAATGGTCCTTTCCACTTGGCTTGTAGATGTTCATTGTCCCACCACTTGATATAGACCCACTGTCCAGGTTGGAACAGATGTGCAGGTGTGTCCAGTCCGATGGGTCTGGATAGCACGATGTAATTCTGGAGCTTCTGCAAAGTGGAACCTAAAGCCATTAGATATCTCTGTAAATCAAGTTTCCCTTTTACATGAATCTCACCCGGAATGTGTGGAATCTGGTATGGCCAACCATATAGTATTTCAAAGGGACTGATGTTATCCCTCTGCCTTGGCTGTATGCGGATTCTTAGTAAAGCTATAGGCAGGGCCTGAACCCATGTCATGGATGTTTCTTGACAAATTTTGCTAATTTGTGTTTTAAGGGTTCCATTCATACGTTTGACTTTACCACTCGCTTGGGGTCTATAAGGTGTATGTAGATCCCAAGTAATTCCCAAAATTCGACTGATTTCTTTAATTACTGTGGCAACAAAGCGTGGTCCCCTATCCGATGACATTCCCAGGGGAACCCCAAACCTTGGAATTATATGATTGAGCAAAACCTTTACCACTTCTTTGGCTGTGTTGGTGCGACAAGGGTAAGCTTCTGGCCATCCACTAAAAGTGTCAACCAATACCAGTATGTACCGGTATCCCTCTCTACGTGGTAATTCAGCAAAATCTATTTGTCAGTAATCTCCAGGAAGATCCCCTGCTTTTGTTACTCCTAACACAACTCTTTTCCTTGTATCAGGGTTGTTTTTGCAGCAGACTTCACATTTGCTTACTACTGTTTGTACTGTTTCAGTCATTCCTTTTCCTATTACTACCTTTTTTCGATGTTTTAGAAGGTTTTCAGTCTCAAAATGTGTGTTTTCATGTTCTCTCTGAGCTAGCTCTCGAAGAATCAGGGGTGGGACTACAACTTGGTTTGTTGGTGTGACAGCCCACCCACCTTCTGTGATCTCAGCCTTGAGAGATTTAATAAGCTTCTGATCTGCTTGATCATACTTTGGGATGAACCCTGATAAGTTTACTTCTTTTTGGGGAATTAGTGCGAGAATACCTTTTTCTGCAACTTCTTTTGCCACTTTGTCAGCAAAGCGATTTCCCAATTCTGGAGTGGTTTTCCCTTTTTGGTGACCCCTGCAGTGCATGATAGCTACTTCTGTGGGTTTTCTAATGCTCTCTAAGATGGCAAGTATTTTTTCAGCGTGTTTAATTTGATTACCTTGAGCGTTCAGCAGTCCTCTTTCTTTCTAGATGGCTCCATGGGCATGGACGACACTAAATGCATATTTAGAGTCGGTCCATATATTTACCTTCTTCCCTTCACTCAGGTCCAGGGCCCTTGTCAGTGCAATCGGTTCAGCTTTCTGTGATGACACATCTGCTGGCAGGGCCTTCACCTCAATTACCTTGTCTTGAGTGGTCACTGCATAGCCTGTCATCCTTTTACCATTTCTCATAAAGATGCTCTCGTCTGTAAAAAGCTCCCAGTCTGGATTGTCTAGGGGCACATCCTTCAGATCTGTTTGGCTGGAATAGACCTCTTCTGTTGTCTGCAAACAGTCATGCTCAGGGACATTGTCAGTTAGCATGGAAGACAGAAACATGGCAGGATTAACAACAGAAGTTGTTTTCAAGGTGACATCATCTTGTTCTAGTAGCAGTGATTGATATTTAAACATCTGGTTGCTGGACAGCCAATGTCCCTCCTTTTGCTCGAGCACAGCTGCTACAGCATGGGATACATACACTACAATGTGCTGTCCCAGGGTGAGTTTTCGGGCCTCTTGGATCAAGAGGACCGTAGCTGCCACGGCTTTCAAACACCCTGGCCACCCTTGGGCAACATTGTCTAGCTGTTTGGAAAAGTAAGCCACAGCTCTCCGTTGGTTCCCGAGGCGCTGAGCTAGTACCCCTAAAGCAACATTCAATCTTTCATAAGTAAAAAGTTCAAAAGATTTAGTTAAGTCTGGCAATCCCAGTGCTGGAGCTGACATTAGGGAGTGTTTCAGCTGTTTAAAAGCTGCCCTCGTGTTTTCTGTCCATATGATAATTCCATTTTCGGCTGCTTTTATTGCTCCATATAGGGGTTTTACCAGCAGTCCATAATTTGCTATCCACAAACGACACCAACCTACCATTCCCAGGAAAGCTTGCATCTCCCTCACAGTGCGGGGCTCTGGGAGTTGACAGATGGCTTCTTTCCGTTCTTTGCTGAGCTGTCGGTGTCCACGAAAGATCTCAAGCCCCAAGTAAATTACTGCTTCTTTGGCAATCTGTGCTTTGTCCTTAGAAACTCTGTACCCACTCAGTCCCAAAAAGTTTAATAAACTGATGGTAAATTTAATGCAGTCATCTCTGGTTTTAGCTGCAATCAGGATGTCATCCACATATTGAAGAATAACTCTCTCTGGCTCCTGTCCTTTCCAGTCCTCTAGTTCCTTTGCTAGCTGATTTCGAAACACCGTGGGGCTGTTTTTATACCCCTGGGGCAAAATGGTCCAAATAAGTTGACTTTTCCTCCCTGTCTCGGGATTCTCCCACTCAAAAGCAAAAAGCTCTTGGCTGTTTTTATGCACAGGAATGCAGAAAAAGGCATCCTTCAGGTCTATCACAGTAAACCACCCTAATTCGTCTGTCAGTGCAGTCAAAAGGATATATGGGTTTGCTACAACTGGGTGTATGTCTTCAGTAATTTTGTTAATTGCTCTCAGATCTTGAACTAATCGATAGCTCTTACCATCTGCTTTCTTAATAGCAAGTATGGGGGTATTGAATCTGGACTCACATTGCACTAATAACCCATGTTGGAGGAATTTTTCAATTATGGGTGCCAATCCTTTACGATGTTCTAATTTCAAAGGGTATTGTTTTTGCCTTACCGGTGTGGCTCCTGTTTTGAGAGTAATACTCACAGGCTCTGCTTGTTTGGATCTTCCTGGGATATCACTGGCCCATGCTATTGGATTGACAGCTTTTTCAACTTCAATGGGGATTTCACCACATTTGTCCTGTATGAAAAGTGCAGCAACTTCGATAAATTTAGATTCGGGAATTACAACTTGTATTCCCTTTGCCTTTTTGAATTTAATTTCTGCTTCTAATTTCTCTAGCAAATCTCTCCCTAATAATGGTTTAGGGGAGTTAGGCATGTAAAGGAATTGATGAGTTACCCAGTGTTTGCCCAATTTGAATTTTAAAGGTTGGAAGAAAGGCCGTGTTTCTCTTACCCCTGTCGCCCCAACAACATGTACAGTGTTTTGACTCAGTTTCCCTTCCATGGTATTTAGTACGGAAAATGCTGCTCCAGTATCTACCAAAAATTCGATGTTATCTGACCCCAGCTTAGCTATAACCAAAGGTTCTGCTGGGGAAGAAGCCTTCGGTTCCCATCATTCTGAGCATGAACCCGAGCTTTGTTCGATTGGGAGTTGGGGAACTGGGGACTTTTGCTTCAACACGGGACAATCATTTTTCCAATGTCCCCACTTTTTACAATAGGCACACTGATCTTTGTCTGTAGGGGAAGTTTTCTTGGATGACTTTTCTTGGATTGCCCTTTTGCTAGGTTGTTGTCTAACTCCTTCATTTGAGCCCTTGTCTCGATATACCCTCCAGGCTACTTCTAGCATTCTATCTACGTCTCGAACTCCCTCTAACTTCTGTAGCTTCCTTCTTATATCATCTGCTGCTTGACCCATAAACAAGAGGACTAGATGTGCTTTTCCATCAGCTGAATCGGAATCTAGACTTGTATATTTGATAGCAGTCTCTCTCAACCTATTAAAAAAATCAGTGGGTGATTCGTCATAGTTTTGCTGTACTGCGTAAAGCTTTGACCAATTTAGAGCTTTAGGGACCCCATGTTTTAACCCATATACTATGAGATTTTGATACCGTTTTAGTCTTGCCATCTGCTCTGGGATGTTTGGATCCCAGTTAGGATCACTTAAAGGATATATTTCAGCAACCGTACCTTGGACCGACCCATTTGCTATGCCTGATTCTAACGATGTTGTAATAGCGTTATTAACCATTTGCCTTTCAGTGGGATCAAGCAATGTATCTAACATAGAGTTCAGATCTGTCCAGTCTGGGTTTTGTGTGCTAATAGCTCTATCTACTAGCTTGGCAACCTTCTCTGGGTTTTCTTTATACTGTCCTACAGTGGTTTTCCACTGTTCCAACTCAATAAGGGAGTATGGAACCTTTACATATATTGGCCCTTGGTTGCCAACTGCTTGCCGTAATGGGGCTTGTAGAACTGGTTCTTCTCTTTTTTCCTTTTTTGATCTAGTACGTTTTGCTACTGGACTACGTTCTCGTATGGCCCTTCGGGCTATCTTTCTCTTCCTTCGCCTGCTTAGGGCAGCTAAGATATCATCTCCCTCTTCAGAAGAGCTATCAGAGGGAGAGCTGTCCGATTGTGAATCAGCTGTGTTAAATTTACCTGGATCAGTTCTAATCTTAGGAATCGCAGCCCAAGATCTGCTGCGGCGTACAGCGCTTATGGCCGGGTCGCTTGCTTTGATGACGTCATCCCTTGAGCCAGCTCCTCGGCACGCGATGCTGCTATGGCAGCTCACAGGCCTGAGAGCGGGAGGGGCTCGGCTCTCCCTGTAGGAGGTCCCCTCTCCACCCTCTCGGTAGAAAGCTCTGCCCCTCAGCCCCACCTCCAGGGGTGGTGCCGTTGGCTGCACCCGCTGGCATTCCCCTCCCCCTGGCCCTTCCCACCAAGGCGCGCGCGGGGTTGCGAAGAAGGGGGAGGCCTCCTGAGAGCAGGGGCAAAGCACAGGCGGCTCCGGCTCCCAAGCGGGAGGCGGCACAGGGGCCTGCATCTTCTTTGATCGGCAAAGCCAGCATTCTTCCTTCTTCACTGACAGGGATTCTGTGGAAGCTGCGACTCCCCTCTCCCCCTCCCCTGCCCCTGATTGGAACGGTGGCTGTAGAGGGGGCGGGGCCGGGGCGGTCGCGGCGTGCGCATGCGCAGAAGACGCGGGCACTGGCGGGGCAGACATGGCGGGGGGGGCAGGGGCGGCCGGCGCCGCCGCTGCTTGCGCACCCAGAACGGCCTGGGCCTGGGATCCCCCACCCGCCGGGGCTAGAGCAGCCCCTGGGCCGGCCGCGGCTGGGCCCCCCCCCGGGGCCGGCGCTGGATTAGCTCTTAGTGCCGGTGCTACCAGATCTGACTCTGCTTCGTCTCTGTTACTGCACACCGGATTTAATATGGGCGGTTTCCCTTCACTCTTTTTCTCTTTTTTCCTTAAGAACAACACATACTGTGATTTAGGTTTCTGCAGCTGCTCATCTTGTGCTATAACTAAAAAGAATCTCAAATACTCAGTTTCTTGGAAGTAGTGCCGTTCACACAGGCGAGATGTTAAATCCAGTATCAGTTCTTCATCCAAGCTACCAAGTTTAGGCCACTTTTGATTGTCTTTTAAATTAAAAGTTGGTTAAATGGTTTTAGACAACCGTATAATCTCAGGTTTTGTAAACTGTTTGCTCGTCCCGGTTAATTTTTGCCAGTTTTCTAAGACTAGACCTAATGGTGAATCCTTAGGTATTTGAGCATTATCTGAACAAGAAAAGTTGCAACCCATCGTGAGTAGTTACAAATGATACACTAAGCAGGTAGCAACGCAAACAAGTAGGAGGGGGATTCGAACTCCCGAGCTTGGTGCCAGCAGGCAGTAGCTTAAGCCACTGCCCCACCCTTGGCTCCAAGCCAAATTGCTGCTGCTGCAGCACTAAGCTCTCACGAGCTAAAACAACCAGAGGGGGAAGTGGCAAGTACGCCACAGCCCCCTTGGGACACTTTATTGAGCCCCAAAGATGCTAAACAAACTCTAAGAGATCAATGATCTCTTGACCCCCCCCTCACAGACTAAAACAAACAGAATACTGCTTTTATTCCGTTACTCACGTGCCTCTGAGTCAGGTCCAAGGATCCTTCAGCTCTGATACCATCTGGACTGTGGTCGAAGCCTCCTCTTCCCGTGCTGGTGAAGAGTGGGGGCGGGGGCTGGATTTCCTCTGGGGTCCAGGGGTTTTTCAGAAGCCTCCCGTCCCGGCGGAGTCGCCAAAACTGATGCCTTACGGAAGGCTGACCTGAAACAGAAGCTGGACAGAGTTAAAAGAATAAAAGAAGTATTTTATTTATTAAAACAAGGTACACTTTGGGCCATGCAGGAGTCTCTCAGAGACTACACCCAAAATGGACCCCTAGCACGTGTTTTTGGGACAGATATACCTTTGGTTCATCTGCATATGAGAAACCCATTGTCCAATTACAGTTTTGGGTCTTGAAGTCCCATCCCCAGCTTGTCCCCTTCTTCTCTTCGCTGCTGTCCATGGGTGTTTACATTTTGGGCTTTTGGAAAAAACAGTATGTCCTTGAAACTCCAGCCCAGAGAGAAATTGTTTCGTCTAAATGACAGTAACAGAACACTAGATGACAATTTATGGAGTTTTAGAGTCATGTACTAGAGCAGTCCTGATGTAGAAAAATAAGAAGTTAAAACCTAAGGCATCAATACACCGTCCAAAACTATCACTACGCCACAAGAACTGGTGGCCTTGCTAATATCCAGAGCGAGAACCAGGCTCCGCACCCTTGAGGGATGTGATTTCTCATGCATACATGTTCCCTGGAAAGACGAAGATCTGGACAAGCTAGTCCAGTCCAATGAGAGCCTCCAGTTCTCTCTTGACAGTTTCCCAGGCAAAATCACTGGCAAAAAACTAAAACATCATTTGTTCAATATGAACTTTAATGTGGCACCAAAATTATGCAGTCCAAAAAACCCGTAAAAGGAGCTCTGACTGTTTTTACCGACGGCTCAGGGTTTTCTCACAAGTCCGTGTTGACTTGGAAGGACCTTAGGACCCAGAAGTGGGAATTTGAGGTCCATGTGGTGGAGGGATCCCCACCGATTGCAGAGTTAGCAGCCGTCGTCAGAGTCTTCGAGAGGTTCCAGGAGCCTCACAATTTGGTTACAGATTCGGCCTATGTAGCAGGAGTAACTGTCAGAGCAGAACACAGTTTGTTAAAGGAGGTCTCAAACCAAAATTTGTTCGGGTTGCTCTCGAGGTTAGTGTTCCTGTTGTCCCACCGAGAGCACCCATTTCACGTCATGCATGTTAGATCGCATCAGGACCTCCCCGGGTACATCTCCGAGGGGAACTGCAGGGCGGATGCCTTGGCAATGGCTGCGCAGGTGCAGACTGCCAACATCCCCGACACCTTCGCGCAGGCCAAGTTGTCCCACCAGTTCTACCATCAGAACGCCCCAGCCCTCCGGAGGATGTTCCACCTACCTCTGGAGCAGGCTTGGGCAATCGTGGCGACATGTCCAAGCTGCCAAACCTACCAACTGCCCTCACTACACCCGGGGGTAAACCCCCGAGGGCTGGCAGCCAATGAAGTCTGGCAAACCGACGTGACTCACATTCCCGAGTTTGGCAGACTAAAGTATGTCCACGTTTCTGTGGACACCTTTAGTCACGCTGTCTTCGCATCCGCCCACATGGGCGAAAAGGCTAAAGATGTCAGAAAACATTTATTAATGGCGTTCTTTGTCCTAGGCACCCCGAAAAAGATAAAAACAGATAACGGCCCAGCGTATACCTCTGCCCACCTCCGTATTTTCCTACAGGAGTGGGGGGTTGCCCATGTCACCGGTATCCCTCACTCCCCTACGGGGCAGGCCATCGTGGAGAGGACTCACAGTACCCTCAAGAGATTCCTCTACCAGCAGCAGGGAGGTGCAAAGAAAAAAATCGCCCATTGAGCGACTCTGCAAGGCGCTCTTCACAATTAATTTTTTGAATTGCACGCCCGAAGAGCCCGTCCCCCCTGTATTCCAGCACTTCACGAATTCGGCCAACTCTAAATTAAAAGAACATCCGTCGGTGCTGGTGAGGGACCCCGAGACCCATGAGGTTGAAGGGCCCCTCCCATTGATCGTCTGGGGCAGAGGTTACGCGTGTGTGTCCACCCCGATGGGCCAAAGTGGATACCAGCAAGATACGTACGCCCGTACCGGGGGCCTAAGCAGAGAAAGCAAGCCTGTGTTTCAGAAAGAGCATCACCACCAGCATCCCAAGAAGAAAGCTTCCAGGCTGCAGAGGCCTGGAAGAAGAGGAAGAAAAAATACTTACCCGGCTTCGACGACCCTCCGGCACCTCAGCGGAAAGACGTCCCGAAGGAAGAAGACACCAGAGACGCCAGAGGGAAGATACACTGGATTCGACACCCCCTTTTTTCCTTCCCCAACCTACCCTTCTGACTTACCTCTTGTGTGTCCCTACCCCTGCTTCCCGTTTCCTTTAAAAGAGAGGGGGAAGAGAGGGGAAGTTCATGTTAGTTTGAGTTATCTTTTGTCGTTTAAGTTATCTTTTGTCGTTTAAGTTATTTTAGTCAGACTTTAAGACATTTTTCCCAGTTTATCTACCAGAGACCCCCGAGAAGATGGAGCCAGTCCGGCTTTTCGCCGTAGTCCTGCTTCTCCTGGAAACTCCGGCGTCCGCCCCGTGGCTGGTGCAGCAGCCCCGAGAGAACGTGTGGGTCACTCTGGCAAAGTCCATCGGCCAGAGTGACTTCTGCCTCCACGTCGACTCGGCGAATGGCCCGATGAGCACCTACCTGGTAGGGATTCCTGAAACCTGGCCCGAATTCCACACCTTCCTTTCAGGGACCCACCAATCCCGTAGTTGGGATCAGTGGATGCAGGCCTTACCATCCATGAACACCGAACCGCAAGAATTGGACCTATTGGGGTCGGCACAACCAGCCTTTTGCACCTTTTTCGTTGACCCGAGTACTCCCAGACACCAGAGGCAAATTCTATATAGTTCCCTTTGGGACAGGAGAAAGAGCTGGGAGAGATACAGAGATTTACCACGGGTAGAGGCTGAAACAAGACCAAGAATTCCAAAAGTTGAAACATTGGCAACTCCTCCAGAAGTAAAAAGAACTTTTAATGTCTTCCCAAAAAATTGGAAATTGTATAGTGAAAAAAAGTGGTGCAAATTTGCCAGCATCACATGGTCAGCATCCACCAACTCCCCCAAGAAACTCCCTAAGGGGATTTTCTTAATCTGCGGTGATCGTGTGTGGGTGGGAATCCCATCTCGTCTCAGGGGAGGGCCGTGCATGCTCGGCAAGCTTTCCTTGCTAACGCCGGGAATGAACCAACTGTTAGCCTGGAGAGACCACGCCAATGAGACACGCCAAAAACGTTCCACCCTAGATTTGGACTCAAATTGTGATAATAACGTGGTCTCTTGGTCATTCTTGAAGGGGGTCGCGGCCTCGATATTTCTGCCGTGGGTGGCGGTGGCCAAGGCCCTAGGTGAGCTTTCCCACCTAGAGTGTTGGCTTGGAAAGCAGGCCAACTTGACATCTCAAGCGCTCTCGGAACTCCTCTCGGATGAGGAAGCAACCAGGCAGGCGACGCTCCAAAACCGGGCCGCCATAGATTATCTGCTGCTGCTCCACGGCCATGGGTGTGAGGAGTTCGATGGACTCAGTTGTTTCAACCTTTCATCTCACGCCCAATCCATCAAGTCTACGATCCAGGAGATGCGGGACCAGATCCATCAACTCAAGACCGAAGGCAAGGACTGGCTCGACAGCCTTTTCACCGGCTGGGGGATCTCTGGCTGGATCACCCAAGCTTTACGGACTTTGTTTTGGGTTTTGCTGACCCTTTTCCTTGGACTATGTTCTTTAAGTTGTCTCAAATGTTTTGTTGTTTCTTTAGTAAACCGTCTCCTTACTTTAAGTAATAAAAACGGGGGAGATGTGGTGGTGGTGCAAGTTACCCAGGAAGAAGCCTTTCCAATGAGAAAGCCCTGGGGGGAAGGAGAGAGCTCCCCTGAGGCGGAGCAAACAACGGTTTAGCCCACAGTGGGTCGGGCTGCAGAGGAGTTAACACCCCCAGGGCCCATTGGGTAGCACCACCTGCCCATCTTAATCAGCCACCCCCAGTTTTCTAGTATGTTCTTTGCTACTCGGTTACTGATTGTATCTTTCCCCTGTCTGTAACCCTCTCTCCTCCCCCTGTTCTCCCTGGTTGGTTCCCTGCCCCTTGCTCCTCCCAAGTTCCTCCCCCTTGGTTCCTTGTGATTGGTTCTCCCTGGACAATAAAAGGCTGTGTCACGGGGAGCTCGAGGTCTCCCAGCCCCGGTGCCACAGAGTGCTGAACCTCCGTGTCAGTGTCTCTATCTACCTGGGTTGGAAGATCCCCCTGAGGTGCGGATATTAGTTTGCCTACCGGCATTGCTAGCTGGAGAGCTAGGGCACAGAAACGCCCAGTGACAGAGGACGAGGCTGGCCCCCGAGGACCCTCGTCGCATCCGCCTCTGCTAGCGACCACCTCCACACCACCGAGGCGGGAGGCGGACGGAGACAGATCCTATATCCAGCACATGAAAACTGCGTTACTCAAGAACTGTTATCCTTTTTCCTCTCGATGCCCTCGTGCCCTACCTTGGGTGCCAAAATCTGTCCTGGTTTGAAGGACAGGTGTCTGTTAAGGAAGGCAGGAGCCTCCCTTGGAATGGGAAACTGTAACCCCTCTCCCTCCGAATTATTATAAATTTGAAATCAGGAGGCTCTCAGGCAAAGATATGGGAATAGGAATAACAGTTCTTTACTAATATCTAAAACAAGGATAACAAATAACAACTACTATAACGTTAACCAACAATCAGAACCAGAAACCCAGTGGCAGCCTGCTCGGCTTCAGGCACCTTTTCCCTTTTGGTGCAGTTCCGGTCACAGCCTGCAGGGGGCGCTCTGGGTGTGATGATTCCCCAGTGGCTGCAGGGGGCGCTCTGGCGTGAGCTCAGGTAGCACACGGCAATGGCGGTGTGAGCTCGAGGCAGGGAAGGATGGAGGAGAGCCTTTGTTCCACAGACCCTCGGGGGGGGGGGGGGAAGCTGATGTCGGTGCTGGCTGGTGTCGGTGCTGCAGCAGGATCCCCGGACACAGGGAGCTGGGACGGTAAGAGGTCCCGGCGTGCAGGGGAAGCCCCGCTACAATGTAGCGAAGAAACTCGGAGCGGCGAGGAGGAGCGGGGGAGAGACAGGCTGGAGGCAGGCAGCTCCCGATGGGCAGAGAGGAAAAGACTCACAGCAGACAGACCGGCAGCTCCGTGCTGGCTTCTCGGGGGGGGGGGGAGGGGGGGGGCGTGGGTTCAGCAGACAGCAGCTCCGACCGTCCAGCTCCGAGGGTCCCCAGCAAGAGTGTGACCTCCCCCCTGCCCTTGCTTTTCAGTCTCTCAAAATCTTGCATTGTCAGGCCCTGCTTCCACAAGGGCAATTCTGCCCCACCCTGCCAAGGAGAAAGGCCCTAGCCTTGTGCTTTGTTTCTCTTAAGTACTCAGATATCAGCTCAGCTATTTGTGTCTAAGCAACCCATGGGAGAAAAACTTCCTGAGAAAAAAAACTAACTCCAACCTCCAACAGCATCCCTAATCCTTTCTTCCATTGACTCCTACCAAACAGCTGATCCTGAATGAAGCCTGCAATATTTTACCTCTATCACTCCTTCAAGCCAACATTTTACCCCAATACTAGAGATCTCCAAAAGGATTTATCCAAATCATCAGAATAGTATTAGAACTACAATGCTAAAAGAATTAAAAATATGAAGTATTTCCATAATAAATATAAGAAGTGTTTACCGTTACTGGTAACCTCTAAAGACCCAGTTTACTATTAGAAGGATAAAAGGATACATGCACGTGCACAGTTCATTTAAGTATTACAGGCATAATGAGCTGCTAAAGACCAGGAACGGTTCTTGGAAATGAGTGAAATCTGCTTCCATCATAGCTCTTGGAAATTCCACCATTGTCTTTAATGGAACAGGATCAAACCAGGATTTGCATTTCCTGCAATGAGTCACTAAAAGCAATGGCTTGAGGCATTCAAATCAGGCTCTGTATGGAAACTTATTTTGGTAGTGAATTAATAGAAGGAGGTGCAGAAACAGTGTTGCATTTCTAATAACATGAAACTGCTATAGATAAGACATGCTTTAGCCTTGATTTTGCATTTGAATTTTAGGTATAACGGCAAGAAAAATGAATATGAACTCCCTATCTGATTCATGTAGAAGTTTACATTTCTTTTCTCACTCTGGAATTGTGTGTCAGTCTGTGGTCACCCAAAAATGTGACTGACAACACTTTCAATACCATACAGTGACCCCCCCCTGGAGAAGATCTTGATATTTGAAGTAGACTTGGAGAAGCAAACTAAAGAGAACTGTCAATTTTTCATATAAACACCTCTAGGGAGTATAAACTTTTAGTATTACCAAGAAGGATATTTTCACATCATAAAAAGAGCTCAGACTGAATTCTAAGCCAACTGTTTCAAGTCTGGGTTTTCTCTTTTCAGCATCTTCCTGGAAATGATGCTGTATAAGAATGGATTAATATAGAAAGTACAGTACTTGTCTTAAATAATTGATGTGTGTCAGTCAGTTCCATGTTTCAGAAAAGAAGTACCAGGTGCCTCAGAGGAAAGTGTAAACTGTTCTTCAAGGGTAGTAAGGAGGTAACCTGCTCACAGGGGAACTTTGTTCCTAGTGTTCATCATAAGGATACCCTATGATTTAAGTTTCAAGAACAGTTTTCTCTTTGTGGAGAATTGTGGAAATGTAGGTTATTTGAATATATTCTGGGCTGTTCATTCAGTTAGAGTTAGACATAATCATGTTAGAGCTTTGAGAGGCTGAAATAAATCTGCAATACATTAATTAGCTCGTGAGTTATTACGAAGGTACTGTAAACCAAGGTTTCCTCATGCTGGACTGAATATTTTTCTGGATAACATGGTAAATTTCTGTATTATTTTTATGAATTATGTGGGTCTTTGTTGTTCTGTTTCATCAGATAAATGGTGGTTTAGGCTCTATATTAGTAAAAGTGTCTTCACTGAATGAGTTGTCAAGATTCAGAACACGCTTCAAAGGGAAGTGGTTGAGTCATCATCCCTGGAGGTATTTAAAAGACTTGTAGATGTGGTGATTAGGGATGTGGTTTAGTGGTGGACTTGGCAGGATTTGGCTTACAGTTGGACTTCACAAAAGACATTTTCCAACCTAAATTGCTCTACAATTCTATAAATTCTAAGTTTTAAATCTTCTCTATTAGGACCCAAGAATATATTCTTATTAATTCTTCATAACATGAGAGCATTATGAACAAGTGTGCTGGATCAGACCAGAGGTGCATCTTGCCCAATGACCTGTCTAAAACACTGGTCGAAATTCAATGTGCACATAACACTATAACAAATTTTTAAAAAATCCCAAAGAAGTACAGTGATAATTCCCCAGAATAATCTTCTTACTTTTAACTGTTTGATATCTGATAAATTCATATAATGCCCTCCTGTTAGTTTTACTGGGACAGTCCTTGAGTTATCCATCTGCAGTCATCCTCTGTTTGCTTCCTTTAAATAATTACATTAGAAGATTCACCTAGGCATTGTTTTCTACCCCACATACAGTAGTTCCAAACTCTAATTTCTTCTGAAGTTTGTTAATTGCATTCTGTCTGTCTGATATTCTCAATGTATTTCTGCTTTGGTTAAATGCTAATCTGGTTCTTGTTTCAGCATTAATAGTATTTGCTGTAGTTTAATAGCTGTTCTCCTTCAAATTGAATAATCTGATTCTTAAATATAAAACCCTAAGGTACACCTATACTCCACCTTGAGAAGTATTTTGCAGGTAAATAGATAACCGTAACTATCAGATATTAAGAGATAACAGATATGTAAAACTCCTATGTAGCATTCAGTGCTAGTTTTTATGTATTGGTGTATATCGTAAGATTGTAAAAAGACTTATTAATTACAATATTTAATCATACAATACACAAGTAAGAAGATGACCTGTACCAAAATGGTAATTACAGCCTAAAGCAAGAAAGAGCAGGTCAATACAATAGTCAGCTGGGAAGAACCACCAGACAATACTGAGATACTGCTGATTAGTCTAATAATTGCTTTATCACAATAGCTAATGAGCTATTGCTGAGCATTGTCTTATGAAATGCCAAAGACATTTTCACTGAAGACTGTGAGAAAACCAAATGCACAGCTGAAGCTCTGTAGAATAATGCAAAAAATAGGATTATACTTCTTCTATCATTATCCATTTAATTTTTATAAGCATGATGGGAAACCAATTATGATGACAGCTGTGATGTCCTTAAAAATTATACTGATTATGTCTCGTTTCCCATTACCCATATGAGGAATAACTAGAAAGAAAAATAAACCTGATACTACATGCACAGTGCAGCCTAGTGTCTTCCTAATTCACTCTCACAGCTCTTTAAAAAACAACTGAATTCAGTAAATAATCAAATTAAAACTTTATAAGTAGCCACTTTGCTGCTAAAAGTATGATTTAAATCAATAAAAATTAGGATTATTTTATGTTGTTTATTATATGCATCGTTCTTTCTACCTATGTAACTCCCAAAATACCCTCAGAGATTCATTGTTTTATGTATGAGCCTGTGTGTTTTCCATGATGGGGGTGAAGGTTGCAGTGGATGTCAGTGTATATATGTGAACATTTAGTACATTGCCCACAATCAGAATTTGGGATTGGAATGGAATAACAGATGACTGAAAGAGGAAAGACATCTGTATATATTTGAAACCACAGTGATTATCTTGGCATTTGTTCGTAACTAGTTGATTAAAAGTACTTCTTCCATAAAAAGTAAAATAATTTTTTAAACTAAATTGAAGGATTATTTATTATATCCTTATCAAACATTAGCTTTTTAAATTTATTATAGAGAAGCCAAAATGACTTCAATATTTTATTAAAAATCATGTATGTTTTTCTTAATCTTCTTTTATGAATGGTCTTTCATTTCATGGGCTCCTTTTAATGTCACAAGAAATGGCACAGCTCTTTGTAAGGAAAGAGTAATCAACTGAAAAATCACTTTTTAAAAAACATGAATTTCTCCTAGAAATCTTTTTAGTAAGTATTATTTTCCTCAAACTGTTTGGGGCTTAAAATTATCACATCCTAACAAAACTAACATTAATTTTTATGAGTTATAAACAATCACAGCAAATTTTTCAGACATATAACCAGAATGGGACTTGATCTATGAAAGCACTTAGATACCCTATTTTGTCATCCCTTTGGTAACAGATTTCTTTCTTCCTTGTGACACGTGTAGGAAATAGTGCTCTCAGTCCTCTACAGCTGAGCGCTCAGGCCGAGGATAACCCAAGTGGATGGGGAGCAGTGCCTGAGTGCCTCAACCAGAAAATGAACCCACCTTTTCCAAGCCTGAAACCACAAAACTGTTTGCTCTTCCTTAGTAAATGGGCTTGCAATATATGTTTCCACATGTTATGTGTTTGCACTACCCCAGAATCATTCACAAAATAACCTAATCATCTACAAAATAACCTAAATTCCTTACCACAATTTCTGTTTGATATGAAACTAACTACTTTTTTTTTGGTATATAATATAGCCTTTCAATCTTTTTTTTTTTTCATATTCTCAATCATTTTATAACGCATCGTGTTCCATAGCAAAAATTATGTGTGGTATGAGTTCAATCCAGCTCTATTTAAACTACACAGTGTCTTTCAAACATATGAAATATATTTGATCAACTATCTGGGAAATATGATTTTTCCATATGGCTTAGTTTTCACATAAGGGAGTTTAGTATTTCTTTGGAGAACATAATATGCTCTGACAATTATAATAGGTAAAGAGTTGCAAACCAGAGAGTGGGAGAAGCAGGTGTCCAGCTGGATTTTCACATAGGAAGGTCTTGAAGGTCACTGATGGTGATGAGGTCTCAGAGATTCCCAAATCCTCATAAAGCTATTCCTTCCTTTCCCAATGCACTAATCTCCTACTGCTCTTGATAATCCAGTGACTCAGGAAGCAAGGCCTGGGTTTTTTCCCTTTTGCTTGTCAGAAGCAGACTGAATGACAACAATTTTCTGAATTACTACTTATTAGGGTAGAACGAGAGCATTCACAGAGGTCATCACCCAGAAGAATATTCATTCATTGATGTATCAATATTTGTCTTCCTGCTGTCAGACTAGAGTCTCCAAAGAACAAAAACATAATGGTAGTAAAATTTACAGCCAGGTATGACTTTCCCCACTGCCCTAAAATGGGAACACAAACAATTTGATACCCTTGTCTGGCAGAGAACTGAGTGATGTCAGTCCATTAAAAAGGGAATACTTGATGGTCACTTCCTTCTGCTTTCCATTTCCCACAAAATGATGACTCATCCACATCAGTTGCTTGATCTTTGTCAGTTGTGTTTTACTCTCTCTTGCCTTTCTTTCTTTTTATATGATTCAGCTTTGGTTATGATCCAAAAGAAGGTTTTTCTTGGTTTTTTCCTCCACCTTTTTATAAATTCTCCTTCCCCCCATGATGTCCTCAGCTACCTTCAGCTGAGGATTGTTTCCACAAAAGAGAATGCAACCACTGAAGGGAATTGTCTGAGAAAGAAGAAGAACCTGGAACAAATAATGTAGCCTTCTTTGATCATTTTGCTACTGTTTTCTCATTCTCAGTGCAGCAGGCTTGGAACAACTTGTAAAGATTAATGATCACTAAAGTTAGTATGTTAATTGAGCATTGTAAATAGCACTACTTTTTGGTTTCATAGAGGTAATATATTAAGAACACTATACAGATGCACAGCACTTTTCAGATAGCCTCAGTTAGCAGCACAGCCATTTAGCAGGCTTTGATGTTTTCAGATTCAGCCTTTGGTAAATCTGCATCTGGTTGTTCACAGTAAAAATTGGCTAAAAGGAGGAACAGTGAAAATCCTTTCTCACATATAGTAAGAAAACCCACATCCCTCCAGAAGTACTGCCCTTTAAAAGGAAGATGAGCAGATAACCCACATCTCAGCTCAGTTGGGATTTGAGAAATCACAGACAGGGACACTTGGAGAAGAGGGAGTAGAACCAGGACCTAAGAATCAGAAAGATACTGCTCTATCTCATGCATGGGATTTGCACTGTGTCTGTTGTTAAGAAATTCTGCTGTTAAGCAGTTCTAAATAGTCACAAATGAAAGTACAGCATCAGGTGGAGAAATACATTCAACCTCAAATCAGAAAAGAGCTGAAGTGGAGCAGATGGGCCACTAGATCCCTGTAAGGAAGAAAGCTGAGCTGATGAGGGTCTTGGCTTTGTGTTGACAGGACTCAAGAATAATGTGCAAGAAGGTATTTTCTGTTTCAGAATATTTATTCACTTCCACATTTTGTTACAGGATAAGGATAGTAACAGCTTTTCTCTTATTGTAACAATTAATTAGGTAAATTAGTTCACTCAGCTAGACAGTGTAAACAATCTCAAATTCTACCACATAAAGAGTGGAGGTGCATACCTTTGCCCAAAATAATGGCATATTGAAGACATCTTATGTTCTTGGCACTGGTTTTCCTAAGTTTGTGAGAAAGAATCAGTGAAAAATCAAAGGAATAGAAGAGCAGAAAAAGTAAAAGAAGAAAAAACATTTAAAAAATAAATTCTTGGAATGGGACTCAGAAATCTTATAAGAAACACTAACTGCTTTCAGTGCTATATGTGGTGTTGTTTCTAATTATTTAACTCTCATTCTGTTGTGGAAAAGAAGGCTTTGAACATTCTTTGCAAATTATAATTACATTTGAAGACACAAAAAAAGAAAAAAAAAGAAAAAAAAAAAAGGAAAGGAAAAAGAAAGAAAAAGTAAAGAAAAAAAAGAAAAGGGAAAAAGGAAAAAAGGAAAAATTTAAGAAAACTTCTGTAGTACCATTCATGGTTCACCCCACTCAAGAGAAATGAAAGCCTGAGGTCTGATCTTGATCTAGTGACCACCCCAGTAGTCCAGATTGAAGGGCTTGACCTATGTTAACAAAAGAAAACTAAAGGCTGAACCTTGATGAAAGTGATTAGTTGCCTTCACAGATCCCAGGCACTACAGAGCTGTCTCAAAATTTGAATAAGTAGCATTTCCCAAAATGGAAATTTTTATATTCTGGATAGTAATTTTATTGTAAACACATTTTATTATGTGACAAGAAAAACAAGACCAAAGGTCACAACTAGTACTAACAAAATCTATTTTATAAATATTTGGTTTATTCAGTTTTGTCCTTTATAGTCATCATTACTGCCAAGGAGTATGTAATTTACTGAAGACTTAAAGAGCATTTTCACTATTTTTGTAAATACGTTGTTGAAAAATTTATCTCTTGCCAAACCTTCCATTGTTCTTTAGCTTGACCCAGCTGATGTTTACAGTAATCTAGGATATTAAAGGTGGAAAGAGAGTTTTTTGTTATTTCTGTGAGAGTTTATCATCTATCATTTATAAATAGAAGGTTTACTATGAGGCAATGGCACATAAGATCTGATGAGATTTTTTTAGCTTTAGGCAGAGTGCAGGGTGGATGACAGATTTGCCTCTCCAGATGAAGTCTATCAACAAAGTCACTGAGGATATGGACCTCTTTCACCAGGCACAACAGGCATAAGCCCAAAACAGTGACAGTGGCTCAGGTTTCCTTTAGCACTTCTTATGCACCTTACTTTGTGGTGTGCTGAATGCTTGGAAGGAAGTTGGTGTGTGCTTTGGACATGTCTCAGTGAATGGTTGTTGCTTGTCTGGGGTTGTATTTCAGACATGGTAACTGCTCATTAAAAAGGGTATTTTTGTACTCACTAAGACAGAGTTAGGCTCCAGGGTGGCTTGTGTTCAGACTGCATTGATAAAGTGAGAGAGGATTGTTTGCTCTCAGTCTCAGCTGTGCTGAAGTGTTGTAGTAACTTGTGGAGGATTTTATATTCATCTGATTGTGTTTTCTGCTGAGGCGCCCTCCGGAGAAACAGAAGTGATAGCTGCATATTCTACAGGCAAACCCAAAGCTCTCGAGAGGCAGCCACCTGGTCAGGCTTGAAGTTTTGAACACATTACATCTGCAGCACAGCACAATGCTTTACCCTGTGCAGAACAAATGCACGGGAACAGAAAATCAGTAAGTATCACAGAAATATGCAGTATGATTGGGATAGAAACATTCAGATCTTGACACCTTCACAAAATACGTGAAAAAGGAAATAGTCTTCACACTGTGGTTTCAGACATCTAATTTAGGCCACTAAATGATACCATAGGCACTCTTCTCCACTCAGCAGAGGTCCTGGTCACCAGTTCACTGCCTCAAGCACCTCATCTGCATAGTTCAGCTGAAATGGTATGAATTCTTTACATTGTCTCAGAGCTTCACCCCATATGAGAACTATGAGACACAGATACTGAATGTTTTTAGAATTGCAATGTCTCTTTCCCAGTAACACACATCTCATTTTACAGGCCTAAATGAGGGAGGAACATGCTGGTGTAGCACACACACACATTATTTTGTGAAAACTTTATTTTGCTAAGAATGTTGTTTCTATAGCAGGGGATTTCCATAAAGTGGAACAAGTATGCATAAAATGGAACAAGTATTTTCTTACCTAGAGTAAGACTTGGAAACCTGCATGTCAGTTGATTCTTTGATGCAGATTCTCCTTCACTTGGAACAGCAGACAGTGATGTTTTTGCAGCAAGGCTTTTTCAGAGGTTCATAAACAACCAGGAAGAGTTTTGCTTGGGACTTTTCATGAGCTTGCTGTGTGTACTGGGCTTGTTATGTGGGTATCAGCTCTGGAATTGTCGACAGTACTAAAACATCTAATGAATTTCCATTACATGCCACACACAAACAAAGGTGGGTCAAGAGCTCATTCACAAGCAGATTACTTGTTCCTTCAGTGGGAAATGGGTGGGGAGACAGGGCAGCAGTCTCCTTAGTAATCCTCACTGACTGAGCAGTGTCCTTGTTCTGTTGTGAAAAAGTTCTATTAAGTTCTAAATAGCAATGTGAGGCCACACAGGAACGTGTAGAAAATTTTTCTGACCATGGATTTGCTCTTGTTGTTCAGAGAGATGAGAAGATTTAGGAGCAGGCTCTACTTCCTCAGGGCTGAAATGCCAAACACCAAAAGGTCAGCAGACAGCAGCATGGTAAATCAAAGAGTGATAATATTGCTGCTTACAGGGTGACAGACACAACAGGGAAAGCCTCTGTGCCAGCTGGAAGAAGGAGGCCACGAAGGAGGGATATCTTGGCCTTTGGCAGGGGAAAGAAACCTGGGAGGGGTAACTGAATACACCACGTGTCCAAGGCAGTAGAGATGAGATTTCTTCAGCTATAATCTTACCAACATGCTGAGAACTGTACCAAGATCACATTTATTACTGAGGAGCCAAGATCCTACAAAGACTTGCATTCCTAGTATGTTAATCTGCCTGCTCTGACCTACCCTTTGCCTCCAGTTATCCATCTGGAGAAAGTCATCTCACAGCAGCATGAACAAATCTAACTATTGTAGAAGCAGTAGATTATTGTTGTTTCAAAACATATCTTTCTCATACAAAGATTCAATATCAAACTCAGCAAGGTAAAGTTCCACATTGATGTCAGCGGGTTTGTGGGAAGGACAGTAATAGGATACGTGGCATCTTGGCAAAACTCCCCAGTTGTTTCAAGTAGAAAGTGGAATTGTACAGGGAACTTTTGGTTAGCTTTTTCCAAGAAGTCTGGAGAACTTATTCCCACCTGGGGGAACTTGGTCCTACCAACTAATTTGGAGAACAGGAAAAAGGAAATTGCACACTGGCGGAGTTTACGGTAGACAATGGAGCAATCTCTTTATTGCTTAAACATTCAAGCTGGATACTTTTGACTCTACCTCTCTTTTGTTGTGGCACCCCCCTCCTCCCCCCAAAAAGCTGAATAAACATGAAAGATCAGTGGATGTATTACATTTTACACAACAAAGTGTGGCTTTACAGGGCTTTGTTACATCTTGAAAAGATTAAGTGCACCTGCACGTGAAGAGTCTCCATGCCTCTGAACAATCAGGCAGAGGCACCTCGGTTACTGAGGGCACAGGCCAGGGACACGCTGGGGCTGCAGGTGTGTAACAAAACTTGTTCATCTTAGGCTGCATCCTCTAATTTGTAAGGAGCAAGGCTGCCATCCAGTGGCTCTTCTCTAGCACAAAAACTGAATTTAACAGCAACAGGTTTGGAGAATGTGTCATGTTTTCTTGATTTAAATGGGGATCTGTGAATCTGCTAATTTCTCTTTTGTTTTAATCTTTAACGCAGATAAAACACCAGCAGCAAACTGCATGGAGAAAAGAAAGATTATGGGCTTACTTTAAACCATCACTAGCTTTTGTTCTTGTTGACTTGGATTTTAAATGTATAACTTGATAATCGTTCTGCCTACATGAAGCTGTGGATAAGCCCAAAATAATTTTTAAAAAATGCCTCCCTGGGAAATAATAGTGTTCTGTTAGCGTATGCATCACATTTTAAAATGGAAGACACATTTATACATAATTCAAGGCTGGTAAGAATAATTTCATTCTTCAACAGGCTTTGAATCAGGCCCTCTTTGAATATAAAGGAAATTTGAAGTTATGCAATATGGAGGAAAATCATCGTGCATATTAAATATATTCATCTCTGGGGACTGACAGATCTACAGGTAGCATTAGAAAGAAATTTCCTGAAGTTTATCCCCTTGCAGATCCCACTCAAACATAAACGTTTTTATCTACTGAAAAGCTGAAGCTCAGGATGGTGAATAAGGCAGAAGGATAATCTGCTCCTCAGGCAAATCATATAAATTCCCTTTGCCTCCATTTCCCCATCTAAAACAGGGATAATGCTTGTTTAGCTTCCAGGCAAGATGTGAGATTCAATACGCTGTGAATTACAAAGTATTTCAAGCTCCTCAGAAACAAGAGAGTATTTGTGTACTTCTTAATACTGTTTATACAAGACAAAAATCTATCAAAGGCTTGAAGGAGGCTGCATTGCCCAACTTCTTCCACTCTGCCTCTCCCCAGCTAATACTTCTTAGCAGACCCCCTGTCTCCCAGGGCACCAGTGAAGATTGAGGTCTGTCCTTTTTTAGTGTTATTATTAACTTCAAGTCCTCGTTTCAATAAACTCACTAACAAGGATGAACCAATCTGTTTAGTTTAACCAAAAGAAAGCAAAGGCAGTTTCACCACAGTTCAGGGGCTCTATATTGGGGGACAGAACTCAGCTAATGAAGAGCTCTCGACCACAGAGTGCAAAATTATAGTAACATTCAGTACTAAGATGAAACAGGATAAATTCAGAGGCAAACAAGGGCAGGAATGCCAACAGTAAGAAAGCTTAGGAGCCAAGCTAGAAGGAGTTGTGGTACATTCAGAGTCAAGACAGATATTTAAACCAAATGTAGTTTGGTTTTTTTTTGGAAATCATTCATTTGAAGCATGAATTTACTGGTAGAAATCAGATAACCTCTTTTACCTCACAGATCAAACCAGACAATCACAAGGCTTTCTCTGACCTTAGGATATGTTAACACATGGAGCAGTTTGTAAAAATTGTTTCATTTCTAGAAATACTTGGTAGGAATAGAAGAAATTATTACAGTTGATGAAAGAAGAGAAATATTTGAAATAAGTTTAAATATGGAAGTAGAGTCTAAGAAACAGCTGCTGACTTTTTGGGAATTAGTAGAATGTTCACAAAAGTGTCATATGTGAAAGGTCAAAATATTTCAATCAGTCGTGTATTTAGTAACACAATTAGGAATGTGGGGTTTTTTATTGGAAAAATAAAAAGCCACTCTGAATTTTTTTTGCTTTTATATTCCCTATAGAGGCCACAGGGCATCTTGATGTATTCTTTTTCTTCATAAAAAGGTGGAACATTAAAAACTTCCAACATTTTCTCTATGATGAGCAACACTCCTCTCCCATTTCCTCCATCTTTTGTCCCAACCTTTCAGATGGAAGAATGTGATTAGAGAGTGAATATTTCATAGCTGAAAAGAATGAAATTTTTTATTTCAGCATATTGGGAGGATTGGCGCTTTTTCTAGTTTTGGTCATTTTGAGTGAATTAAGCTTGCTTCTCTTTGGACACGTAAAAATCTTGAGGCAGTTGTCCACCTTCTATTTCCAGCACAATTTAAACTAGAACCCACTTAGGATGAACACAAGTGTCTTTCTTTACTCAAGGTAGGTTTCATTCATTCAAGATAGATTATTTTTGAAAATTTTAGTCCATTATTATTCAAATCCTATCAAAACCATTACTGGGGTTTTTGTTTGCTTGTTTGTTTTTTGCTTGTTTGTCTTTAAATGTACTACACTTATTAAACATAAAAGCAAAGAAAAAAAGCATTTTACCTCTTGTTGGTCAAAATCCAGTCCATTTTACTTAGGATGGTAATCCTACTATTGAGCTTGAGGTCATTCAAATAGAGGGCTTCCAAAAGACCCTCATTTGTAGGAAAATTTAACTCAGAAGAATGAAGCAGCTCTACCTCTCTCATCCAAAATTTACTACTAAAGTATTACTTTGCAATGGCTATACAATCAGAAATTAATGCCCATTTCATACATCAGAGATAAAGTATCTATGTGAGGTGTCAAATACCAATAGTGCTCTAATTTTGAAACATAACTACTATGCTTAAATACAGAATTCTCTCTAATAATGTGCTCTTATTCTTATTTCATTGGTCATGCTACAATCATGTTACAGTTTCCTAAAATGAACAAGTTATTTGAAATATGTAGCTGTAAAAACAATAATGTTTGTTCAACATACAACTTCACAGGCACTTGCTGTCTGTAATAATAACAAGATTAAAAGATGATGATTTTGAAGAGCAAGCAAAGAAACAAAAAAATCCAAACCAAACCCAAAAATGTGCCTGACTGCTGCACTATAAGGAAGGTGCAAAGGGCCTTCCTTACATGAAGACCAAATAACAATAATGATCTCATTTTCCTTCTAATATTTTATGAATTGTGAAGCATTATTCTATCTGTCTATTCCAGCTGGGCTTTGGAAACAGGACTGTGCACCTGAATAAGAACAGCAGACCCTGGATTAATAGCATGCAGTTTTAGCTCCCTCATGGAAGCCTTTCAGACCAGTGCAATGAGAACAACTTGTCACATGCAGCCACACTTAGCTAACTTTTATTTTGCACTGTTTTATTCTTATTACTCCATGACTTGTGCCTGTGATATGGGATAGCCTCAGTTAGATATTACTGCAGTGAGTAAGAATACCCTCTAGTGGCAATCCATAGCCCTAGACAGACCTTTGCTTGGTTTTCCTTGTTTTTTCCATTAGGCTTTATTTATCTATTTAGCACCTGGGAACCTTTGGTTGTTTACAGGTACAGAGGTACCACATTTGAGTCTAAACTCTTAAAACAGCCTCTGCCTCTGTGGTGCCTCAGGCCATGTCTCATGCATACAGCACAGCACTGAGCTCTCATACCTTCTGGATACACCTGGCTTGGGTCCTGAAGCAAAGGGTGCTCTTTGATCTGTCCTCATAGAGCAGGGAATTATACATATATACATGTATAAAAGGCCTAGAGGCCTTTTATGATCAGAAGAAGCCTTTTAAGGTGTGCCTGTGCCTTTTGCAACCTAGAACTAAACCTTTTTATCCACTATATGATCCAGTATCAGTTTCCTGCCCCATTACATGACCTTCTGTGTGAAAGTTTGCATACTAGAAAATTAGGTATTGAAGAGATCTTAGATCATTGCTGGCCACAGGCTCAAAATAACCCCCAAAACTACAGGCGTTGAAGCTGACCAGACCTGCAGGACAGTGAAGATATAAAATACTAAATCTGAAGGCCCATTTTATTCTGTCATAAATCTGCATATGGAGATGACATTTTCTTGAGAGGGTAAATAGTAAGACGCTTCCTAGAAGAGATCTATGACCTATCAGGAAAAGAGAATGGATACCTGAGAGAATGCTCCTCTCCTGTTGGATTTCCAGGGATTTGGGCACTTAACTTTGATGGTTCTATAGTGCCAAATGTGTCTCTCCCAGTCTATAGGTACTATACAGCCCTTGACACTGTAATGACCAGAATACCCAGGTGACTTGGAAGGAAATGCCACACATTAAAAAAAGTTCTTAGAAAAAAACCACATGGAGTAGCACATGTAAAACCATCCAAATGTGTTTGAAATGTAAAGCTATTCCAATACATGTAAGTGACAATAAAATAACTATTTATCTTCGAGTAAAAAGAGCAGCTGTGAAAACATCGGTTTTTCTCAACAGGGACTTCTTCCAGGTGAGCTCAAATATTATCCATAAGCATATCAGAGCTGAACATTTATTTTTTTGAGATTTACCAAGTAATTCCTGTGGTTATTATTTATTATTTTTAGACCTACTTGAATTTTTAGATTTTTTTTTCTTAAAGGCTGACAAATTTCAACCTCTGTTAAACTGAAAAAGGAAAGCTCATTTATGGGGTTTGTCTGTTTTTTTTTTTTTAAATATCATGGAAAATATCTTAAGAAGAAATTATGTAAAAACATCATTGCACCATTTCTTTGAGCTTTGATAAAAATCCTCTTAAGTGCAATCAAGTTGTAAATGTATGAAAAAGACAAGTTTTATAAAGATGACATTCTGTCCAAGTACTTCCCTTTTAATAAAAGCTCATTTTCATGGACCAGGAGGTTTGAGCAATTGTACCCAATTTTGATATTTATTTTACAGTATCATTTAGAGATTCTGGCTGAAAATTGAACTGTACTAAAAACATGTATCAGTTTACAGTAAATGGTCATCCTTTAAAAACAACCCCAAAAAACAAAAAACCTGTGCCCCAATAATCCTAGAAAGAAAAATCTCTGGGTATCTGAATCGCCATGGTGTATAATACAGAAGAGATGACAGAGCCTTTCACAAACTGGGCTTCAGAAACAGTCCAGTCTGATTTTTCAGAACCTTTGGGCACACATAATCCTCACAGATGTGAAATTAAAAAAGGGATGATCACAGTTTTTCAAAATTAGCACTTAGGGGTTTTGTCCAGTTTTTTTTGAACAGCAGGAATGAATAGAAACTTCAGTCAGTATTCTATATCCAGTCAAGTACAATAAATAAAAAAAAACATAACTACATGAAGATAATAATTTATATTACACTTTGGCCCCATCCTGTTTTGTACTTCTGAGCAGTTGTTGCTCCTTTGGTTTATGTACTTGAGTTTATATTTTTTATTACCACATAGTGCCACATTAACTTTCCCTAATACTGTAGGTTACTTACTCTGTTCTATTCAGAAATATCTTGTTGACACTAGATTTTGGCTCAGTGGCCCGAAGAGTTTTACTTTTCTTTCTCCCAGTTTTCTAACCACACTGTGAAGAAGAGATGGGATGTAACTGAATGCCACCTGGCTTTTGAATGTCTCCAAAGCTTTTATCTGTTCATCCAGATGGCTCAATTTGCATTGACAGTTTTTGTGGCCACTTCAATTAGCTTAAGCTGCTTCATGGTGCATCCAATTATCTCAGTATGCATTTAAAAAGAACCTTAAATTCAAGAGCATATTTTAAATGCTGGAAGGAAAAAAAAAAATTCACATTAAAAAAAACCCTCAAACCCCCAGTTGTCCCCAAAATGTTTAAATATGTAGTGATAAATTTCCAGTCCTGTAGACTACATAATGTTAGATGACTTTGTAATTATTTATATTATATTATTTTATATTATATTAGTATATATATGTATAGATATATAAACTTGTTGTGGTACAGAAAAGATTATTCATATTTTTAATGTTTTTCTAGCTTTTTTTTCTTCTTTCTTTTAGATAGTAGCACATTCAACATTCTGAAAATCCATACTACATAGAGGCCATTGTTATGTAAATTCCCATATGAAGTGAATTTAACTTTTGTGGAGGTTACTGTAAAAAAGATTAATTCTAGTTCAATTTTTACTAATACAGAGGAGATTATTTTTTGACTCTGATGAAATATATTTGCTTCCTAAAGTTCAAGAAAAACAAACTGGAATTTTTAAATTATATTTTGAAGATTAGCCCAATCCCAAATATTTCACGAAATAAATTTTGCATGTAGTAGGGAAACAGTCTCCTTCATTTTTCTTGTCTTAGAAAATAAAAAAAGACTTTGGGTCAGTGCCGTGACCCTCGGGTGTTCCAAGATGAGGGCTGACTGCCAGGGTTAGTCAGCAACCCGAGAAGCGGCGAGAGAGTGTCCCTGGGGTCAGGTCCACGCTCGCCAGGATCCTGGGACCCCAAGCCGTGGGTTGCAGTCTTCCGAAGCAGGCAGGCAAAGGTTACCGCGGCTGCCGAAACTGTAGCAAAGCGACGGGCTCCCGAGACGGAATTACGACACTGAAACAAAGTATCCGGGGATCCGTGCTCCGTGAGCTCTGAGGGCAGGAGCCTCAGTGGCTGAGAGCCCCGAGCCCAGTCGTGCATCAGACTTTATTGTGATCACAACAACCAATGGGATTAAGGCACCAAGGTGGGACAAGGGAGGGACAAGGGGAAGGGGACCAACGGAGGGTATTTCGGGGAGGGGGCTGAGAGAAGGACAAGGGGGAAAACCAACCAACTACCGAACGGAGCTGAACATTCTAGAAACTGAGGGTAATAGACAATTGATGAACATAAGCATAAACCAATGGAGAGAGAGCGGCTGGCTTACTAAGAACACACCCCAACTCGGCATCTACCACACCTTGCCCTGCCCAAGGGGGGATCCTGCTGCTCCTTGGGTCTGTTTCACCAAGGGCTTTTTCGGGGGGTGTTATTCTTAGCTTCAACAGCCACCACAGGTCAGATTGATCTGGAAGAGAGTATTTCATTTTTAATATGATCAAGAAAATGTTCTTGGTGTGTCCCATGTAATCAGTTTTTTGTCAGCCTGACAATGACCCATTTACATTTGCCAACATTGACTAATAGGGCACTTGTTATACTTTGTCAAACTGAAACCATGTCAAATCTGCTGCAAATGTGTAACTGATCTGCATCACAAGTCCCTCACATCCTAGAGACTTTGGATTCACCATATATTCCAATTAACCAGTTTTGTGAGCTATGTAGAGGTTTCTTCTGGAGTTCTGATCGATCACCAGATAGAGAGCCCTGCTCAAAATTTTAACTTACCATGCAAATTTCTAGAGGTGAAATGTTGCAGTGTGACTTCGGTGTAACATCCCACAATCTCTGCTTCATTGTCTTATTTCAACTACGTTTCTCCATTAAGTTGATCTTAATTGTGGAGCTGCTACTTGAAGTTTTAATGAAGATATACAGCTGCTTTTGTATTCATAAGCAACTGGAAAGATAAAATGGAGAAATGTAAATGGAGCAGGGAGAAGAGACAATGTAGTCAAGTTGTTTCAACTTTATTCTGGTTTAGGAATAAAAAAAATAGCAGTAAGACACAACTTAAGTGGAAGGGAGTAGTCTGGTTTGTAATTTGATTGAGCTGAAACTGGGTTCCACTACCTTAAAGTATTTGTTTGTGGGTTTGCTTTTTATCAGCCATTACTGTGCCTCTTTTTTACCCACAAAAAATGAAAAATGTTATAATTATGAACAGAAATTGCTTTAAAAATTACAGTGGGCAAAAACAATACTTTACATTCATAAGAATAAGGATCAAATAGCATGACTGGTATTTTTCTCCTCTGCTATTCCAAAGTACATTTCACATCCCTCCAGTAACAGTGTCATGTTTCAGTTTGTGATGAATTTCACAAAGCTCCCTAACCAATAGTTTCACTAGAAGGTGTTGTCCCCTCCTTAGTCATGTCTGTGTGACTCTTGATGTATATGTAAGTCATTTTTGAGACCTTCTAAGATATTGTATTGCTCCAGCTTCTGGTACAGAAATCAGATAAATACATTGAGAGAATGATTATTTTTCAGGAAAAGCCTAATGTGACTGGAATTCCTTTAACTAATACAGTTATATGATTTTACCAGAGGTTTCTTTTAATGATCATGTTTCCTTTTAGGTCTCAATTTTTAAAGCTCTGCCTTATTCTTTAAAAGATGTAAAGCTCATAGAGAGTGCCTGAAGGAGGGCCACAGAGGTGGTGAAGGGACTTGAGGAGAAGCTGTATGAGGAGTGTCTGAGATCACTTGGTCTGTTCAGCCTGGAGGAGACTGAGGGGAAACCTCACAGTAGTCTGAACATCCTTGTGAGTAGCAGATGAGGGGTAGAGATTGGTGTAATCTCTGGTGACCAGTGACAGGACCTTAGGGAATGGCCTGAAGCTGGGTCAGGGGAGGTTTAGGTTGGATACCAGGGTGAAGTTCTTCACCCCTAGGGTGCCTGAGCCCTGGAACGGGCTCCCCAGGGAAGTGACCACAGCACCAAGCCTGACAGAGTTCAAGGAGCATTTGGGCAATACTCTCAGGCATGTTAAAGCAGCATACTACATTTAATAAAATACATCCCTACTTAACATATCAGAAAACAAAACCTGTTCCCATAGATTTACAGACAAAAGTGTGACAGCTTTAATCCCTTTATAATGTGTAAGCACACAACAAAAACAAAATAATGCAATTTGATAGATCATGAAATCAAAAAGAGTTAAGCAAAGTTACTGGATGTTTTGTTGCCATAGTCTAAGAACACAATTACCCTGGTTCATTGCATGCTCAGAAACTTGTTGAGCAGTGGGAATTTGAACATGTGTCTGAGCCTTCTGTGCAATTATTTTATATCTCACATTGCTGATTGATTCTGACTAAGCAGTTTTCTGTTATTTGCCATGTGCAGCAGTATGTGTTCATTCTTCTGTGTTTTCTATTCCTATTTCTTATTCCTCAGACTTATTTTCTTCTTTTGAAGTCCACACTGTCCTTTCTTAAAATTACTGTGTTTTTTAACAGTGGATTCACCCCGGACAGACAAGAGAAGTCCACCTCTTACATAGCCAAATTGGAAAAGATCCCAGAATAAAGAAAATATTAAATAGAGCAGAAAAAAAAGTCACCATATGGATGCTATTGGTACAGAAGGAGAATAGCCAAGTGCACTGTAGAAATTCCCACTCAGAAGATACAAGGAAGCAGTGTTTGTTTAGCTCACACTGCTGGCAATCCAAAGGACTATCATGACCTGTAAAGTAAACCCAGGAGGTGGAAGGATTGTCTCATAAAGAGAAACACAAATATTTTAAATTCAGTTTTCATTGAGACCAAATGCACATGAAGAATGAATTAAAATTTTGGAGAATCGCTCTCAGTGCTATCATATGTGAGAGTACGAATCAGCCCAAGATCCAGCTTACTCAAGGTTATGAGGCACCTCTAGTGACAGACATCTTCAATCTAGAAAGAAATTGTAGAGCCAACAGCTGGTACAAAGGCAAAAATCATAGCAATTTGGACTGGAAGAGAGATCCATACATTTAAAAACCAATTAACTATCATTACTACCATCTGACTAGCCATCATTAATCATATTTTAATAATACTGTGCATTTGCATCCCTGTGGGGATCACATTGAGATCATATAGGTTCTGTATTGGATTTCCTAGTGAAATATGTAATGATCTCTGAAAAATCACAGTAAATTGCATCTTTGAGATATAACATTAGGTCTGTAAGAGGATGGAGGAATGAATGAGGTATGAACCTGTGAAGATGACAGATGCTATACTCCAGTGAGGAAAGAGCCCAAACTTTCATTTAAAAAATGGTGAAAGAAAATCATTCAGAGAAATGAAGAGAAATCGGAACAGTCTATGAAGCTGACAGTTGCAAAAGGAAAACTTAATCTTTGTCTACAGTTTAGCTGGGAGATTTTACGGTACAATTGACTCATCATATCACTCAAAAACCCCACCTTTGAATAAAATATTCTATTGAGCAAAAACAGAGTCTGCTGAAAGATTCTGCAGGAGCAAATTAATGCCTACAAAACCCTGAAAATGTGCATTTTCTCTGAGACAGAGCTTTTATAACTCAGTGGCTTGTGCATTCTTCATTGCATTCCTTTGCTTTCTGAAGCACAGCCACGGTGAGGATGTTTTAATAATGAAAGTTGCACAAGGGAACAAACATAGTAGCCTGTGGCTAGTGAATCACAGGCCACACTACAGATATTTTCTTCTGTACTGAGTTGAAGTTTATTGCCATCTCAGAAGCTGGTGGAAGATAAAATTTTGGTCCTTCCACTATGCATTGTCACTTTTAGCTCAAACACTGAATTTAAGGGTGTGTGTTTCTGTCACAGTATTCTTGTTTCGTAACCTAGGATTTTTTGTAAATTGGCTGAGAAAAAGATTGAAAGGAATGGTTTGAAACTGAATACGTGTTACGCTAATTGGGGATACATACATTATTCTACCTGATTTTTCTCACAACTTCAAAACTGGCTTCTGATATTAAGTAACACCTCAAAGTCCCCTGCTGATCTAATACCTGAGCATGATCTTCAAAAAATGTCTCACCCTTTTTTGATGAAGATCAAATAAATATCTCACTTTCTCAGTCACCAAAGAAGTAGGAGTGGTTTGTGTAAGTCCAAAAATACTGCAGATCATAAAATAGTGGCATAAAAAATAATCTTTTTAAGCTTTTAATGATTAAAACTAAATGCAATCTGGTAAAAAATTCATCATATGGATTCTAGCCTTGAGGACTGCATTCTGTTTCTTCATTAATTGCCAGACTACAAAGGTCATCAGTCGCACTTCCCTGCAGTGTAAAATAGCCACAGAGAAATGTTAGGTCCAAAATTATTCACAAGCATTCGTACTTTGTCCCATTTGCCTCATGGTACCTTATAATCCACAAATCATCCCTGCTGAGCAAGGACAAGTCTGAAACCACTTATGTGTTGTCCCAAAGATCAGGCATTAAATAAAAACTGAATACTTTAAAAATCAGCTTCATTAAAGCACACGGACAATAGATTTCAGTCTTCGGTACTGAAAGACCTCAGCTTTGAGAAATTTTGTTAAAATTTTAGCAGGTTTAATTTACATTCTTGTACACATCATTGTATACAAGAAGCTGCAAGTAAACAAATCAGCTAAAGCAAGCAGCATAAGGAATCACTCAGGATTGAGTTATCTTGCTTGATCTAGTGCATATAGCTGGTATATGGATAGACAAAATTGCACAACAATTTAGATTGTATTAATTCTGCCTGTCAAATGCAGAACAGTTTTAAACTTGCTTTATTTTTGGTTTATATTTCTGCTGTTTCAATACAAGGCAGCAGTTAGGACATGTCTGTACTAGACTGTGCCTGTGAGAGCCCTTATAATACAGGTATATAATGAAGTTAGGATATTTTAATAGATTACACAAATAGTGACTACTATACATCCTTTCTTCAACTGTCGTTAGTGAACTGTATAAAATTGTAATTTAACCCTCTTTTCCTGAACTTTGTTACTCCACTTAACTTCATGTTTGCCACAGTTTCAAGTAAATCAAGTATAGCAATATCAATTCCATGCCAACTATGCAAAAATTCAGTATTTGAAATTTTTTTAACTTGAAAATTAATTTCTGTTATTCTAGAAATAATGATTTCCTTGCCTGGAGATATGCTTAAATCTTAAAACTTGAGTAGTTCTAAGTATTTCTGAAGTTGTGTAGGGAAATTCGCTGTGGCTGCTTTGGCATTCTGAATTAAATAAACACCAATCACTATTTGAGGAAGTTTATTTTACCCACTTCCTTTCTGTCAGCTGGAAGTCAAGAAACCCAACAGTTCTTTGAAAGATGAGATTTAGAAGCTGTTCCAGTTTAAATGGTTCTGGGTTCATGTTCTTTTATTATTTCAGTCAAGAATGGGAATAATTAAGCATCCATATTAAATCTGTAACAATTGTACTATCAGAAACATGGTTGAAATTTCGATTGAAAATGCTATTCCTTTGTATAATGTAAACTGTATTGATTGAAAAAATATTTTTTAAAAATTTCATATATTTCTAAACATGTCGATAATTGTAATATACAGCATGCTGCCCCAAGTCTTTTTTATCAGACAAGTTAACAGGCATAATTTGTATGCCAAAACTGGAGTTTTGGCAACTGTTTCCCATTTAGATTCAAATAACTTCTTTCAAAATATGGGATAAACAAAATAAAAAAAAAAACCACACAAGAATATTTTTAATAAAAACTTTCAGTATTAAATCTCTAACCCAATTTAAATGTACATGCAAACATATTAAGACAAAATTCAGTATCTGTAATTGCAGCTCAGTGAACATGGGTCACTTATCAAAGTGCTACAAGGGTTTCTGTCTTTTTTAATTCCATCCATCAGGTGTTTCTTGTCGTTTAAAAAGTTCCTGAGAGCAATAAAAAGGAACTCACATCCCAGGCAAGGTTTCTGCTTGTTTATGTGCGTTTTCGAGGAACGAAGTGGGGCTTTGACATCTTGAAGCCATACTTGTAAAAGTCAGGTAGTAAAACAGAAGAGAGTTTTTCACTATCTGATATCAGAGTTAAACATGATGTGGCTGTGGATTCAGACTGGAAAGCAGAGCATGGGCTGCTGTAGCTCCTGCTTCCAGGGCTGTACAAAAAACTACTGCTCACTGCCATTCAGCCTCCACAGGTAAGGACAGATTTTCAGACCTTTAGCAACTGGGAAAGTCTCTGTGCTCAGCAAGGGAAGCTGAGCATCCTACCTTTTGCCTTCATCCTCAAGGGAAGGAAAATTTTTACCTGGATTCAGAGTATTCAAGGTCAGGCAAGAGGCTGAGGAAGAAGAACAAACTCAAATCATAAGACCAATATCCAGAATAGACTGTGAGTTCCTGAGGGATGTTTTTGCCTTTTCTGGTAATGCTGCCACAATCTCTCACATAGAACATTTAATGTTAATAATCCACCTTGAGAAAAGAAAAGGTAAGGATAAAGAGATCCAAAAATATCAAAATAGGCTACAGTTGGTACAATTCTGCCAGAGAAACATGTCTAAGACATCTGTATAGCTCGCTGGTTTTTCTGTCCAGCCTGGCATTGCCACGACAGATTCCAGCTGGCTATGTTTCCAGGAATGCCCCTGTCCCCAGGGCACTCTGGCAGCGTCTCATAGACACTTAGCCAGAGAAACTGTGGCCTGCGTTGTGATGCAGGAATGGTCCAGCTGAAGATGAATAACGAGAGGGCTCTTGGAGTGCCTTTAATTCTGAGTGGCTTTATTGCAGGGTCTTCACACAGAGGAGAGGCAGGGTCCAAGAGGGCGAGGGGCCCTCCGACACAGCCTTAAGAGTTACCACATATCACCAATCACCATGGGGTTTGGGGGAGTATAGGGAAGGTCCAGGGTTACTTGGTCCTATGGGATGGGGAAGGAAAGGGGCCCAGGAGATAACAGGGAATAGAACAAAGGCTCTTGGGGGGAGGGAGGAGATGATGGACACTAGCAGTAGCTACTCTGTTTTGTCCTGGGTTAAACCATGGTCACTTCACCTTCCAGGGGTTTCCTATCTCCTTGGAACTTTCTCCACCAGTTATCTTTCTCCTTTTCTAAGTCTTCTCCCCCTGGGGTCTCTAAGGACACATCCACAGCAGCTACACATCTGGACATGAAGAAGTAACATATTAAACTTTATCATAGCTCCAGGAGAAAAATCAAACAAAAAATCGTGACTGTAGCAAAGATTCCTGAGTAGACCTAAGGAGGCAATATTATTTTTAATAATGTTACTTTGCAAGTTCAATGAATGAAAAATTCAGTGCAATGTTCATCATGTTTGTACTATTGCTTGGAATCATGCAACAGGCTCACAGAGACACTGTAAATGCTGATGGGGAGCAAGGTTCACAGTTTCTTACCAAATGGTGTAACTGAACAACCATCCAAACAAACTCATATTAAATTGGCTGAAGCCAGGTCTCTGATGAGAAACAGAAGTAAAGTTTTAGGTTCCACAGAGAGCACTGACATAGCTCAAAGAATCCTCCAGTGTGCTGAAGAAATGGAGATAAAGACAGTGTAAAGACTTTATTAATTTTCAAAAAATGTAACATTTCTGGTATTATCAAAATGAATTATTTGAGAAATTATATTCCATTAATATTTTTGGCGCAGGCAATAAATCCAGTGGCCATCCATCTTCCAGTTTATAATGTAAAGAATTCTGAGAATTCTAGTAGAATCTTCTGGGGATGTCAGAAGGGCAAATCCAGTTACCATGAAATTTCTTTCAGTAAGAAATCTTACACCCTTATCCTTTATTTCTGCTTAAAATCAGTACATACACAGACAAAAAATATTTTTATTGAATTTTGCAAAACATTTAAAGTGAATATTTTCTTCTAAGCAGCCTGATTATTCAGAATTAATATCTGTGCCTCTGTTGATGCCTTTTTCACATTCCAGAGATTCCAGTATGTAGCCCACAATTCAGCAGTCAGTAGCCCACAGTCCAGCAGTCAGTGGCCCAGCAGACTGTGACCCAGAAGTGCAGTCTAACAAATATCTACTGAGAGAAAGTACTGAATTCATCATTGCAATCCTTTCTTTAGGACTTTGATGGCTTAGGGGAAAAAAAATAGGATTTTGTTTGGTGCTAAGTTTTGATGCTTCTTTTTTCCTGCTCTTTTTAGAAGTCATATTTTACCTCAAATGAAAATATCCTGTGGTCTGTGTTAGGAATAAAGATACATTCTTAGAATAAATCTTTCTGGTTTGACAATTTATGCTTATAGAAATAAAGTACAGAGTTTAACGATGCACACATCCACCTCTTCCTTTTGACACTTATAAACCTTTGATCTATTAGTTCATGCATTAATGCAACAAAAGATATTAGTTTCTAGATATGTGCAGCTTAACTTTCTCTTTTATTATTCATTAAATTTCCTTTTCCTTCCACCCAGCCAGTCTCTTTTCTTGATTATGATGGACTCCTGCAGTGCTGTGAAAATGTTAACACAAAAAATGTCATTGCATGAGAAATATTTTGTAATTCATTGAAAACATTTTATATGATCTATGATTTTTTAAAGTTCTACAGCTTCATATGAAATGAAATCTATGCTCTGAAGGTATAAGAAAGGAATGATAGACCATTTCCCTTCAGAAATCTATATTTAAAATTCTGGCAGAAGTTGTTGCTAGCAGGTTGCATTTATCTGTTTCTGAAAAAGAGGAAACAGAAGCAAATTTGAATCTACCTATTCACCAAAGACTTTGAGATCTCTGTCCTGAATGATAGTGATCAGAAACATATGTAGGATAAACATAAGGGGCAATTTGTGACCAAGTGTTCAATAAAAAATGGTAACTCAAAAGTTCAACTTTCATGATTCGTGCCACTGTATGTGCAAAAGTCCCTTAAGCAGCCATCCTTAGTAAAGTATATCCTGAAAATACCTTTGTTTTTTTACAAGAACAATAGTCACATATTTTTTCTTCACTGTCTTTCTTTTTTATCAGTTCTAGACAAGCCAGTATCAGATTTCTCCCGTTACTGTAAGAAAATCACTTTAGAAATAAATAATGGGCAAGTATTAATTTAAACTTTTTCACAGTGAGTGCAAGGTACATAATTTGTAATTGAACCTTTCCAGGTCACTTCCTATATCTGTCTGTACCTCTCTTGGCTGTCAATAGTATGGAGCACCAAAGAGTTGCAAATGTCTTGCACCTATCAAGTGAGAATCTCATGTGAGCTAAAATGGCGATAATTTTGTCTTTTTCATTTGTACTGTTTCTTTCTGCTCCTTGCCTCTAATGCAATTTTGTGACATAGTGGAAATTTCTGGGGACAGCTAAACAGACTGGTTTGGGTCTCTGATCTCCTGCAGTTGGTTCCCTCACTCTATAAAGCCAAATAGCAGCAGGTATTGAGTTATTTCTTTGTGTTCATGCTTGCCAGTTTTTCCAAGCATGTAGTGTACTTCAGTAAAACTTCTGGATATTCAGAAAACCTTAAAAAAATTATTTGTGACTGTCTTATGATGGGAGCCAAACAGAAATGCAAATCCAATCTCCTTAAAATAATGGAGTAATCATAGTCACTAGAGGTCTAGATCAACCAGGAGTCCTCTTGAAGCAGAAACGGGCAAATGACCAAAACTGCCTCACAGGCCACTTTGCTAAGAGGTGACTTACTCAAACTACATTAATTGGTGGTGAAAGTCAGGGCTGCGAGGCACTGTAGGAGCAGATGACAATTAGGGTGATACAGGGAAAGTGCAAAGAGGCTAAAGCTCACATAAAGTACTACAGAAATGGCTTCTTGAATAAAAATTGTACATTAGAAGTCTACTCAAATCCCTGGGTAAATAGCAAATCACTACCTGGAGCTACTGTCCTGAGCTCAGGAACTTTCTACTGTTGAAGGACAGTACTTAACCACAGTCCAAAGGAGGATACACTACTGGAGACAGACTTGTCCAGCTGGTTACTCTTTGTATGTCTGCAAAGACTCCTTCATCTTTGCCAGTGCCAGCCTGTAAATGACAACATTTCCTGTTGAGAGCCTGTGTTTGGTTATGTACAAAGTATGAGTGTGTCACATTTGCTGTGATGGTGGTGTGCTGTATTTTGCTTTTTCATGGAGGTACGTGGGAAGGGGCTGGACAGCACAATGTGTACTGAAGTGAACATTTGGTCCAACCAGACACTGTTTCAGAGCATCAGGCAGCTATGCAACATATGCTGTAGCCTGAACAATCTGGCCCAGTGCAAAAATGATCTTTTTCTGACCTGTTTTATCTAGTCCAGAAAGAAAGAAAGGTCATGATTACCTCATTCTATCTGCCATTTCAAGGTAAGCAGCAATCACAGGAATTTCTTAATTAGGACAATAATACCTTTCTGTTATCATTACACCTCCTCTTTTTTGTTTGTCTAGAATTATTGGAAGGCTTTTATTTGTGTAGTTGGTTTCTTTGTTGCTGTTTTGATTTTCTTTCCCAGTTCGATCCAATTGGAAAATTCTTCTTTCAAGGTTGTCTCTAAGCAACTGGGTATTAAACTCATCAGAGAAACAAGTTTACATCCCTGAGTCAAAGCACATAATGAAACACAGCTTTCTCTTGAGAGCACAGTACAAAACAAATCACCTTTTATACACTAATATTTGTTTACTTCAGATTCTGTCTGTTTTGGAGAGACAACCCTGGTCTGATTGCCTGTTAAAAAAAATAAGGTAATAAAAAATAAGATCTAAACCAACAGGCAGAAAAGTAAAAGAAAAAACAAACAATTTAGTTGTAGTCTGGGTAACAGTCACACTGCCCTGGCAGCCATCACCTTGCTGTCCTTATGCACCATCTCGAAACAGAGAAATCTGAAACATGACAAGAGCAGCAGTGCACATATCTAGCAATAATTTCTTTGCAGATATTCTTCACAAGTGTATCAGTACATATGTAAGTGTAAAGTGTACAGCTGTATCAATGCATAGCTGCAATTTCATTCATATGCAATATATAGCCTATATATAACATTTATTATACATCCCCAGTGTTCATTAGAATTGGTTAACTAAAATTTGTGCAAGTGATTGTGACAGGGTCAACAGTGTTTTTCAGTTCAGCTGTAATAGAACCCATAAGTTTAGCACAGGGTGAAGATTTTTTGAATAAAAAAGCATTTAAAAGTGCTTTTCATGAAGTTAATGTTCCCTTTCATTACTGTTCTTTCCTGTTTCCTGATATTGATTTACATCTTTAGTGACCCTCTTTTGGTACAAGTCAGCTATTTTTTTGCTGCAGCAGTCACTTTACAGGAACTGTGTGTTGCACATCACAGATGAATCACTTTTCCAAGTTATCTATACACTGCAATCTAATGTCATATCAGGTAGAGGAGGATACATAGGAAATAGACTTCAGAACCCAAAAAAGTATGTGGGTTCCTGTCACTGCACATAGATGTCATGTTGATTTATCTGAAACCTTATTTCAGATACAGTGATTTTTCTGTTTGCTGATGCCTTAGGTTTTAACTTCTTATTTTTCTACATCAGGACTGCTCTAGTATATGACTCTAAAACTCCATAAATTGTCATCTAGTGTTCTGTTACTGTCATTTAGACGAAACAATTTCTCTCTGGGCTGGAGTTTCAAGGACATACTGTTTTTTCCAAAAGCCCAAAATGTAAACACCCATGGACAGCAGCGAAGAGAAGAAGGGGACAAGCTGGGGATGGGACTTCAAGACCCGAAACTGTAATTGGACAATGGGTTTCTGATATGCAGATGAACCAAAGGTATATCTGTCCCAAAAACACGTGCTAGGTGTCCATTTTGGGTGTAGTCTCTGAGAGACTCCTGCATGGCCCAAAGTGTACCTTGTTTTAATAAATACTTCTTTTATTCTTTTAACTCTGTCCAGCTTCTGTTTCAGGTCAGCCTTTTGTAAGGCATCAGTTTTGGCGACTCCGCCGGGATGGGAGGCTTCTGAAAAACCCCTGGACCCCAGAGGAAATCCAGGCCCCGCCCCCGCCCCCACTCTTCACCAGCACGGGAAGAGGAGGCTTCGACCACAGTCCAGACGGTATCAGAGCCGAAGGATCCTTGGACCTGACTCAGAGGCACGTGAGTAACAGAATAAAAGCAGTATTCTGTTTGTTTTAGTCTGTGAGGGAGGGGGTCAAGAGATCGTTGATCTCTTAGAGTTTGTTTAGCATCTTTGGGGCTCAATAAAGTGTCCCAAGGGGGCTGTGGCATACTTGCCACTTCCCCCTCTGTTGTTTTAGCTCGTGAGAGCTTAGTGCTGCAGCAGCAGCAATTTGGCTTGGAGCCAAGGGTGGGGCAGTGGCTTAAGCTGCTGCCTGCTGGCACCAAGCTCGGGAGTTCGAATCCCCCTCCTACTTGTTTGCGTTGCTACCTGCTTAGTGTATCATTTGTAACTACTCACGATGGGTTGCAACTTTTCTTGTTCAGATAATGCTCAAATACCTAAGGATTCACCATTAGGTCTAGTCTTAGAAAACTGGCAAAAATTAACCGGGACGAGCAAACAGTTTACAAAACCTGAGATTATACGGTTGTCTAAAACCATTTGGCCAACTTTTAATTTAAAAGACAATCAAAAGTGGCCTAAACTTGGTAGCTTGGATGAAGAACTGATACTGGATTTAACATCTCGCCTGTGTGAACGGCACTACTTCCAAGAAACTGAGTATTTGAGATTCTTTTTAGTTATAGCACAAGATGAGCAGCTGCAGAAACCTAAATCACAGTATGTGTTGTTCTTAAGGAAAAAAGAGAAAAAGAGTGAAGGGGAACCGCCCATATTAAATCCGGTGTGCAGTAATAAAGACGAAGCAGAGTCAGATCTAGTAGCACCGGCACTAAGAGCTAATCCAGCGCCGGCCCCGGGGGGGGGGCCCAGCCGCGGCCGGCCCAGGGGCTGCTCTAGCCCCGGCGGGGGGGGAGCCCAGGCCCAGGCCGTTCCGGGTGCGCAAGCAGCGGCGGCGCCGGCCGCCCCTGCCCCCCCCGCCATGTCTGCCCCGCCGGTGCCCGCGTCTTCTGCGCATGCGCACGCCGTGACCGCCCCGGCCCTGCCCCCTCTACAGCCACTGTTCCAATCAGGGGCAGGGGAGGAGGAGAGGGGAGTCGCAGCTTCCACAGAATCCCTGTCAGTGAAGAAGGAAGAATGCTGGCTTTGCCGATCAAAGAGGATGCAGGCCCCTGTGCCGCCTCCTGCTTGGGAGCCGGAGCCGCCTGCGCTTTGCCCCTGCTCTCAGGAGGCCTCCACCTTCTTCGCAACCCCGCGCGCGCCTTGGTGGGAGGGGCCAGGGGGAGGGGAATGCCAGCGGGTGCAGCCAACGGCACCACCCCTGGAGGTGGGGCCGAGGGGCAGAGCTTTCTACCGAGAGGGCAGAGAGGGGACCTCCTACAGGGAGAGCCGAGCCCCTCCCGCTCTCAGGCCTGTGAGCTGCCATAGCAACGTCGCGCGCCGAGGAGCTGGCTCAGGGGATGACGTCATCAAAGCAAGCGACCCGGCCGTAAGCGCTGTACGCCGCAGCAGATCTTGGGCTGCGATTCCTAAGATTAGAACTGATCCAGGTAAATTTAACACAGCTGATTCACAATCGGACAGCTCTCCCTCTGATAGCTCTTCTGAAGAGGAAGATGAAATCTTAGCTGCCCTAAGCAGGCGAAGGAAGGGAAGGATAGCCCGAAGGGCCATACGAGAATGCAGTCCTGTAGCAAAACGTACCAGATCAAAAAAGGAAAAAAGAGAAGAACCAGTTCTACAAGCCCCATTACGGCAAGCAGTTGGCAACCAAGGGCCAATATATGTAAAGGTTCCATACTCCCTTATTGAGTTAGAACAGTGGAAAACCACTGTGGGACAGTATAAAGAAAACCCAGATAAGGTTGCCAAGCTAGTGGATAGAGCTATTAGCACACAAAACCCTGACTGGACAGATCTGAACTCTATGTTAGATACATTGCTTGATCCCACTGAAAGGCAAATGGTTAATAATGCTATTACAACATCGTTAGAATCAGGCATAGCAAATGGATCGATCCAAGGTACGGTTGCTGAAATATATCCTTTAAGTGATCCTAACTGGGATCCAAACATCCCAGAGCAGATGGCAAGACTGAAACGGTATCAAAATCTCATAGTATATGGGTTAAAACATGGGGTCCCTAAAGCTCTAAATTGGTCAAAGCTTTACGCAGTACAGCAAAACTATGATGAATCACCCACTGATTTTTTTAATAGGTTGAGAGAGACTGCTATCAAATATACAAATCTAGATCCTGATTCAGCTGATGGAAAAGCACATCTAGTCCTCTTGTTTATGGGTCAAGCAGCAGATGATATAAGAAGGAAGCTACAGAAGTTAGAGGGGGTTCGAGACATAGATAGAATGCTAGAAGTAGCCTGGAGGGTATATCGAGACAGGGGCTCAAATGAAGGAGTTAGACGACAACCTAGCAAAAAGGCAATCCAAGAAAAGTCATCCAAGAAAACTTCCCCTACAGACAAAGATCAGTGTGCCTATTGTAAAAAGTGGGGACATTGGAAAAATGATTGTCCCGTGTTGAAGCAAAAGTCCCCAGTTCCCCAGCTCCCAATCGAACAAGGCTCGGGTTCATGCTCAGAATGATGGGAACCGAAGGCTTCTTCCCCAGCAGAACCTTTGGTTATAGCTAAGCTGGGGTCAGATAACATCGAATTTTTGGTAGATACTGGAGCAGCATTTTCCGTACTAAATACCATGGAAGGGAAACTGAGTCAAAACACCGTACATGTTGTTGGGGCAACAGGGGTAAGCGAAACACGGCCTTTCTTCCAACCTTTAAAATTCAAATTGGGCAAACACTGGGTAACTCATCAATTCCTTTACATGCCTAACTCCCCTAAACCATTATTAGGGAGAGATTTGCTAGAGAAATTAGAAGCAGAAATTAAATTCAAAAAGGGGAAGGGAATACAAGTTGTAATTCCTGAATCTAAATTTGTCGAAGTTGCTGCACTTTTCATACAGGACAAATGTGGTGAAATCCCCATTGAAGTTGAAAAAGCTGTCAATCAAATAGCATGGGCCAGTGATATCCCAGGAAGATCCAAACAAGCAGAGCCTGTGAGTATTACTCTCAAACCAGGAGCCACACCGGTAAGGCAAAAACAATACCCTTTGAAATTAGAAAGTCGTAAAGGATTAGCACCCATAATTGAAAAATTCCTCCAACATGGGTTATTAGTGCAATGTGAGTCCAGATTTAATACCCCCATACTTGCTATTAAGAAAGCAGATGGTAAGAGCTATCGATTAGTTCAAGATCTGAGTGCAATTAACAGAATTACTGAAGACATACACCCTGTTGTGGCAAACCCATATACCCTTTTGACTGCACTGACAGACGAATTAGGGTGGTTTACTGTAATAGACCTGAAGGATGCCTTTTTCTGCATTCCTGTGCATAAAAACAGCCAAGAGCTTTTTGCGTTTGAGTGGGAGAATCCTGAGACAGGGAGGAAAAGTCAACTTACTTGGACCGTCTTGCCCCAGGGGTACAAGAACAGTCCCACAGTGTTTGGAAATCAGCTAGCAAAGGAACTAGAGGACTGGAAAAGACAAGAGCCAGAAGGGGTTATTCTTCAATATGTGGATGACATCCTGATTGCGGCTAAAACCAGAGAAGACTGCATTAAATTTACCATCAGTTTATTAAACTTTTTGGGACTGAGTGGGTACAGAGTTTCTAAAGACAAAGCACAGATTGCCAAAGAAGCAGTAATTTACTTGGGGCTCGAGATCTTTCGTGGACATCGACAGCTCAGCAAAGAATGGAAAGAAGCCATCTGTCAACTCCCAGAGCCCCGCACTGTGAGGGAGATGCAAGCTTTCCTGGGAATGGTAGGTTGGTGTCGTTTGTGGATAGCAAATTATGGAGTGCTGGTAAAACCCCTATATGGAGCATTAAAAGCAGCTGAAAATGGAATTATCATATGGACAGAAAATACAAGGGCAGCTTTTAAACAGCTGAAACACTCCCTAATGTCAGCTCAAGCACTGGGATTGCCAGACTTAACTAAATCTTTTGAACTGTTTACTTATGAAAGATTGAATGTTGCTTTAGGGGTACTAGCTCAACGACTCGGGAACCAACGGAGAGCTGTGGCTTACTTTTCCAAACAGCTAGACAATGTTGCCCAAGGGTGGCCAGGGTGTTTGAAAGCCGTGGCAGCTACTGTTGTCTTGATCCAAGAGGCCCGAAAACTCACCCTTGGACGGCACATTGTAGTGTATGTACCCCATGCTGTAGCAGCTGTGCCCGAGCAAAAGGGGGGACATTGGCTGTCCAGCAACCGGATGCTTAAATATCAATCATTGCTACTAGAACAGGATGATGTCACCTTGAAAACAACTTCTGTTGTTAATCCTGCCATGTTTCTGTCTTCCACGTTAACTGACAATGTCCCTGAGCATGGTTGTTTGCAGACAATAGAAGAGGTCTACTCCAGCCGAACAGATCTGAAAGATGTGCCCCTAAACAATCCAGACTGGGAGCTTTTTACAGACGGGAGCAGCTTTATGAGAAATGGTAAAAAGATGACAGGCTATGCAGTGACCACTCAAGACAAGGTAATTGAGGCGAAGGCCCTGCCAGCAGATGTGTCATCACAGAAAGCTGAGCTGATTGCACTGACAAGGGCCCTGGACCTGAGTGAAGGCAAGAAGGTAAATATATGGACCGACTCTAAATATGCGTTTAGTGTCGTCCATGCCCATGGAGCCATCTGGAAAGAAAGAGGACTGCTGAACGCTCAAGGTAATCAAATTAAACACGCTGAACAAATACTTGCCCTCTTGGAGAGCGTTAGAAAACCCACAGAAGTAGCTATTATGCACTGCAGGGGTCACCAAAAAGGGAAAACCACTCCAGATTTGGGAAATCGCTTTGCTGACAAAGCGGCAAAAGGAGTTGCAGAAAAAGGTATCCTTGCAATAATTCCCAAAAAGGAAGTTAACTTATCAGGGATCATCCCAAAGTATGATCAAGCAGATCAGAAGCTTATTAAATCTCTCAAGGCTGAGATCACAGAAGGTGGGTGGGCTGTCACACCAGCAAATCAAGTTGTAGTCCCACCCCTGATTCTTCGAGAGCTAGCTCAGAGAGAACATGAAAACACACATTTTGGGACTGAAAACCTTCTAAAACATCTAAAAAAGGTAGTAATAGGAAGAGGAATGACTGAAATTGTACAAACAGTAGTAAGCAAATGTGAAGTTTGCTGCAAAACCAACCCTGATACAAGGAAAAGAGTTGTGTTAGGAGTAACAAAAGCAGGGGATCTTCCTGGAGATTACTGGCAAATAGATTTTGCTGAATTACCACGTAGAGAAGGATACCGGTACATACTGGTATTGGTTGACACTTTTAGTGGATGGCCAGAAGCTTACCCTTTTCGCACCAACACAGCCAAAGAAGTGGTAAAGGTTTTGCTCAATCATATAATTCCAAGGTTCGGGGTTCCCCTGGGAATGTCATCGGATAGGGGACCACACTTTGTTGCCACAGTAATTAAAGAAATCAGTCAGATTTTGGGAATTACTTGGGATCTGCATACACCTTATAGACACCAAGCGAGTGGTAAAGTTGAACGTATGAATGGAACCCTTAAAACACAAATTAGCAAAATTTGTCAAGAAACATCTATGACATGGGTTCAAGCCCTGCCTATAGCTTTACTAAGGATCCGCATACAGCCAAGGCGGAGGGATAACATCAGTCCCTATGAAATACTTTATGGTAGGCCATACCAGATTCCACACATTCCAGGGGAAATTCATATAAAAGGGAAACTTGATTTACAGAGATATCTAATGGCTTTAGGTTCCACTTTGCAGAAGCTCCAGAATTACATCGTGCTATCCAGACCCATCGGACTGGACACACCTGCACATCTTTTCCAACCTGGAGACTGGGTCTATATCAAGTGGTGGGACAATGAACCTCTACAAGCTAAGTGGAAAGGACCATTCCAAGTCCTGCTGACTACCCTCACTGCAGTCAAAGTCTCTGGCAAAGGACCCTGGATCCACTACTCCAGAGTCAAGAAAGCTTCTGCTCCTGAAACAACTGAGAAAACAAAGAGTGATGCAGAAGAGAGCATGATTTAAATAATGCTTCAGTGCTTAAAGAACTGCTCATAGTAATCATAGTCACAATTCTTCTATATCTACTGTTGTTAAATATTTACTCTTATTAAGTGTATATTATTAATAGATTATTAATCTAGATTATTAATGTAGATTATTAATAGATAGTAGGTATTTAGAATAGAGACTTGACAAGGTAGAGGCCTTGTCAAGCCTCTGAAAGGGGGGAAATGATGCCTTAGGTTTTAACTTCTTATTTTTCTACATCAGGACTGCTCTAGTATATGACTCTAAAACTCCATAAATTGTCATCTAGTGTTCTGTTACTGTCATTTAGACAAAACAATTTCTCTCTGGGCTGGAGTTTCAAGGACATACTGTTTTTTCCAAAAGCCCAAAATGTAAACACCCATGGACAGCAGCGAAGAGAAGAAGGGAACAAGCTGGGGATGGGACTTCAAGACCCGAAACTGTAATTGGACAATGGGTTTCTGATATGCAGATGAACCAAAGGTATATCTGTCCCAAAAACACGTGCTAGGGGTCCATTTTGGGTGTAGTCTCTGAGAGACTCCTGCATAGCCCAAAGTGTACCTTGTTTTAATAAATACTTCTTTTATTCTTTTAACTCTGTCCAGCTTCTGTTTCAGGTCAGCCTTTTCTAAGGCATCATTGCAAACCCTTTCTTCATAAGGTAGCTCAGCTTGGTAGCTCAGAAAATTCAGGCTGTTTGCACTAAAAAGGGCATAAGATTTTCTAAGAAATCTTAAGAGTCACAGCAGGTAATGGTGAACTTCAAAGCTTTTAGCATTTGGCTTTCATTGAGGTAAGAATCAAACAGCTTGGATAGGGATCTGAACCAGTCTGACATCTTGAGGTAGTGATTTGAGGTTGGGAGTCTCCATTTTCAAGCTTTTTCAAAATATTTTTGTCCTTTCCTTGTGTTCCTGGCAGAAAGTTTCAGAAGAACAAGCTCTATTCCTGTAAATGACGAGGTATCTGTGGTTTCTTAGTTACAAAATATTATTGAGGCCAAAATATTACATGATTTAGAACAAGACCAGACATTTATATACAAAGCAGAAAAATTCAGAGTGATCCTTCTAAAAATTAGCCCTTGTATTCTTTAACATATGAAAAAAATTGTGCAAAAAAAGGTGAATCATAATGAATGGCATAAATGATTGCTTTATAAAAAGTGATCAGCAAGAGTTGCCAAAGGAGCCATTAGGAGATACCACTAGGTTATACTGTAAATACCCTACTGCAACACTTTTTTCTTTTCTCTGAAGTTGTTTAAAAGGTTGTTGGAATATTTCACCCCCCCCCCCCAATGTTCTTGTGTGAGTAGTACTAATTAATGGAGAAGGTGAGTGGGAAGAGTTGAGTAGAAAAGGACACATCAGCTTCCCAAGGCCATGGCTGATCCATCATTAAAAATCCAAAAGAACTTTGCTCAAGGAAGTTCTCTGAAGGCTTTACCTTAGGAAAATGTCAGCTATGAAACAATTTTGGGAAAAAATACACATAAATGAACAGATATTCATATAACCTCCCTCAATTAAAAACGAAACTAAAACCAAAACTCCTCAGAATTTATTCAGTTCTATCAAATTAGTCCCTTGCTTTCTTTGGGCACCATGTAAGTATGAGTTCTTTCATCACTGTGTTAAATATTTTATCCTTCTTTATGCCTCTAATATGGTATGTCACATGTCAATCTGAATAGTATATGACAATAGAAACAAAACTTCAGAGAAACTTCATGAAACCATCACTATATGGCTCTTACCTTGTGACAGTGATGAGCCCAAAACTGGATTAGTAAAAAAACCTTCTAAAATTGTCAGGTGATGCAGAAAGGAATAACCTGGGGAGCCCAGAAGAGTCAGCTTTGTCCTTCTCTAACGAATCAGCAAAGAAACCAACCCTGTTAGTGCAAGGTTAGAACTCTCTGCATTTTGGTGATATTTCAGACCCAGGCTATCATTTAGACTGTGTCCTGCATCAAGAGAGAGCTCAGTGTGAGGCTGTTTCTTACTGCAGGGAATGCAGGGCCTGTTGTTCTGCAGACATCCCTTGTGTGCAGCAGCTCTGTGCAAAGCTGTAAAGAGAAAAGTGGCCACAAAGCCTCTCTTCTTGAGGCATCACCAAAGTCTCCATACCTGTTCCTTTATGGTGACATACAGACACTTTACATCATTTACTGAGGAGAAAGCCTATGAGTATGATAAATGCAAATATTCTTTTTCTACAAAAGTGTCTTGAACTGGAAACTGTTCATAGATACTGCAGAAATGAAGGCTGTAGACAGCTGGGTGCAGAAATGGCAGATTAAAGTGTTCATACACAGTATGCATTTCCCTGCTAGTAATTTTCTTTCTGTTTTCATCTTTTCATTTTTTGATTGTCAGCTCCACAATGAAATTTCTGGTTGATTTAAACAAGTAATTGGGTTAATTTAAATGCACAAAAGTTCAGGATGAATATTCAGAAAAATTTGTGAGAGCAAACCAAGAAATCAGTAAAGTCTCCCGAGGGAAGCTGTAGAAACTCTGTTACTTGGGACTCTTAAATTAAAAGGTACTCTGGTGAACAGTTTTGGGAGATGGGATGAATAACTTATTGGGACTGGAAAGGCAGTCATTATCACCAAGAGTAGGAGCATGGTTCATTAAAGTTTATAACAAAAGCTGAAGTACCTACCCATGTGACATGAATGCCGATAAAACAGCACCACCAGACACTGAGGGAGCCCCAACTCTCCTTTGAAGAGTGGGAGAAGAAAGGTGCAAGATGAAGTTTTGTTCCTTTTGCTAGCCCATGTCATTCCTGTGCACCTCACATACAGACTGACATGAGGGTTTAGGCAGTTACATTCCATTCACCTTTGTGAGAACACAGGGCTGCATGTCCATATTGTTATATTTTCATGCTCCTAAAAAAGGTAACATATTTTATATCAGTGATTTATAGCCAGCTCAGCAGGTTGTAAGACACAATGCAAAATTATGCAAAAGAAAATGGGGGAAAAAAAGAGCAGATATGAAACCAACTCGGTAAGTGAAAGTTCCAGGTAGACATTTATGTTTTCAAATCTATGAGTCACATTTTTCTACTCTGCTGTACTATCCCCTCTTCAGATTTAGGCTTTCTCATCCAAGACTGCTGATGCTGGGGTGATTAACAACATCTGATATCAGCTGACAAAACGTGGCAGGATTCACTTCCAAGACAGAAGTGCCTTGTTTTGTCTCCTTTAAAGAATTCTAAGGTATTTCTGGACTAAGACAGGTGGATAGGGATTTGGCTTAACATTAGAATAATACAACTGTCACAGCTTTTGTACACCTCATAAATCAGTTAAGCATAGGTCCACAAAGACATGTAAGAGCCTCACTTCTATAATTTCAGACAGACTTCACTGTCTAACATCCTGAAGGATCAAATATTAATTTCTTTGTGCCTAATTCTATATGCAGAATGGGACTAGTAGTACTTCCCACCTCACAGGATATAAATACATCAAGATTTAAGACATTTCAGCCCTGTGTAAATAAACCCATATAGTCCCTAAACCAGCTCGGTTGTGCAGTACATGCTGACAGTAACACACCAAAGTCTCTGGCCCAGTGACTTTAATTCTGCATTGCAAATTGTGATAACAGACTCACTTAACTCAAGGAAAATTTTACTTAGACACTGTCATGTTCTTACCATACTACATAAATATTAAGCAAGACTTAAAGAAGATTTAAAGCAGAAAATACTGCATTTTGAATGACTAATATAAAATAAAAAAAAAAAACCTAAATTAAAATGTCTTAAAGCAATGGGTTAGTCAACCCTGAATCCTGCACTAATTATAGCTACCTGCCACTCCAAATTCTTCAGTGTCCAGGTGCCATGTATAAAGTACATAATATCTATTTTGATTTGATTACAGTTTAATTTTCTACCTTAATTATGTCAGGCAGGGTTAATCTGACAGTTAGAAAGCTCTATGCACAGTAATTTTATGTAGGGGATTTAATTAAGCCTAAGGAATGGTGTTTTAGTTAGCTACATAAGATTTACTGGAGTTGGAAATTCTTAAATTGACTGGTGCCAGAAGCTGTGTGATATTTGAGTTGTTATCAGGAAAGAAGGGCATGGTACTGGTTTTGGAACAAATCCTCACTAAAATACAAAGTAACCCAAAAATCTGTGCAATGCTGATTCAATACCTGTGCCTAGAAAGATCCAGCTACAAAAGTCTTTCCTGATTGGGGGGACTTATTGCAATGAGGAGACGAGAGAACAAGAGGAGGCAGATTTGGCATGTGAGTGCTTAATTGTTAACATGCCAAATGGCACTTGGTGAGACAAAGTCCAGACACAATTTAGGGTATTGCTTGCGCTAGGGACTATTTAGAACAAGCAGTATGGAAAAACTTGCTGTGCTGGTTTTGGCTGAAGAGAACTCATCCCTGGCCACATGGATGTGAACTGAGCTTGCTTCACCTGCTTAGAGAGCCCAAGAACAGATTTTGGCCCATTTTCCTTACAACCATGAATGCATCTTCTAGATGTGCTCTCTGCCTCCTGTCTCCCCTTCACTGAGCCTGGGGAAAAGGTGATGACAGTAAGAGCATGTTGCTAAGTGAACCTGGCTCTTGTGAGGTTTTGGCAAGAGAGGAGAGAAAAGTGGCAGCAGTGGCAGCCCTGACTTCATTGCCCTTATCCTTTCTGGTAGACTGGGTAGCCTTTCTGTCAGCAGCACACTGCAGACTTGCAGACATCCCTCCCTGCTATAGATCCTCAAAATGTACCCACAAGACCTTGCTATTGCACCTCAGTTGGTCTCTCCTTGTTTTCCCACCATCTCTCCAATTTTGCAGCAGCTGTTTCCAGAGCTCCCAGGAGGAAGTGCACTCATTCCCATCACTCTTGGGGACTACTGGCACCTACTCCACTACAGAGCTCTTCAGCAAGGAACAGGACACCTGGAAGATATTAGTAAATCATTTTTAATGTCTTTGGGTCCAGAGAGCTGGAAGAACTGGTAATTCAGGTTTCTTTTGAATACAGTAAACAGGTTCTTGCATAGGTTTGCTAGAGGCTTTAAAAAAAACAACAGATTGACAGTTGTGCCTCAAGCTAAGGTGAAATACAGCAAGTACAGTCAGCTATTAAACTTATCAGTGCACCTATCTGCTGTTACCAGGTGTGTTTTTCAAGTGAAACTTAACAACAAAATGTTTGGAGGCTATTCATTAAACTCACAGCAACAGCCTTGACCTGTGCACAAAAGCCACATTGCTGCTCCAGAGGTTAAATTCCACATCCAGTAATGAAAAAGGAGATATTTTTTAACTTATTATCCAAGTATTCTCCTGCTTAGAAAACATCCTTCTGTGGACTATGAAGACCTGTTAGAAAACACTTCCTGAAACTGTAAAAATTAAATGCATTCAGGAGAACTTCAGGCATTCTGGACTGACACAGGGACAAACTGCAGCCACATCAATTTCAGCTGCCACCATGGTAGACATCATAGCTGAAGTCTAGGATTTGGAGCAGAGATTTATATGATCCAAGTATGTAGGAAGGAAATTAGAGATTCAATAGGTAAACTATAACTTATTTTGCAGTAGATGCTAAGAAAACACTGTTTCTTGTGTGTCATCTTTCAGAAAAAAATAAATCTTGACTGAAATATCAGAGAAGAGCTCAGGGCAAATATTTGCAGAGCGTATTCCTTGATGACCTAGCTAAATTATCTTTGAGCGATCAAATTTTTTTAAATGAAAATGACCCTGTAATTTCATTGGTTCACATTACTCCTAATTTCCTTTCCTAAACATGGCATGTAAATCTGATGGCAGGAGATGTCATATTCACTATCCTTACACATAAGGGGAGAGACACAAACAAATAGCAAAGTGGATCATAGTTCTATTGAGTGAGAGATATGCAATAAAAAGAGGGTATTCTGTTTTAATGTGATTCTTACCAAATATAACTTCCAGGAATGATGTCGCTCTTTTAGCCGGAGGATCTTGGCTGACCTGGTAATGCCATTTCTGGAAATCTAAAAGTAGGGTAAAACATGCAAGACTACAAACAATTCAGCAGTGTTTGATGGCTTTGTGTTAAAGTAGATAGATCATGCATAATTCCAGTCTATTTCCTGCCAAATGTTAAGTCATATTGATGTTAGGTAAGATACAACAATGGATTTTTAACTCTGCTTCAGAAGATTTTTTCTGCACTTTGTACAAATTGTGTGTGTGTCTTTGTGGGAAACATAGGTCTTGTGAAACGTGTGGTAATGATCATATCAGACATTATTAGTGAATCCTGCCCCATTCAAATGCTTCTGAACAGAGTCTTCTACTCTACAAACAAGAAAAATTGTTTCAAAATGTAATTCTGTGGTATGTTTCATGTTTGTACTGTCTTTAGAATGAACAATTACAAGTACATAGAGCACATATTATAAATAAAAGTAATGTTGAAACAGCAAGGTGTCTGTGTGACTGTCACTGACAGTGACCACTGTTAGTGGTTTTTGTTAATGCTGTGAAAAAAGCTACACAGTGAGTAATATTTCCTAATCTGGCTATGAAGAAACTTTATTCCTGGTTTCCATTAGTTTACTGAAACTTCTTAATTTACTTGGTTTTCATATTATGTCTTCTAAATAAATAAATATTTGTGTAATATGTTTTGACTTTATGAGTTGGATTTGTTCCACCATAACTTATAAAGAATAATGCAAATGCTAAGATTTTGGAGAGGTATCTGAGAGGTATTCTGCTGTAGCTTGAGGCCTCATTTTTATTAGAAAATGTTTTTCTCCCTATTTGAATACTTTTTTTCTTCCTATTTGCTTTGGAAGCTTTGCATTATTCTGTTACACAGAAAGAACAATTTTTTTATTATTGTTATTGTTATTTTTATTCAAAATCACTTTATGATAAATTCTCAGCATGAGGACAGTCTTATCTATACTGCAATAAGGTTGGTACATGTCTGGAATCCTGAGCTTCTGCACTTGTAAAAGACCTCTTTCTTCTAACATGATTCTTTCTTGTGGAAATACCATCTGATACATATCAAGCAAAGGACACTGAAAAAAAAATTCATTTATCACTACTGACCATCAGATCCAGCCGTAAGAATAGGCCAGAAGAAAAGCTATTTGCTTGGACAGAGACCTCTGAGAGCTGTGAAACACTCCTACATTGCTGCAGAGCTGGAGTGACAGGTCAGGGTTAACCTGTACCATCGGGTGGAGATGCATTCAGCCTCTACACTGAGATTCAGCCTCTAAACGATGACAAGGTTGAGCTGTTTCAGTCCAGATATGATTTTATCTTGTTACTGCAATAAAAGATTTGTGCTATTATAAGCTTGACTGAAGAGCAGAGTGGCACACAGCAATGTGCTGGCAAAGACACAGCTTCAGTCTGCAGAGCTACAGTGAGTGGGGTGAGAGGCAGAGATGCTCTGTGATGTTTTCAACAGGTCAGGGCAATGCAGGGAATGTACAGGCACAGCACAAGCCAGCCAGGAAAGGGTGACTGTCTACCTGTTGCGGTGGTTCCAAGTCCCCAAAAACCCTTTATCCCCCCCTAGGAAGCTCGGGGCTGGGGACTCCCCTGGGGTGGAGCCCTAAGTGGTTTGCCCTGTAGATGGGCCGCGCTTCCCGGGGGCTGGCTACCCTGCCCCCACCTGCCACTCTCCTGTCTATCATCTTTAGGCTCCAGAAAGTTCACTGTTACTTAGTACTTGATTGTATCATCACTTTGCCGGTCTCCCCTTCTCCTCCCCCGTCCCTTCCCAGTTGGTTCCTGTCCCCTGATCCCTCCCTGGTCCTTCCCCTGAGCCCATCAGTGATTGGTTTGTAATGCCTCAATAAAAGTCTGATGCAGAGGGCGCCCCAGGTCTTTCGCCTGGATGCCCAGAGAGCTGTTACCACTGCGTTACAGTGTCTCTATTATTCCTGGGCGAAAGAACCCTCCCGCGATACTCCGGCTCTTTGGTTACAGTGTCCACCCTAAAGGGGGACGCGGCCTGCGGCCAGAGATGTTAAGGTCCGACAGCAGTGAACCTGCTCAGGTTGGGGACACTGGCTTGTAAATGCCGTGGGGCCGCTGTCCGAGACCCTGGTGGGCAGCTGGCCAGCCCACGCCATCAGCCACATCTACCTGCATGGTGTGTGACTCATGTCTGGAACTAAAGCTGGCCTCTTTCTCTGGGATATGAAATAAAAGAGAAAAATTGTCTGCAAAACTGTTGCATCATTTTGTTAGAGCAATAAATTGTTTTCTGAGAGTAGGGTCTGAACCAGTGCCAGGTGTGATACTGATACCTTCCTGAATGAGTGCCCTCCACCCAGCAAAGCCAGAAGTAAGCAAGAATGACTGCAGGTTCGGGAAGGACAGACAAGACCTGGCCTGTCGGAGGGGACTCGAAATGAGTTTTTTCTATGCAGAGGACAAATTTATAGATGACAATGGCAGAAACATCTTGATGATGTTTGAACTCCAATCATAAACAAATGGGGAAGTTTGACCATATTTTATTCCTATGAATATTTCATATGTTTCAATAACCTGAATAGTGAGTGTTTGCATAGTAAAGCTCAGCCCCTTCAGCACATATATGCTTCTGAAACCTTTGAAGCTTTTGGCAGAAGTGACCATGTCTGTTTCCAATAAGGGTCAAGGGAGCAGATGTATGCATCAAAATGCCTTCAGAGGCATCAGCCTTAAACTTTAATCCCATTGAATCTTTCTTGTTGTTCAGACTCTCCTTTCTTATAACGGTCAGAAAGGTCCAGGAATGTCCCCACCTTGATCTAATAATTGGAGGAGGCATTTCCTTTTTCTTCCTTCAGTCTTCTTTTGCACAAGTGGCACAACCTCTCCTCCCTTTCTCTGTCCTGTCCTGGTCTCAACCATCTAAGTAACATGGGTTGCTCAGCCCTTCAGAAATCCTGCCTTGGTGCCTGGCACGTGTAGGACTCTCTGTTAGCGACTAGATCCTGTAGGACATGGGGAGAGTAGCCACTATGGGTTTTGCTGGGCTAATCCTCTCTGCATCCTCAGCATCCTTAGACCAGATGTTATCCCTGCAGAAATCTTCTGTAACATAATGACTTTTTGATCAAGCACTCACTGTAGCCACATACTCAAGGAAGTTCACCAGGCTAACAAACACATCTTGTAGATCCATGTGGTTCTTATATCCTCAGCTGGATTGGTCTAGTTTATGCTATTATTGTGTTATTAGGCCTAATATTTACAAGTACTTTGGGAGCATTAATATTATGAGTTAAGTTTTCAGAAAGTGTTAAAAATTACTTCACAGCAAAAATTACCCAAAATTTAGAGTCACTTTTAAAATTCTTTGCTATAGAAAAAAGGATGGAAGAAACTGCTTCCAAAAGTTGGGGTATCATAAAGGCTAGAAGTGAAAGTAAATTAAGTTATTGCCTTTGTCAGGCCAACAAAAAGAGGATCATAGCAGACCTCCCAAGAGATTGGTTGATATTAGTGGAGGCAGCCTCTCTTGTGTGCATATAATTAGCTGATGGGGGAGCCTTTTGATTGGAAAGGCCCAGCACAGACAGATCAACGTTGTATCACAGAGTGGTAACTACATATGGATTTAATCTGCCACCAAACCTAATGTATATCTGTATCAGTTGTTAATGGAATTCACCACATCAATTCATATTTTAGTAAAGCAAGTTTCTCACAAAAACGAAATCTGTAGAAAACGTGCCGGGCACTCTACGATCCGCCTGCCAATGGTTGCTCCTAGCTCGCCTGAGGGACCTCGAATGCCCTAACCGCAAGGTGGGCAGACGAGGGAGACACGCAGCCTCGTCAGGGACTAGGAGCGTTGGTGGGTCGTGAGTTGTTCCCGGAACCGCGGAGGAATAGGAAGGACCCGACAGCTGGGTAGCAGAATGGTTTTATTCTTCTGAGTCCCGGAGCTGAAGGGCCCCGAGCTAGCTCAGACAATGACTTATAACAGAACCAGTGGGCCAATAAGGAGAGGGAAGGGAGGCGGAGCTGGGGAGGAGTATGGGGATCACAGTCAATGGGATGGGAGCAGGGGAGGGGATAAGGGTAGGTGACAAATCAAGGGTAACAGAACTAAGAACTCTCTGGAAAAATGGGATAGTACAAACTTAAAGGAACAGCTTATAGAACCAATGACTATCGATTAGGAGGAGTCAGGGGGGTGGCCCATACCTGGGCTAAACTATTGATGTTTCAATCCCTGGGGTGGTATTGGGACTCGCCCACTAGGAGCATCCAAGGGGTTTTTACCACCGCTACATCTCCCCCTTTTCTTTTATTTATGAAGGTCTTCTAAAGTAAAGAAAACTAAAGCATTTTTAAGTAAGCAAACATACATAAAACAATAATTATAACAATCAAAACCTATAATAATGAAAACAATAATTATAACAATCTTCTAAAGTAAAGGAAACTAAAGCATTTTTAAGTAAGCAAACATACATAAAACAATAATTATAATAATCAAAACCTATAATAATGAAAACAATAATTATAACAATCAAAACCCATCATAACGATATGAGAACGTCCATACACGTAGTATAATTCTGTGTATTGATGTGATACCGTCCATAATATAATATCGTGTATCGATGTGATACCGTCCATATATGCAATATAATATAACAAGACTGTCTTTAGATTAGGTAGTGCGTCCTTTAACGTGAATGTAACATGTTGAAAGTCTGTGTTCTTAACTTCACAAGTTGCTGACGTGCCAGGACTTAGCTGGTGTGGTTCTCTTTGGATGGTTCACTGGCACAGCTTCGGGCTTTGGGAGAAGCTTTCATTAATCAAACATCTTTCGATTTAAGAACACATCACAGTTCTCATTTCAAAACTTAGATCTCAGGTTGCTCCTCTGCAAAACACATTCTATTAATGGAATAAACAATTATTTTCAATTTTAGGCAGAACAAATACATTATGAAAAGTGATGAAAAACATTTGTGCCTTATGAATTATAGCTTTTGACTTCTGCGGAAATATTAAAAATGCCACCTACAGGACTGCTGCTAATAGAACCTGTCAGGTCTTTGTTTGGGTGTACGTCACTGGCGTAGCAAGCGGTAGGGCCACGCCACTGAACCGAGGACGTGGGAACCCGGAAGCGGAGTAAGGCCCGTGGTGGGGGGAGTTGGAAAGTGGGCAGGTTGGGCGGTGGAAGAGGCTGGGTAAGGGACCGGAGGGGCGGGGGTAACTTGGAGGTGGGACTGGGAAAGTGGGAGGGGACCCGACGGAGTGACATCCTCGGCCGCCAGGGAAGGGACCGACGGATGTCCAATTGACGGTTGGTGGGAGGGGTAAGGGGTAGGGAACAAAGGATTCGCGCCCTTCGCGCCCAAGCATGCGCACACAACACACTGATGACCGCATCGCGGCGAGCTGGCACAGCCCCCATTTCGTGGTGGCGCAGCACGAAATTCGCTGCCGCCGTGTTGCTGTGGCGCAGCACGAAATTCGCTGCCTCCACTTTGCTGTGACGCAGCAGAAAATTCTGTAACAGTACTAACAGTGCTATAACATGGAGGGAATGGAAGCACAACGGGTGCAACTGGGATAGCGGGTTGAGGGAAGAGGGAAAGGTTAGAATCCATCCCGGGGTGGCCCGTCCCGGGGCGAAAGGGGTTAGTGGACACCCTGCGTGGGTCGGGGTCTTCAACACCCCGGATTTCTCCCCCGCGCCGACGGCTATCGGGGGGTACCCCCGCGGACTGTCCACTTGGGATAGTGGGACTAGGGTTAGCGGTGTTAGGGACACTATTTAGGGAGGGGGGGTTAGTGACTCCTGAACTTTCCTCGTTTCCCGGCAAAATACGGTAAATCAAAATTAATAAAGGAAAAAATCTACGAACGGAATCATCCCCTTTCTCAACTGTTTCTATTAATTTGAAACCCACTGTCTCCCAAAATGAAAGACTTAAAACAGAATAAGGAGTTATAACAGGAACTGAAATGCCCACCCAGCAAATAAATTTCCTTAAAAGTTTCTGGTCAAATTTCTCCCCATTCTTAACAAGCTTAAATTTAAAACTATGATACATGTAGAATAACTCCCTCTCCTTCTTAGAAAAATGATTACTCATTTTCTAAGTTGGAGGAATGTCCCCAATCCTCTAAAGTAAAAATAAGGGTGGCGGGGATGAAGTCTGAGGACTCACAACGCAGGTGCACTCTGCCAATCCGTCCTCCTTCGCCGATTCGCCCTCTCCCCGAGGGTCTCGCTTTACCGACTCACCCTCTCCCTGAGGGTCTCGTCGCCGCCAAAATAAATCGAAAAGGAGGATTGAGGTCTCCGCGGAGAACAGCTCTCTCACTCCCCGAGTGAGAGGTCGCTGTTCTCCCTGCAAATCCCCCCTCTAAAACAAGAGGAAGAGATGCAGGGCTTGGCTCACAACGCGCGTCATCGTCGATGAAAACGAGCAGTCCTCCGTGGTTCCGAAGAACCACAACGTTGGGCGCCAACTGTAGAAAACGTGCCGGGCACTCTACGATCCGCCTGCCAATGGTTGCTCCTAGCTCGCCTGAGGGACCTCGAATGCCCTAACCGCAAGGTGGGCAGACGAGGGAGACACGCAGCCTCATCAGGGGCTAGGAGCGTTGGTGGGTCGTGAGTTGTTCCCGGAACCGTGGAAGAATTAGGGAGGACTCGACAGCTGGGTAGCAGAATGGTTTTATTCTTCTGAGTCCCGGAGCTGAAGGGCCCCGAGCTAGCTCAGACAATGACTTATAACAGAACCAGTGGGCCAATAAGGAGAGGGAAGGGAGGCGGAGCTGGGGAGGAGTATGGGGATCACAGTCAATGGGATGGGAGCAGGGGAGGGGATAAGGGTAGGTGACAAATCAAGGGTAACACAACTAAGAACTCTCTGGAAAAATGGGATAGTACAAACTTAAAGGAACAGCTTATAGAACCAATGACTATCGACTAGGAGGAGTCAGGGGGGTGGCCCATACCTGGGCTAAACTATTGATGTTTCAATCCCTGGGGTGGTATTGGGACTCGCCCACTAGGGGCGTCCAAGGGGTTTTTACCACCGCTACAGAAATCTTCGTCTCTACTCCCTTTATTTTTTATTTTCCATTTCCCTCTTCAATGATTTTTAATCTGCCTCAAATTTCAACACCTCAGTCTAGCAGCCCTGTGATATCTCAGGTTTAATGTAATTTTGCCTTTCAAAGATAACTACAGAGGTATTAGGTTTAGCTCACTAGGGTTGTCTGATCTATGTGACTGTCGCTCTGCAAGCATCCAGTTAACCAAAAGCAATGCTAAATGAAGGACACTGTTAGCTTTTTATTGATCTAGAGAGTTCTGCATTTTAAAAAAAAGGAGAAACACACTTTTGCATTCAAACTTGTACTGATACATCTTCTATAATCTTTACAGCTCCAAAAATGGGACAGGAAGCAGGGAAAACACTATATATTTATTTATTTTATATGAGCAGATTGACTGGTTTGGTTGGAGGAAAGAACATGACTTGAAGATTTCCATAAAAAAGAACAAAATCCAAAAGTCTTTTTATTAAAAAAAAAGGTTTGAAAGCTTCCAGTTAATTTTTTATTAAATGAGTTATATTTATACTTTGCTATATGCAGGAACTCAAGTTTCAGACTGCCAGGAGCACAGGATGGGATCATGTGGTTATTGACTGGTCCTCCCTTCAGTGCAACAAAGTGGTTATTGATGCTTTTGCTTTTGAAATGGTTCAGTGTATCCACATCAACCAACACTGGTTTGTGGAAATGTCTCAGTCTGCCCACACACGCCACTCACAAAATTCCAGACACTGCTCCTCCCTTTCTACACTCTGCTTGGTGCTATTCAGGATATTGCATTTTTTATGGCTTTTAAAGGAATAAAATTCTATTCTGTTCTCTTTCTCTTAAGTATTATGTTTGTAAAGAATTCTGAAGATTCTAAACAAAAGTCAAAATGATTATCCAATCCAAAAAGCCATCCAATGCAGAAGAGCATATTCTTATCAATTTTTTCCTGAGTTTGACAATTTCTTAGATATTTTATTTAAGATTTGAGAGATGGTGGTTCATCTCTTTGCTTTGCTGCAAAAATATTTGTACTATCTTAGGCAAGTCAGGTGTGGTGAAAAATGAATATACAACTATAAATATAAATGGAAAGAATATAAAGAAATTAAAATTAAGTGTGAATAATTATGTGAAACATAGTAATATATCTTATATTGTCACAAACATAATATTGTAGTGGTTGCCAATATATACCATGTCATAGTGAAGACTATGTTATAAGACAAAGATTAGCACTTAGAAGCTATTTGAGTACTAATCTCCAAAAATTATTTGTAATCAAATAAGTTGCATCTTTTAGGGTTAGCTGCATCAAACCCAACTGAGTTCTTAAGAAAGCTGCATTATAGTCAGTAGTTTGAATTGCTGTCTTTGCTACCTGTTGAAACAGCTGTTGAAGGGCAGGCACTGTGAGCACACACCAAGCAAAGGGATTGATCTAACAAAGTTATATTTCTTTTTAATGCTGCTTTTCAAATGACAGAGAAGCTCAGCTGCAACCGACTTAAGATACTGCAAAACCTGTTCATTGAAATAATAATTCCTGGGCTAAGCACTGCCAGAGAGGTTGAATGAGTGTGAAATATTGGTATCTCCTGTATCTGGACTCCAAGGATAGGACTCATCTCTCCAGATGTAGACTTGAGTTTTTCTGCTAAGCTGCTTTCTGGCTAATGGAAAACACAGGCACTACCATCTCACACTGTAACTTCTAGACCCTTTTCTCTCTGCTTTCTTTGAGGGGTAATACCAGGCTCAGACAAAAAGCCTACATTTTAGATACTTAGAGTGGAAATAATGAAATCCCATGTTGTCCTTGCTTATAGATCAGAAAATAAGTTTGCAACTGCCCTTCACAGAGTTGAAAAAAGCCATAGAGTTTGTGTACTTGTGCTAATGAGGTCTCTTGTAAAAGATTTTCAGATGCTTTAACTGATGCTCTTGGGATACTCTAAGTGACAGAAATGTTACTATAGAATAATAGCAAAAACTGTCTCTAGAAATGCTACTTGCTGCCTCTTGTGCCTCTCATTTCAACATTGCGTGATAAGTCAGTGTTGCAACTCTTGTAGCATCTGTTTTATCTGAAGCCATCATAATATTTTGTGACATGGATTCAGTTAATGGGGACTGAGAATATTTCTTCCTATTCTGTCTGAAGCATCATGGACTTGGAATCACTGCTGTCCTAGAGAAAATCCTCCAGGGCAGCTGGAGGGGGGTCATGCAGCCTCTCCTTTGTGTCTTTGTCTAACAGCATGTGTCTGCAGGCTGTAGGTGAAAAACTGCCAAGGCAAGCAAACTAACTCCATCCAATCTGACAACCATCAAGAGAGGTGCAGAGACTCCCTTTAACATGACAGTAGGCTTCCTTCCAGGCTTTATCCAGATCTTTGGCCAAATGCAGACATGTCAGCTGATCTATAAAGCAAAAACTCATTACCCTGAATTTTTTTTTTTTTACCAGAAGAGGATCAACAGTTTAATATTTTTTAAATCTTTGCTAGACTTAAGGATCCTTATTTTGTCTGAAATGAGTTTGTTCAGATGGCAGTTCTGTGGAATAGATAAAGGACTGAAGACACATGCAAGTGGGAACAGGCAGAAAGAAGAGTCTTTTCAAGAAGTGAGGGTTGAATTGAAGGGCAAGATAGGAGAAAGTTTTTACTAACTAGTCATTCAGCAAAACTCTCTGCAATTCTTTTACACTTATTTTCAGCTAGATAGGGAAATCAGCAGTGGTTCTGGCAAAAAAATATCTCAGAAGGATCCCTCAGTGAAAAATGCACTGCAGCTTAATCCTGTTCTCACTGGAGTGAGTGTCAGACTGCTACAGGACTGCAGGGAGGTGGTAGGGTGGGTTCGTTATGCAGGTAGCTATGCCATGAACATGTTCAAAACATAACCTTTCCTTGTAAAGGGAAACCCTACTGAAGGAAGTGTGGCTATCTTCTGTTAATTTCAAATAATACAAGGTTTTTCTCCATCTGCCTTCAGTGACTTACTTCATCTGTGTGAATTTTCAGTCCTTTCTAGAAGTGTGAAGAGAGTAATTTTGGTTTATCTTAAATTTAGTTAAGGTCATCCTTTAAGGTTTTGAAATACCTTTGAAAATCTGTAGAAATATAAGAAGAGTTCTGACTGAATACTTCTGATTCTTGAAACAAGCACAAACAAGGAAATCTTGATTTCAAAGACAAACCTGTTCAGCAACATTTTCCTGATAAGGAACTAAGTTTTTGTCTTTCCACTGAATTTCAGTTGAGTTCCTTTTGGCTGCATTTAGTAAGTTTTGGACCTGTGTCTGTTTTTAAATAATGTGTTGAATGCTTCTTGATTATTTCTGTAGGCATTAAAGGAATGCAAATAATGAATAATGGTAATTATTTGCTGTTCCCTGGAAAGGTTCAGGAAGATAATTTTGTTGAAAAGAGCTGTAAATAAGTCTCTAAGAATAACAGCCAGCATCCAGAATATGCCTGGGGACTGTGTCACAGGAGTAACATTTTCCACAAACTCATCAGTGAGGTACTAATAGCTGTTTTCTGTTTAGCAGAACACTGCTCCTCTGTCTTTCAAAATTATTTCAGCTTTCACTAAGCCTGACATTTTGCTGCTTTTTTTTTTATCATCAGACTGAAACTGTTCTTTATTTCCTACATTAAAAGACACTGTCATTTAGAATCAGAACTGGATCACTGTTTTCTCTAAAATAAATCTCACTTATAAAGTTCTATATATGTATATAACACATTATTTCTTGACCCCAGGGGTAAAAAGTTTCCCGGAACCTCTGTGTAGCACTCAAATTAGAATCAGTTCCTGAAAAACAAAAAACATTGTCTACAGCTGCTTAAATCACTTTGTTCTGTATATTAAACTTATCAAGAATGTGTAGGCTGACCTTGATCTAAGTTTGATTTCCAGGAATGGCTGGCTTCAGTATAGTTGTAGGGAGAGATGCTGTGTTTCAGTGCAAGGTATTTCTTTCTCCCTCATCTGAATTGTAGAAACTCTTGGTCACTCCCAAAGTGACCATCTATTGTTTTGAAAGTTGATTCTGTTCTTATATTGCTATAATAGCTCCTAAGCTATATGAGGGTCCTGAAAAAGGAAATTATCTAGTTGGTCACATTTCACTTAGAAATGTAATCTCAAAATTTTGTAGAGGATGTTGCATGTTTTGGAGGGAAAAGTCTTATTATTCTGGAAATTAAACTATTTTAAACTACTGTAGGCAGTGTCAGTCTCCAAAAATATTAGTCAACACATGAAAACCAAGGCAATTTATTCTGTACATAAATTCATGGAAGAGCTTCAGAGCAAATTATAAAGGAAGTAAAAATCCTTCTCCTTTATACACTATCCTTCAGCAGTCTTTTGAATTCACAAAGAACTCTAAGAGCTCTTTCAAGTTTTCTGCCACATAAGCTTCTCTAAAGTGCCTGAAAATGTCTCCTTTCTTGTGTTTCATAACTCTACAGAAAAATTTAGTGGATGGAATAGTAATTTTGTTTAATTGGAGTTTAGACATTTGTTTTGAATCCCAACAGGGATACACTTCTTTTACACATGATAATCTTTTAGTACTTTTACCCTCCAATTATTTACAGTAAATTCAAAATGTTCCTCCAAAGCAGCATCAAAGAAATATGTTTTGTATCAGTTCTGGCTGCTACTTTCTTTGTCAAGTGAAGAGACGTTTCATTGAAATATCTTAATTATAATCTACAGATAACCTGGACAGAAATTTCTGACACAAAAATGTGAAAGTCTGATCTGATTTCTACCAAAACTGTGAGAGCCAGTTCTGATTTCTACCAAAATCTTTGGGCTACTGTGTTAATGGCTGTAACAGTCTCTTGACTTTAATGCTTCATTCTTACTAACATTAGTTAAGCTCCTATTTGCTGAGCATGCTGTGCAGTATATTGAAATAAGCAGAAGATTCATATTGACATCACAGGATTAAGTCTCACTAATGTGCAACCAGTTATTTTCAATGCAAGTATAGCAACTAGCAATCTTATCAGAAAAGATATTACATTGCACAGCATATTTTTCAGAGTCTGAAAACGTTAAACAGGCAACTTCTTTACAAAGTATCTGGAACTGCAATTTCTGTACTTAATGGTATAGCATTTTTACAATTCCATAATCAAATTTTATAGAAAATAAATAAACAGTTTATATTGAGAAGAATTGAACTAGACCAGACTATCACTGAAAAATGAACACATTGCTAAGAGAAAGTCCTTATGTTAGTTTTTTGCCAAATTCTTCTGGGGAAATCCCTAGCTTTGAACTTTTTTCCTCATTATAACCTGTCAAGATGAATTTCAGAGATGCAAACAAGCATAATTTGAAGCGAAATTTCTTTTACACTACAAAGTTACTCTCTGTATGTTATCAATATGAGTCTGAAAATTAGTCATACCAGGTATATTTGCTCAAATCTATAAATACTTTGTAACTCCAACATTAAAATTAATAGATCCATAGCAATTAAAAACTAGTTTTGCAAAGTATTATAGACTCCTTTAGGTTAATTATGTGAAGCTCTGTTTCAAATGACTTTCAAATAATATTTATCCATGTCCCATCCTGCTAAAATACTGGAAAAACCTCTCAACAAGTCATTTGGTCCTGGGTATACTAATTCACATTGCAATCATATTTGCTTCTTAAGACATAGTTGCAGCATTAAATGTGCTGCTGCTTTCTTAGCTACCAGTAATTGCTGAGTAACTCAAATGCATAGACCAAGTGATGAAAATATACCTTACTATGGTGCCGCATCAGATAGACACAGCCATGCTGCTTTTGGGGCATGACCTCGATGAAGTCCTTGAATTAACATCCATTGCAAAGCAATTTCGGGCTGCAGTGTGAAGTAGCTAGAAGACTATTATTATTATTATTATTAATAATAATAACAACAATAATTATTAAATTATTCCTATATCATTGTTATCACTATCAATAGTAATAATAATTTGATAGGAAACAGAAGGAGCATAAGAAAGAAAAATCCATTTCCCAACTAGATGCAACCAAAACTCTAAAGAGAGATATGTGATTCAATAACATTTAGAATGTACTGGTAAAATAATACTATATTTTTTGTTGATTTTTATTTACTAATATGTCTCATCTGCTCCAATTAAACTTCCACAAAGATTTTGCAATCTAGAGGTCTTTAAGTCCTGCAGATCTGCTCAAACTTGGCCTAACCTTGGGATTAATCCTGCCCTTTTAGAATTGCACACATGGATATTGTTACCCAAGACTGACATTCTATGATCTCCTCTTAGTTAAAGGAGCAAAGTGGGGATCTCCAGGAAGGATTAAAATTTTATCCTAAAATAGGATAATATTAGCAAGATATCTTGCCCTCTGCATTTGCATCTTTCTCTCTCTACCACTCTCCAGTCCTGAATTAAATTCTTGTCTGTACAGATTCAGCTTGGAAGCATGCTCTGGCACTTCTAGGGTGCCTTTTATCTGATCTGTGTCAGATGTCTTCTTCAGAGTGAGATGAACCATGCCCTACAAATATCTACTTCCCTCCATTGACTATAAACAAGATCTAAATGACTCCTTCTGCAGGCAGCTACGTTTGGCCAGATGATTGCCATAGCACACATAGCTGGAGGCAGAGTTAGATCATTTCAGAATAATGAACATCCCCAGTGGTTTACACATCCCCTCTGGGGCTATATATAACTTAGCATTTATTGAAGCTGTTCTCATATATGTTAGCAGCCAAACTGGCACTAAGATCAAGGGAGAGCAGAGATACCTTAAATCAAATTTCATATTTCTGCTTCTGGCCAGTCCTGACAACAGATCACATTAATTGAATCCACACTCTATGAGATATCCATCTGAACTCAGGATAAACTTTATCCAAACCCACATTTTGTCACAGGATAAATTCGGTGCTGCGTGCCAGACCCAAGTTTGATGGCATTCCAGTCTGTGGAACCCAAGGATGATTTTGTGCAAGTTTGGCCAAGTTTTAGTTAAAACCTCGACAGTAGAGATATAACAGAAAAGTTTGTGGTGTTTTGTGAGGTGAGGGGAAATTTTAGGGAAAATCAGACTGTCTTTTCACAGAATTGCTTGTGAAAACTATTGAAGAGCAGTCTAGCCATTAGACACTTTTTTCATAATTTGCTAACACTAAGCTGTTAAGGAAGCTTGAGACGATTTAATGACTTACTAGTTTTTGGTTTTTTTTGCTTCCCATCCCTCGTTAACTTCATCTGTAGTTATTCAAGCAGCATAAAAGAGAGTAGTATGATCTTCATATTAGGCAGATAGAAAACAGAAGGCATCAGAATGTTTCCTAAGGATAGAAAACAGGCCCTGGAAAAATCAGAACCGCAAACCTGTTTTTTTAAGCTCTAGACCAGGCTTCTTTACGTGAAACAGCACCCCTTACAGTGTAACTAATATAAAGTGTGTATACATGCATTCAAGCATGTCTAAATCATCAGGATGTTGACATGACAGCATTTAAATTTCCAGACTAAATTATATTCCATTTCCATTGCATGGTGTCATAAAAGCTGGTAGAGAATATGTTTTCAGGCAATGAATTACTTTCAATGACGTAGAAAGTGAATATATTCCTGAAAAATTGTGTAGTTGTGAGCCCGAGCTCCTGAAAAATAATGAGGTTGGTTTTAGAAATATGTATTTGCATGATCATGTTTACATATTTTATTTGACCTCTTCAATTTTACATAAGACTTTACAGTTAATGTTTTAACCAGGAGGGCTAAGGTGATGTAATTTTGACATGGAGGCTGAGATTCTTATGTAAAAGTATTACTCCAGGAGCTGAAGGTTAGAGAAAATATCAGATATCCCAAAATCTGTAATTAAATTAAAATACAGTATTTATTTGCCTTGAGGAGACATCTTTTTGAGTACTAAGATTTTACTCCATCATTATTTAACCTCCAGAATCCTACAACTCAAAGTTCTTTTTTTGTCTGAGTGCTTTGTCTACTGTCAAGAGCTGACAGATCCATAAAAGCTGAACCACTGATGAAGTTCTTGACTCTGTGAGGGTGAGGAAGAAATGCCAAGACTATCACTCTTTCAAAGTTATTCTATACTTTTGGCAATTAAACATGGAAGGAAGAGTTCAGTGGAATTTTTTGGCTATTTTGTTACCACAGCTGAAAAAAGAACTTGAAAATGGGCATAGAGCGAGTGAAAAGAGGCTTCCTAATTAAAACTGAAAATTTTGTTCAATGAAAAACCTGTGATGCAAGTCACTGAGAGGAGACTGAGTGTTGGACCTGGACCTCATGATAGGAAAATTTTGTTGCATCTGGAGAGAAATGTAAATGGGAAAACAAATACCTCACGAGCCTGAATCACCATTCTATATAGAGGATTTAATACTGGAAATCTGGTGTTAAGGTGCTACCAAGAAGTTCAGATTTGATTTATGGCTTTCCTTTTTAATAGTGAAAGGGAGGGAATCTAACAGAGTTCATTCTTGAAGGTGTCCAACCTAAAAGGGTAGCCTGGTAAATGCAGGTGTAAGCAAATATATTTTCTGAATTCCTTCCACCCATCTAAATGATAGTCATAAATTATAGAAATTTAAATTTGGATTTTTCCTTCAACTTTCTGAAACTAATCCCATGTTTTTCAAATACTTATGATTAATATATTAAATAATACTGTAAATTTTAGTGGCAATATGCTATGAATAACATCAAATATCTGCAGGTTACAATAATATATACAGTAAAAAATATTGTAAAATACATTTAAGAAATTGTATTTGGGACCTTGTTACTTTTGCTGCATTATGCAGCAAAGGTTAGTGAGGAAAATCAGTGTGGTGCAAAGCTGTAGAGTGTTGGGGTTGTCTCCTTGGAGATGAAACCCCTAAGACCTTTAGATCGTTCCTCCACCTGGTGGACTAGTCCACCAGGAGGAAAGTTTCCCCCTGATATTGAAACTACAATGGTTTAGCCCCTAACAGGACCACTCCCCAAGTTACTCCTACCTTATTGTTATTGAGTTTATTTTTTGTCACTGTCCTGGGTTAGGCCAGAGGGGTCAAAATCTAGGAAGTGATCTGTGCTGCAGGAATGCAGGAAGGAATATAACTTCCTTCCTGCGAGAGAGAGAGCCAATAATCAGGTAGTTTTAAGAATTGATAAGTAGGTAAACCAATTAAAAAGTTGGTCCGCCTTCAAGGAAAAAACCATATATAAGCAGAGACTCTCTGACGCTCTTCCTCTTTGGACCTGCTGCTGCTGTGTGGAGAGGAGCAGCTCCTGCTTCTCTCGCTGGTAAGGCCCAAGCGCTTCCCCCCCCCCCTTCCAAAGGAGGGATGGGGGGGGGGAAGGGAGGTTTTACGGCAGCCGTGCCGCTGCAGCCGGGCAGGCATGGGGGAGGAAACGATTGGAATTTTCAGCAGATCCAGCTCAGCCGGTGTGCCAGCTACACAAGAGGGAGAGCTGGGCCAGGCAAGGACCAGGCTAGACTCCATCCAGCTCGGGCCAGGCCCTGCCCTGTCACCCCGGGCCCAGATGGCCCCACCAGGCCGAGCCAGCTTGGCAGAGCCAGGCAGAGACTCTTGAGAGCGTCTGGCATCCAGCTCGGACCTGTTCAAGCAGCCCGGCAAAGAGCACGTGATCTTCACACTGCCGGAGAGAGAGACAGAGATTAACTCTCTCCATGCCTGGACTAAACTCACAGACACCCATCCTTCCTCGCAGAGAGAGGAACGAGTGAGGACATCTACATAGTGCAGCGCAGAAACTTTACAGTCAGTGAGGAAAGCAGAACTGATACTCACAAGGGGGTGCATGGGAAGTTGCTTCAAGTGTGAAGCTGAAAACTCTTTTGGAGAACCATGGTTGGGGACTGAGCTAATAAATTCTCTGTAATATATGAAGATATAGTCCAAAGGGGGATGTGAGGTTCTTATTGCAGCCAATGAACTGAAATACCTAAGTACAGACAAGTAAGTGTTGAAAAAGTACAGCCTGATGAGAAACTAGAACTAAGAGAGAGGAGAGGCTGTGATCCAGAGCCCTGGTCCCGGGGAGAATGCTAGAGAACCTGAGTTGTCAGGAGAACCTGTGTTGCTAAGCACAGAAGAAAGGATTTTCTTTGTTGCTGCAATTGAACTAGGCATCCTTAAAACAGGTACCCTGTGGACTGTTCATAACCCACCCAAGTGGCTGTGGGAAGGCTGCTGGTGTGGGAGGGATCCACCATTAAGCTGGACTTTGCTCCAGGCGGCGGCTGATGGTGAGGCAGAAGACCCATAAAAACTGTATTTTTCTTACAGAAAATCCATGGTGTAAGCAAAAGAAACTTCTCTCCCTAAATGAACTGGAACAAGAGCTGTTTCTGAGGTGGTAAACTGACTGGAGGTCAAAGTGTTGTCTTTTGTATGTTGTCAGGGAGAATGAAATGGAGAGTGGGGAAAGAGGGGTGGTCTGGGGAGTTTGTTCTGGTTTTTTTTCTTGAGTTTTTTTTCTTTTTTCCCTTTGTCTTAGATATATTAATAAAACTTCTTTGTACTTTGTAAAGTTTGAGCCTGCTTTGCCTACTCCTAATCCTTATCTCACAACAAGCAATCAAGTAAATTTAAGTAAGTGTACTGGCATTTAGCCACAAACCTGAATAAGCAAACTAAAACCACGACAGTCACTCTTATTCTGGGTTTATACCCAGTTCTGGAAAGTTCTGTGTTCCACAGTTGCTGATTCGTTGTTCACCCCTGTCTCCTCCCTTCCTCTCTTCCCTATGGTTGTTATACCCCAGTCCCTCCCTAACTCCTCCCCACTCCCGATCCCTGATTGGTTTAACTATGTTGTATTTAAGTTCATGCACGACCCCAGTTTGGGGCTCTTAGCCCCCGGATCCAGAGCAGAATAAAACCCTCTCTGTTGCCGAGCTAAGAGTCGCTCCTGTTTCTTCGCTGACAGTCTGGTGATCCAAAGGAATAACCCCCGACCCTCCGACGCCTCTAGCTTCTGCTGAACCCCTGTGGTTCCCTCGTCTACCCACCTCAGGGTTAGGGTATTCGAGGCCAAGTGGATAGCAAAAGGCAACCACCGGCAGGAGGCCGTGGAAACTAGACAAAATAACTACAGTAGAGTAAATTCTTCCAAATAAAGATCAAGTTGTACCATCAGTAAGAGTCCTTAAATTCACCCCTCCTATCAAGTTATGTAAAGAAAACATCTGCTTGAACTCTAGATGCAGCTCTGGCATGAGAACCTGCACATTAGCCTACATGATGAACAGGGAAGTGATTCACAGTAGCAGAAAGAACATCATTATGTAATTTCAAAGAAGAATGGGTAACTGATGTTTTAAATGATGATATGACAAAATGATTAGGCTGAGTGGAGGTAAGTTACTTCCAGTATCTGGCAGTGGAATGCAATTTCAATTCAACAGCAGCAGTGCTCTCCTGCTCTTGTGAGCACTTGAAAAAGATAAAGGATGGTGGGTTAGGCTGTGGGAATCTTGTAGATAAAATTGCAAATCTTGATGAGCAGCATCCAGTTGCTCTCAGCTTTTTGGCCTCGTTTCATTCCATCCAAAATACATTGCAAAGATTTTCTATCTTGCTCTTTCCTTGTTTCCTTGCATATGAAGTTCAAGCTTCTCTTCCTCACTTCAAAACACAAGTCCACCCCTGTTTGCACCATTGCCTTCCTCACCTCTTCCTCTCTCTGCAGCCTGCCAGCTCTCCTTTTCTGACTGCCCTCTTTGTCTTCCAAACCTATGGAACATTTTGCACCTTTATTGCCATGCCACCCTGTAGCTCTGGAACAGCCTGCTGATTATTCCAGGCCAAACAGCTCCTCTGCTGCCTTTAAAACCTTCTTTGAAAATCCCTCACACTTATATTTTGTATGTCAGGGAACAGACCTTAGTCCCTTGATTTGATGTATAGAGGCATAACTTCCATGTGTAATTCCTGACAACCCATAGCCTTATGGGGAAGGAGATAAGAAGTGCAGGCTCATCAATGAACGTGTACAGGGTCTCAGTATTCAGCAAACTGCCACAGCCCAGGAGTGAAGGCAATTTAAACAAGTGGAGTACAAACAAGATAAAATGGTGTGCAGACACGCTCACACTATTTGTTTCACTCTTTATTTTATTTAATTTAAACCATAAAGCCAGCATAAAGCACTCTAATCAATATGTGACATAAAACAGCTTGTATCAATTAATAAATTAGTCTCTTATAGCATTTTTCATCAGCACATGTAAGAACATTTTAGAGGACTGTTCCTACTTTGAAGAAGGGGAGAATGAAGCACAGAGATATGAGATGCATTTCCAAGGACACATCAGTCTGTAGCAGAGAAACAGAAATAAATCCAGGTCCTCTGAATTCCAGCTTTGAGGCCTATCCACTACAGGATGTGGCCAACTGCCCGGTGTATCCTTCTTCCTAGGAAAGCTTTATAAGTGTAGTAGGTAACAAGAGAACAAAATTCAGTGGTCAGACCATGAGGCCAGTTGTCCTACCAGGTTAGAAGATGTTTATGATCTGGGCCGTAATGTTCAGAATAGTCCTCTAAAGTAAAGTACAAAAAAGATTTTTTTCTTTTCCCCATCCCCCTCACTAATTGAATTCATGTTTTTATAACATCTGGGTAGCTAAATCCCCTGAATGAGTTCTTTCCTCTAAGAATGAAATGGAAGTCAAACATTTCCTCATAAAATGTTAACAACAAATATTAGTCTCTTCAAGGATGAAGAGTCATTATCCCCAGTTAGTGGATCCTGCCTATTGCTTTCTAGTTTGGATGTCTCAATTCAGTAGGAAAATAGCTTTGATTTGAACACTATTGGAGCCATTAGGAGAAAAATATGTTTGAAACATGAGAAAATCAGGTAATGTACACACTTGCGTTCATTTATGAATTCCAGTAACATGGGCAGAAATCTGAAATGAAAGTACCCATTTTAGACAGATATAAACAAACTGGAAATGCCATCCTGCTGACAGAAAGAACTCATGGGGCTCTTTTTTTTTGGTTTGCCACTGAAGAAAAGCTCTTGCCTTTCACATATGCTTTACAATGAAACTGTGTTCAGGCTAGATAGTGTTATAAGGTCAATATATATATATTTGGAAAAGAAAACTTGTGGAAGACATATGAACAATTTCCTTTGTTTAATACAGAGGGTTTTTTGGGATCTCCTAAGAGAATGTATTGGTGGTTTGATTCTGAGAGTGAATAAAAACATAACCTTTTGAGAACCAGAGGTTAATCTAACACAACAGCATCCAGAAGAGAAATTATAGCTAGTCAGAAGCCCGACAGAATAGCCTGAGGCAATAACAGGCATACAGTGATGAGAGCGGACCAAGTAGGATAAAAACTTTTTATTTTTGATAAAAAATGTATTCCAGGCTGGTATGTAACCTTGAATTAAGTAGAGGTTACATACACTGTCAGGAAGTTGCATATAGGTTCTGTGCTTAGGTCCCTCAGGTTCTCAGGAAGTCAGGAGCAAAAACCAGCCATTCTGTCTTTCAGGATTTTTATTAGATGTTAAGATGGACATAAATAGTTCAGCCTACCAAGTGGGTTTTATTTTTACCTTAAAGACATGGTTATTGAATTTTTGCTCTTGAAAGTTAGTTTGTAGAATATGAAGTTCATGGCATAATTATCACAGAGCAGTGAGCAAAGTCTCTGTAAAAACAGAATGAGTTGAAGTGTAATTGCAGCAGGTAAATCTGCACCCTGGGCTGCATCACAAGAAGCGTGGCCAGCACGTCAGAGAAGGTGATTCTGTCCCTCTACTCCACTCTCGTGAGACTCCATCTGGAGTGCTGTGTCCAACTTTGGGGCCTGCAATAAAATAAAGGATGTGGATGGGCTTGAGTGGATCCAGAGGAGGCCTCAAAGATGTTCAGAGGACTTGAGCGCCTCTCCTGTGAGAAAAGGCTGAGAGAGATGAGCTCATTCAGATGGAGAAGAGAAGGCTCTGGAGAGACATTAAAGCACCTTCCAGTGCCTAAAGCGAGCCTGCAGGAGAGCTGGAGAGGGCATGACAGGCCTGTTTACAATGGCATGTGATGAGATGAGGGTGAATGGATTTAAACTGAAAGAGGGTAGATTAGGAAGAAACTCTTTACAGTGAGGGTGGAGAAACACTGGAACAGGCTGGGCAGAGAAATTGAGGAGGCTCATCCCTGGAAGTGTTCAAGTCCAGTTAGACTGAGCTTTGAGCAGCCTGGTCTAGTGGAAGGTGTCCCTGCTGTGGTGGGTTGACCCTGGCTGGATGCCAGGTGCCCACCAAAGCCACTGCCAATGCTGAGGGACTTGGCCTTCTCCAGTGGTGGGTCTGTCTAGAAGCCACTGGCATGGGCTCTGTTGGACATGGGAGATGCTTTTAGCTTCTCACAAAAGCCACTCCTGTAGGTCTCTGCCCCCACTACTAAAACCTTGCCACGCAAAGCCAATACACCTGCCCATGGCACAGGGGTTGGAACTAGATGATCTTTAAGGTGCCTTTCAACCTACACCATTATATGATTCTATGAAATCCAGTGGATTATATTTTTAACTAATATTAATTAATTATGTTTGAATTAATACTTAACAATATTAAAACTTTGTGATTCTGAAACGTAATGTCACAAATTGGTATTGTGATGTTACCAGCCAGCAATCTTAATGCTCCTAAACCATCAACCAGAGCTCATGGCAATAGTAATAATTTCATCTATAACTTTACCATATTTCTTTAAATTTGGATCCCTTTTTCTGAGTTTCATTTTAAAGGTTTTAGGTTTCTACCAGACTATCTTTTGATATGAAGCCCATAGCACTACTTTAAAACATTTATCAGTCTGTCACATTCTGTTAAAGTTGGTCATTGTATTTCAGGTTAGAGGCCATATAGGCAGACAGACACATAGAACTCTCTCTTCAGTTTCCTTAGAATTCAGCCTAAAATCAGGATCCGGAGTTCCTTACTTTCTCTTTTATTCCAAAATGAATGACCTATCTATGAAAAATGCTTGAGTCAATAGCAACTTACATTATATCAGAAATGTGATGAGCGGGGGAAAAGAGTAAGAAATATTTCTGAAGGAATTGAATGTCTAACTTAAAAGAAAGTCCCTGTTTTGCATCCACAGTTAAAGAAAAATTAAATCTATCAGTACTGTCAAGGAAATTGTCTGGGATTTAATGTACCTTTAATGATTTTAATTGTATAGATAATTCTCTCAGTAAGATCTCTTTTGTTGTCTTCTCCTGGAACTCCTGGGAAATAGTTTATTTCAGCTTTCATTAGGCTGTGTAACTTCAATGCAGATTATTATGCTTTTTTCTTCAGTTATATAAACAAATCATCTATATTAACACTGTACCAAATAAAAATCTCAGCAAAAATCTTTTTGGTTTGGCAAATTAAATAGCAGAGTGCAGTTCAAGAAACAAAGTCTTGCTAGGATAAATCATTTGCTGTGCTACCTTAAACAAACTACTACCATTTCATCCTGTCTAACATGGGGATAATGAAAAGGATTTCTATATAAAGTGAATTAGGAGCTACAGATAAAGTACAATAAGAAAAATATAGTGCATGTTTATGAACTTATTCAAGTGACTAGGGTTAATATATATTATTATTACATTATTATTATATAATTTCATATAAATTCATAGAAGATATTATGAATAGAAGTCGGTCACTTCTGCCAAGACCATCACTGCAGATGTATGCAGACTCAGCAACCTGATGGAAAAAATAAAGTATCAAATATATGAAAAGTGCTGCATTACGAAGTTTTGTGAAGATTAAAAAGTTTTGATCCTTCCAGCAAGTAGCAGATTAATTTAGTAATCCAATACTATCACTCTTTAAATATATGTTCCATTAAAACTGCAAAAAATAAACAGGTAGTCTGAGAGGAATGAGCTTAGATTATTTATACTGATAAATTGGAATAGATCTGAACTCTGTCTGAATGTAAGATGGAAGGCTAATCCTTCTGCCATATGGTTTGGAATAACTATTACCCTTACAGTCTCAGAGGTTGGTCTCAAGTGATCATTATGGTTGTGCATCATAGAGTATCCCCTATGGCTCATTAATTAGCTGAGAGGTTAGAGAGAGACAACTGAATTGTTATTAAAACAAAATACTTGAGAATTGCTCAAGTAATAGCATAAAGAGAGATCTGGAAGGAATTGGAAATGGATCTTGTTAACATCTTGAGAACCACTAGAAAGACTCTTATTCTCTACTGGAAAAACAAGTGGGAACAACTTTCCACAATTCAGCAAGCAGTCATTAATTACACTGAAAACCAGGCAATTTAGGATAGACTTTTAGTTTTATGTGGCTTTTAAAATGGTAAGTAAAGGAAAATTTTTTAAAAAAACTTTAAGAATTGGAACTTAATTAAATAGGTGGGAAATGCTTTGTGCCCAGGACAAACTTGACAGCACAGAATGCTGGGGTCTCTGCTAACTTATCAAACAGACTTGCAGGAGAGAATACAAAAAGATTTTTTGATGTGTTAATTTCTGGAGAGGTGACTATTTCTGTATCATTAAGCACCCTCCATTTACCAATCTTTCTATTATATACAAAGACAAAAGCAATTCCTTCATAAGCTACTAATCTCTCTTGAACAATGAACTGTGAATTGATATAATTCCATGGACTATCAAACTCCACAGATATTGCTCATAGTACAAAAATTATTTTACCTTGATTCCATTTAGGAGAAGAAATGAACTTCCACCCCAGAATGAAATTTTTCTTACATTTGACTTCAAAATTTTCATTGGAAAAAACCCCACACCCCCCGCCCCCCCCCTTCCACACACTAATAAAGAATAATAAATAATTTTATATAGAAGCAGTAATCTTTGAAACTTGCTTGGAAGGTAGCATTTAGTTTTAATGACACTTTAATATGTTTCCAAAGATGAAGAAGATAAGAAAGACTACTAAGTAAGAAAGCTGGAGCTGCAGGATAACTGCAGGCTTTTTAGTGAGGTATTCCTGCCGTGGGTTGACTCAGTCACTCTATAACTCCCTCTCCCGCTGGGAGAGGGGAGAGGATAATACTGAAAAAGACTATCAGGGTAAGAAAAGGCAGATTTATTACAGTGGGAAAAAAAATAGAACAAGCAAGTTGAAAGTTGCGCGCGCAAGAGCAGAAGGGAAAACAATCAATCTCTACTTCCCATCAGTAGCGATGTCCGGACACTTTCTGGGAAGCAGGGCTTCAGCACGCGTGACGGTTGTTCAAGGAGGCAAACATGGACCAGCCCTGAGTGCCTCCTCCTCCTCCTCTCTTCCTTCCCTTATATATCTGAGCTGATGTCATATGGTATGGAATATCCCTTTGGCTGACTGGGGTCAGCTGGCCTGCTGGTGTCCCCTCCCAGGATCTTGCACCCCCCATCCCCTTCAGTGGGGGAAGGAATATCACAGGGACAGCACAGCTTGGCAGTAGCCAAAACACTGCTCTGTTATCAACACCAGCTACCAAAGCAAAGTACAGCAGTGTAAGGCCTGTGAGCTTTACCCCAGTCAGACCCAATACAATTCCAAATAGATATTCTTGCAAGCCTGCAAATTAAGGTATTCACTTATCTATGAAGGTAAACATTATACTAAATACTTGCAACATTAGGTGCAAAAAAAGCCTTCCAAACACTCTAGAAAAAAAAACAAGCCATTGACTAGAAGGCAACTTGAAGTAGGAATTCTTAAAGCACACTTACAAAACATTCCATACATTTCAAGGATTATAAGTGGAATTTCTCTAGTACACATAGAAAAAATCTACAGCTGAGTCACAATAGATATGCCTTTCTCACTTAAATGACACTGATACATTCATCAGTAATGTTGCCTTTAAATCATCAATTTAAATCTTGCTTTTCATTTTTATGCCCTTTGATTGTGTCCTTATCATTATTTTATAGTCATATTGATAATGATGGCAGTTTTACACTACCTTCATATAATGATCCAGGAAACATTTAAACTAGTAGCTAGCTTCAGTATGTGCCATGGATATTATCACCTTATTGCATTTTAATGAGGATTATTTCTAACATTCTATTTCTAGTCAGACAACTTTGAGAAAGGCAAAGGGATATGAGGGTACTTGTAGCCTTCTCATTAGCACCACAGATAACAGTGTATTTCAGATTTGACTGTGGTACATGGGAGAGTCTTTGTGGCTGTACATCTTCTTTTCCTAATCAGATTAGGGATATTCTTGTCTTCATTTTTAAAATGTTGAAATAGGAGAAGATCTCACAGTGAAAGCTTTCTACCTTCTAACCACCATACCCACCTGAGATGCAATTAATCACTGTAGTGACAATTAATTTGAACAGATATTTCTTTAAAAAATGTCAACCCAGATTTTAAAAATTATCTTGACAGCTGACTTAATTTTTAGGTATTTAGAAATGATGGAGCTACCCATTAGCTATCCATTTACTTTATTAGTTATGTAAATATTTTTTCAAGTATTTTATTAAAAATATTTATTTTCTAGCAGAGAAGAAAATCAGAAAAACCAAACAAGGAGAAACAGTCAGAAAGAAATGACTCTCACAACAACTATCAAGAAGCTGTGAGTAAATTTTTGACAAATTGTATTTATTTTATAAGAACAACAGTGAATTTTAGAAGGCTTTACAATCTGATCTTTCATATTGTGAATGTCTGAATAATGTAACAGGAAAATACTGTTTGGATTGATCGGCTTCCAGCCTGTAGAATTTTGATAAATTTCTATCTTAATATTTCAGCAATGGAAATTAGTACAACTATTCGAAAGATGGAGAAAAATTATTAAATAATAGAAAAAAAAAGTTTGTTTTGAAAGGGAAAGTGATCATAGAGTCAGCTAGATGTGATACTTCATTCTACAAGGAATGGACACACCGGCCTGATTCTCTGAACACAGGAAGATTTGAACAGAATTCCTGTGTTCGTATTCCTTTGCCTCTCTTCAAAGGCTCACTGCCTCTCTTGGTTTTGAAAGTGGTACCTAAAGGATGGGTCCCTGTTAGACCTGTGATCTTAATTCAGTCTTTGTAATTTTACTTGAAGTCAAGAAATTCAAAAGATCCTTAAAATATTTATGTCAATATTAAGTGTAATGAGCCTAATTTATCATTGCAAATGTATGGGATCTGTTACAGTCTGACCTGTGACCATTTTATATTATATTTAAAGATATGGTTTTGATTGAAGCTGAGGTAAGAGACTATTTTGTACAGAATAAATTACATTTCAGGGAAAAAAATAACTTCTTGTATAATACAAGAGTCAGGAAATGTGAATTTGCAATTCAACAATAAATTTAATTTTAAATCCCTTAGTTGTCAATAACTGGAAGGAGACATCTAATGCCAGCATAGTCTTTTTAAATCTTTGAACTATACTATTATTTGGATCCTTGTTAACCCTGACTTGTTCAAACCAAAAGATGTGGCTTTTAGCACCACACAAGGGAATTGTTACTGTCAATTTTTATATAGATTGGGGTGAGCCAAATGTGTCCCCTTGTAATTATTAGTTATGCAAATAGGTACTAACTTGATCCAAGGAGCAAACATTTCCAACATTTGCACAAGAAATAAACATCTGGTCTCCAAATTGGCTGAAGCCAGTTGAAAAACGTCCCCTTTAAACTATTTATCATTTTCTCCCAAACCCCTTGCAAATTTTGGTTCATTACCCTCACAAAATACTCAGCTGAGCCAACAGCTGCTGCAAGCTGAAGTGTGTGTATACTTTAAAGGCAATTCACTGCTGGTGGCACTGAACAAGAGTGTTATTCCAGTGGCTAAAGGGAGTAGGGAAGATTGCAGCCCTGGTGGGCAGAGAAGACCAAAGACCTCCAATTAGCAGAAGCACAGATGCCTTTGGCTTTTGAAGGCTGCCACAAGTTGCTGAAAGTTGGCATTGAGGACTTGGCACTGTGGGCTTGGCGTTCGACGTCTGCTGTCAGGGATGAGAGGTACAGGCATATGGTAAGAACTCAGAGAGCTGATGCTTAAGAGTATGGGAAGGAACTCTGCAGAATTTGTAGCAAATGTTCCTTCAGGGTTCATGTGCATTCAGGCCCTGTGGAAAGGCCCACAGCTCTAATGATTACTACTCTTTGAGCTATGCAGGTTCCATAAACTCTGCCTCACCTGTAGAGCTTTCCGTGTAATCCAGCCATTTCCATCACATCTCAAGATAATCTTGACCTTTTTGTTTAATTAGGAAGCCACAGAAAAGGTCATAAAGCTGATCATCGAAAATTATATGTGTCTTAATATAAGAGTTGGCTTATATAGTTAAAATTTCCATTTATCATTTTTTTTCCTTTTTCTAATACCTCAAATTAGGGGCAAGGATCTGTAGAAAGAGATTGGGAAGTTTAGAGCATGTTGTTTGGCTTTAGAGTAAAATACCTCAAGTTAGAAAATTATCCTATGAGGAATAAATTATTTTAAATATCCAGTATTACTGTCTTAACTATTTAGAAATGCAGACATAAACAATTCTGTTCCATTCATTTTGGACTTCTCTTGTGATATATGTGATCTCTTTTACTCATTTTTATATTCCTTTACATCTGTCTTAGGAAACTGATTTTTTTAAAAGAAAGAAATTATTCTATGGAATATGATGTTTTCTTGATTCAGCTTCTTTATGACAACTTTTCACTGTTGTTTATCTAGAAAATTCTCTTCTAAATAGAAGAATTTATTTGAAAGTAGGCTAACAGTAATAGAGATTGAAACAGCAAGAAGCCATCTATCATGGGGTTGTAAAATTTTATTTTTACTGTCTTATATTTTGTTTAGTCATTTATATTTAGACTTTACTGGACAAAATTTATGTGACTAAATAGACTTCTGATCAGATGTAATACATTGATCATACACTTATACTATCTATTAGATATGAGTTTCTTAAAGACTAGAAAATGACTTGGTAAAACTTCTTTGAAATTATATCTTTAAATAATATTTATCAAAACTTTTAGCAAATATTTTGCAGGAAATTTTAGATTTTCGACCTGACTTCACTCTATGGAAGGTTAAAGAAATATTTTTAAAAGTCATAAGGAAAAACTAGAAAACTGATTGTCCCACTGGTAAGTTTACAAAAGCTATCATTTCACCTGAAACCATACCAAAATCTTGGAAATACAGGAATAAAATTGAAGTGTAATGGAATGATGGTTTTAGTAGAAGAAAAATATGTTAGATATTTCATAGATGCTTGTTTCTTTTGGTATTTTAGGGCTTTTGTGCTGCATTCTCCCAAGTGGTTCTCTCATCTGAAGTTCTGAATTAAATCAACAAGTGCAGTGATCAGATTGATGCATTCCCATTTCAGTCACACCTTTGGCTTTCATTAGTTGTGATTTGAATTTGTCCAAAATGCTTTGTCAACATCTGGTTGAGGTTCCTTTGGTTTTGCTTTGTGAGGCCAGTTTTCATGTCCCAATGTGAACAGCTATAAAGTGTAAGGAGTGTGATTATAACACTTGAGAAGTGATTGAAAAATAGTTTCAGTCTCTGAGATACACAGTAATTTGCTTTTTTTTTTTTTTTTTTTCCCAGAGAAGGTTTTCTATTCCCCCAGTAAAAGTCATTGTTTGCAGGGTTATACTTTAAGACATTTTCACTATTCATGGAAATCAGCAGAATAAAACCTGGAAATTCATTAAAATCTCACAACTACATTTCTTGTTTTTTCCACTCCTAGATCTTTTCAGTAATTTAGCATTATGTATGACTAAATACCTAAAGAGAATTATTGTTTACTATTTGTATCACTGATTTTTGGGTTATATTTTCTCTTGGTGGTTATTGAAATCCATTTGCATTTATTTCTTCCATTCAAACAGCCTACTACAAGCTCCTCTCTGTGTTAGTGACACACACCTTGCAGCCAGAGGGCCCTCTGTACATAAATTAGGCAACAAGGATTTCTCTAATTCCCCTTCCCTTTCCATCCCCCATCTGCATGCTGCTTTACTGTGATTCCCCTCCATGGAAACAGCTTGTTGTCTGCACCAGACCTAGCACAGAATTTCCATAGCATTTAAATATGAACTTTGAGCTGTTGAAACACAGCCTTTTGAAAATTTACTTAATAAGAGCCAGGACTTTTCATCCCTGAATTTTCCATGAATTTTCACTATGTCACTTGTGTGCACTGGGTAGAAGACTTGGCTTGTTAGTCTGCACAGAGGAATTCAAATGATGCATTTGTTACCCTGCAGCTCACCCAGGTCTTTGTAGCAGCAGTGAGGAGGTTTTTATCCTGGGATGGACCACACAGGGTTCACAACAAAATTTCCTGTTACATAACACTGTTTCATCTTTCAGGAGGAAGCCAAAAACTAAACCAAACTCCATTTTAAATGCTTATTAAATAAACCTCACCTTTGTGAGTGATTTAGTGATGGTCCAGGATTTGTAGCTCTACAGTTTGGGATTATTACAGAAGGAAACTGAAAGGAGTGCAGTAGTCTGATTTATAAAATGAGCAGTAGGAAAAGAAAGGAAGTCCAATAATTACTCTAGTATAAACTCTCTACAGTATAAATAATGAATTAACCCTTCTAATATTTTTCAGCCAGTTACTTTTCTGAATCTATTTTGGTCTTACAATTTTTAAATTTTTCTCTATTTTTCAGCCACAGGGGATCAATTTTAATGAGAAGAAACTTAAGCAAAGCTGTGTAAACAACTTATATATTGTTAGTATTTTCATCAAAAGTTTTCATAAGGTCATGTTTAATGAACATTTAATTTAGTGTGGCAACCCATTATGCACTGCATGGTCTGAGGGGTCAATATATCATGTATGCACTACAGCTCATCACAGCCCACAGGTCACACCACTGCAGGTGTAGGCAGCATTCCTAAAAGCACCAGAGCTCATCCCAGGAATGCTGTCAGTCAGAGCTTGTGCCACATGAAGTTGTCTATTCCACTCTGTGAAGTCAAGATGGATGAAAATGTGTCTTCAAGTGGACGTTAGGAATTCCTTGTGTGCAATACAAAGTTAGAACAGGCAGATCTGTATTCCTTCTTTTGCAGTGAAAGAAAAATGCCTAAAGGAAAGACTAAGAAGGGGTGGCTGAACAGATCTTGGTGATCTCCAAGTTTGACAAGTGAGATGCTGACAAAGAGACCTTTTCTTTTCAACCTTGATTACCTCCACTGAGGAGTTTAACTTCCATGTCTTCATTTGTCACACAATGGCTTCTATGTATTGCAGTTACACTGATTGACGGTGATAAATAAAAAAAAGCTGAACCTCAAATATAATTATATCAACAGCTGTGCAGTGTACTTAAAAATCGTTATTCTTTATATTAGGTAAACAGAAAATGCGATTTCAAATTTGTTATAAAAAAGATTTTGCTGTCTTAAAGTTGCAACCATTTAGGAAGGACAAACTCAGCAAATATATTGCTGACTTATTGATTTAATCATCATAATTTGGATATACAATTCACATGTTATCAATAACATCTTCATCAGTATGTCTTTTGTATCTACTTTTTCCTGAAGGCACTGGGACTCTTAGCTGATACATTTCTGGAAATAAGTTTTCCTTTTTGTCTGACCTTGATTCAAATAAAGGAGAAGATATATCGTTAGATTCCAGGTGCTTTTGTGTCTTGAATATTGTTTGACAAGGTTGTTTGGTTTAAGAAAAATAACAAACTTATTCTGATTTCTTATTATAAATCCTTGGTGCAAACATAAAATGAAAAAACCCAGCACATTTCTAATTTGCTGGTGTGGTGGGAAGCTAATAAAGGCTGATCTCTTATGGATTTGTGTTCTTTATGACCCAAACCTTCCTCCAGCAGTAACCATGGCAGGATACAGGCCACAATTGGAAAAGATTTAACGTGCTGCTGATAATCCTGAGCACACACGCTCTTTGTTGCCATGCTGGCAGGCCAGCCATCTGAGTGCAATATATAGTTCTGTCTGTCTGATCTAGGAGCCTTATCCGTCTGAATTTGATCTGTCTTTCCCACAATGGGACTGCCAATTCAAATCTCTTTCCGAGAGGCAGATGACTGTTTTCACAAAACTTGCAGGAACTTAAGTTTTTTTTAGACTTTCTGCTTTCAAATTTGTTTGAAATGTTCAGAGGTGATTGGGAAGAGAACACAGAGAGAGAAATTAACAGATGGATAGGGAGGCAGCCAATTCAAATACACATACCTTTTTTCCTGGGGAAATAGCAACACTACAGAAATGGCAACAGAATTGTCAGGTTTTTATAAGATTAGAGAAAAAACTAAACTTGTTCATTTCATATCCTGTAGGGCATTTCAAAGGAGATGATGATCAAGGCAGATACCTAATGAAACTCAGGAAATAATTGTAGTTTATAGAATATAAAATCAAAATCCTCATGCAATGAAATTGTTTCCACTGAATAAGAGTTCAAAATTCCTAAATGTTAGGAATTTAACAGTAACATCAACATAACATCATGTTTGCCAAATAGATGTGTGGTGAGGGGGAGGGAAATCACCCCTCCCTAACTTCCAGGGGTCAAAATACAGGACTAGTTTGGTCTGTGTTGGGTACATCCTGGATAATGAAGTTTTGATCCATAGAGATTCTGTAGAAAGAAAAACTGGCTGAATATAGTGTTCTCCATCCTGCAGAGTCCCCAGCACACAGACCTATGTAAAAGAAGGTGGATATTGGTACACATTAGTTGTATACAAGCAGACAAGTTCCACACATTTTATTCTTTATGAAAAGCCCTAGGGAAACTCTAGAGTTGGAAACATTTGAAGGGATTTTTTTTTCCCCCATAGAAGGTAGTTTCCTGGTCTTACATACTAAAAACAAGCTCTGAACAGTCTCTGTAACCTGAGGCAACTACCTTGAGATCCTCAGCTTGCACTGTATGCATAAACATTCAAATGGGCATGGAACAAAGGCTCCTAAATCCCACTGGTGACTTATCCATCTTAAACTTAAGGTGACTACTGCCTTTAGACTAAAATACCTTAGACATTTAAAATCAAAAAGTGCTAGTCCTACTCATTTCATGAAAACTCCTATATATATATCTTGGTCTGTGTAGCTGATGCACATAGCCTATTGTCTATGAAAGTAGTCGTAAAAAAGTGACTTTTTATTTTCTACTCCTTTTTTTTTTTTTGTTTGTTTCGTTTTACTTACACTTTAATGACTAATAAACAGTCGATTGCCTTGAAGGTATTCAGGAATGGGGCATCCAACACCTCTCTGGGCAACTTCTTTCAGTGTCTCAACACTTTCACTGTAAAAAAATTTCTCCCTTATTTCTGACTTGAATTTACTCTCTTTAAGTTTAAAACCATTACCTCTTCTCCTACAGCAACAGAGTCTACTAAAATGTCTGTCCCTATCCCTGGATACCTTCAAGGTCAAATTGGATGAGTCTCTGATCTAGCTGGAAATGTCCCTGCTTGTTGCAGGAGGGTTGGTATAGATGACCTCTAAAAGTCCCTTCCAACCCAACCCATTCTACCATTCTCTGTGATTCTTCTAAAAAGCTCTTAAATTAATTTGGAGTATTACATAGTATTATGTATTCTTTCTTGGCATACATCAGGACAGTCCATTTTATTGTGATTTGTGCCATCTGAAGATTGGTAGCAAATATTGATGCTAGACATGCTAGTTCTGATGACTCACTAAGACAGCTGCTACTTCACAAGATTTTTTCTGGGGAGAGAAGGAAAAGGAAGGATTGAAATATTTTCAAGCTAAAAAAACCCAAACCACTTAAGATCTATCATACCTAGAGAAAATGGTTAATCTGTATGTTGTTGTTACCCTAAAGGCAAATCTATGGTGAGGAAGGCAGAAATTCTGACCCTCCGAAATGAGTAGATTTCATGTTAAAGCATACTGGAAATATTGTTGCTCAAAGGCCTAAAGAAAGTTATTGTATGTGAATAAATCTGTATCCAAAGACCCCAGTTTCCCTGTGGTATTCTGAATTACATGGGATTGCTGAAATACAGTAAAGGTATCCAGGAGATCAGAATCAATTGCTGTTTATGATCTTTTGCAAAGCTGATAGGGTTTTAGCATTCTATTAGTCACTATGAGTATCTGTGCAGCATGAGAGGAAAGAATTCATTAGGAATGCCCCTGGTATGGATTTCCTCACCAAAGGAGAATAATAACAGGCTGCTTCTCAGGAGCATTTTTAAATTTAAAATTAACATATTCAAATATTATTCATTAGACCACTGTTTCAAAATTCATGTCAAGTACAGACCCAGCAAACACGCAGGGTCTGTTCATAGTCAGTAGCTGGCACCCACTTTATAGAATTCTTTAAAGAATTCATCCAATGCAGTACAGAGGAAGTTTTAAAATTTCCTGGATTTTCTGTCTTACAGTTTTCCAAATGCTGGATTTCCAGCCCAACAGATGGTGTCATATATGACACTGAAACACAAAGACACATATAATAATCTTTGACTTAAATAAATAACCACTTCTAACCAGTTCAATAAAAATTCTGTGTCCTCATCATAGAAAAAAAGTTTTCCAAGAATATCTGTCCTTGTGACACATGCCAATGGCATTCAAATTTCAAATCATTCATTGGACATGAGAATCCACAAGAACAAGGTCAGTGTCCTTCAACTGTATTAGGGCTGTGGAGTTTTACTTGTATTTGATTTCTTAATAAAGCATCTTTATCAGCAGTTTTGTATTGCCTTTGTATTTTAATGTAGCCGAATTGAAATGAATCCCACCAGCTGTGGGGGAGCAAAGGCTAATGGGATAAAAACATATATCCTCTTCATAAACCATTAGAGGTGGTAACTAATACTTTCTGATATATGAAAGATTCTTGTCCTACTGGACAACTTAGGGTAAATTTTTTAGGGCCTTGCTCATCAGTACAAATCAACTGTTCTGGATAGAGGTGCTGGTCCTTTTTATACTTTGGATCCAGAATCTCACTCAGTCTTCATGGGCAATGCTATGCAAACTCTTGATGTCTTTTTCTGTAATGAACGCTTTCATCGTTGGCCATTCAAGGTTCTAGAGTTAACATTAGCCAGGTGTGTCTTTAAGTTATCCTTCTAAATACATGTCCTGGTTTGAAGGACAGGTGTCTGTTAAGGAAGGCAGGAGCCTCCTTTGGAGTGGGAAACTGTAACCCCTCTCCCTCCGAATTATTATAAATTTGAAATCAAGAGGCTCTCAGGCAAAGATATGGGAATAGGAATAACAGTTCTTTACTACTATCTAAAACAAGGATAACAAATAACAACAACTATAACGTTGACCAACAAACAGAACCAGAAACCCAGTGGCAGCCTGCTCGGCTTCCAGGCACCTTTTCCCTTTGGTGCAGTTCCAGTCACAGCCTGCAGGGGCGCTCTGGGTGTGATGATTCCCCGGTGGCTGCAGGGGGCGCTCCGGCGTGAGCTCAGGTAGCACACGGCGAATGGCGACTGCCCGAAGCACGGAGGGATGGAGGAGAGCCCTTGCTCCACAGACCCTCGGGAGGGGGCAGCTGGTGTCGGTGCCGCAGCAGGATCCCCGGACACAGGGAGCTGGAACGGTAAGGGGTCTCCACGTGCAGGGAAAAACCCCGCTACGATGTAGCGGAGAAAAACTCAGAGTGGGCTGGTGGCAGGCAGGTTGGCTCCGGATGGGGCAGAGGGCAGAGACTCACAGCAGACAGACCGGCAGCTCCGCGCTGGCTTCTCAGGGGCCGTGGGTTCAGCAGACAGCAGCTCCGACCGTCCAGCTCCGAGGGTCCCGAGCAAGAGAGCGTGACCTCCCCCCTGCCCTTGCTTTTCAGTCTCTCCAAATCTCGCGTTACCAGGCTCTGCTTCCATGAGGGGCAATTTTGCCCCACCCTGCCAAGGAGAAAGGCTCTAGCCTTGTGCTTTGTTTCTCTTAAGTACCCAGTCATTTGTGTCTTAGCAACCCATGGGAGAAAAATTCCTGAGGAAAAGAACTAGATCCAACCTTCAACAATACACTACTGACTAAGTTTGCAAAGTGGAGTTTTGAAATACCATTTGAGATTATTTTTTCAGGAAATAACACATATCTAAATATCAGTGTGGTTCTCACTCCAAATTTATTTCTGCTTTAAATGTTCTGGGGTTTTTCCTTTTGGATTTTTTGAGTTTTCCCCCATAGATCAGAGAAACCCATAAGTATTATTTTATGGTTTCTTGGAATAGAAGACTTTGACATATTTAACGGAAGGAAGGAAGCAAGCTCAGCATCATTTATTTCATTATTTTTAATCTCAGGAAGTATTTTCTGGTGTATTTGTTCTACTTCATAGAAATAATTCCCACCTATCATTAGTCTCTTCCAGAAAGGCAAATGAAGCTACAACTGTTAAATCCTTTTAAAGAGCTCAGCTCTCATCAGAGGTCAATCAGAAGTCAAACTGGACATTTTTTAAACAATTGAATAGGAGAATATTCCATTATAGATGTCAAGATGAGATGTGACTAATGTCACAGAAGTTAAAGGTTAGAGGCTAAGCCACTGGGAAGTCATTCACGGATCATATTTAAATTGTTTCAGAGACATTTAAAAAGTGCTCCCTCACAAGGTCTCTGTTCTCTTACCAGAGCTGCAGCTACATATGAGAGCAGACTTCCCTTAATATCTGTGCTAGCATTTAAATTGCTGAACTTGGCTTTTCCTTAAAAATAGAAGGAAGACCTTTTTAATTAATTAAAAACAATCTCTTCCAAACTATGTTAATTTAGTAAGACCAATATTTTTTTAAAAATTCATTTACTCTTTCTAAATTGAAAGCAATTCCATTAAAACATGGATCTGAGAATATTAGTGTGGTGAACAAATTCCAGTCTGAGAAAGACTATTTGCTTATTCATAAACATATCTACATTTAATAACACTTCTTCAAAGAATGTGTCTTGAGGGAAAATATTAAGTCATATGTAGACTCTTTTCCTAAATAAAAACTGACAGAAAATCAAATTAAATAAACAGTTGACAAAAATGTAATGAGTCTAAGTTCTTTTGGGTTTGGGGGAAAAAATAATAATTCTTTAAATGCAGAAGATACTGCTTAAAAATCACAGCATGGCACACATTTGAGGACTAAGCCCTTAAATATCTTTGTACTATTGACATGGAAGTTTTAGTGGGAAGAATATCATTGCACAAACTGGATTATGGCCAATATACAATAAATCCATCTTGATACATTGTTACAGTGATTTCGAGAAAAAATACTGGGATTCAATGAATAAATTGATTTATTAAATAGATTTTTAAAATTGTAGATGTATGATCTAGTCACCATTGTTCTGTTTATGGACAGTTGACCTATACAGACATAATTTGATCACAAAATATGAAATAATATTAAGTAAATCCAAGATATTTACCCAAAATAATGATAACCAGTTTGAGTAGAGATGATGGAGTGCTTCAGTTGCCTTTCTACAGCCTAATTAGAAAGGGAAAGAGATGTTTCTTTTCCTCCTACAACCTATGCAAATCTGACTTCTAAAAAAGAGACTCAGACAAAAGACTGGAGAAGTGGAGGATTTAACTCTTAGTAAATATCATAAAGAGACTGGAAATTGTTTGACTTGATCTGTATAAAAGAGAAAATATAACTATTGATTATTACAGTCATGTCTAGCCAGACAGATGAAAGCATAATAAAATATAAATATTAAAATATATATAATATATTTTGAGGAATACTTCTTGAATTTGCATTTGGGAAGATAAAGAAAAAACTTTTTTTATACTTTGAGTATTGCCCTAATCTTTTGGGAGTTTGGAAGTTTTCTGAATATATTGCAGAGATAAGCTTTGAGGTTAACTGCTAGAAAGACAAATAAGTGGAACAAAATGCTTAGACAACAGCAGCTCTGAGTATTTGATTCGGAAAGGAGGGAGAAGAGTCTACTTTTCCTTTGGGGAACTAACTATACTAATATTTATGGCTGTTTGAAACCACGCAGCTGGCTTTTTTGTTGCCTTTAAGCCGTATTGTGACAGAATAGCTAAGGACTGTGTGATCCCTCATTTGTTTTCATCTTCAGTACCAAAATGTGTCAGAGCAGTGTTGGTAATTGTTCTGATTTTTACAATACCATGATGCTTTGTATTAAGTTCACGGGGTAAAATATTTTTTGAAGAATACTAATTTTTGACAGTTTACAGACCTTGTTCCTACAACCATAAAATCAAAGGCTGGAAAAGGCCTTTGGAGGTCATCCAGTCAGCTCCAACACTCACAGCAGGACTAATTTAACTCCATAGCTCAAGGTATCAATTAGATGTCCTCCCTGCCTTCTCTTTCCACAGATGAAGAACTGCAGTTCTCTGAGCTACTGCTTAGATATCACATGCTTCAGCTCCCAAACATCTATGGTCTGACCCTAGACTTGCCCAAGTGAAAGCACAAAGAAAATGAGTGAAAGACTAACTTAACTGCTTTCAGTGTTTCTTAGATGTAAACTGGCTGGGGAAGATTTCTTCGTCACATAGATTTTAATTTCAATATACTTGCTCTTTGTCCCTTGGAGATTTCAGTGCTTCCAGGAGATGGAAAGCAAGGAGAAAAAGCAGTTAAATGCCTGTTGGGGTAAGATTTCTACCGGGTACTCTGAACAAAAATTCGTGTCCCCACATTATCTTCCCTGTGAGCCCACGTATTTCTTGTACTTTTTGCAACTCTTTTGGGTCAAGATTGTTTCATTCTGCCTCAGCAGCATCCAGTATAATAAAACCATGCTGTGGAAATGCTGATCTTGGTGCTGTGGCACTGCTTTCCCTCCCCCTCATCCCTTGTAGCAGGGATTAGAGGTAGAATTAAGTAATGTTCCAGCAACGTGTCCTCTCAGCCACGGTGTCTCCCAGAGCTCTCCTGGCTTCCATGCCATACATTCCAAGTGCCTTAATGCACTCCCCAGTCTCAGCACACAATTAATAAAAGTCTACAATTCCTGCTATGAGCAATTACTGAATCTCTCTGCTCAAAATATGCTCTGTTCAGCTGGAGTACCCCACTCAGAGTTTATTAAGACTTGGCTCTGTTATCAGCTATTTCCCAGCCAGGAACTATGAGAGTTACAACACAGGAGGAAAACTGAAAAACAGAACTCACATTGATTTCCATGTGTGCATGATCTTGCTCCAAAGACTAGTAACATAGCAACAAGGGCTGGATTTTTCCCCCTCATTTGTATAGCCCTATTTATCTTTTTTGAGACTATGGTTCAGGTAGTATGCTTTCTTCAGGGTATTGTGCTTATATCCAAAATAGAGGATGAATTTACAATACCTTGTTCACTGCACTGACTTCCAAATGTATTTTGCTTATGGTAGTTAAATCCTGATGTAGCATCTGGTTTTGATGGAGTTTCTGCTTTTATTCACTAATGCTGTTGGTCTGACCAGGTCATCACGTGTGACTTCATCCGATATCAAACAGCATGATTTAATTGGTTTATTTTACATCCAAACCTCAAGATCTTCATTTCACTCTTTACAGCACTCTTCTGTAACTTTCTTCAGTAACATCAATCAAGAGTAAGCTGATTTTTAGAAATGCATTTTATTTCCATTTTCCACTTCCCTTTCCATGTCAATACATTATTGTCCTCTCCTAACCTTAGCAGTGGAGCAGAGCTTCCAAGTTATGCATGAGCTTTAAGACATGTAACATGATAATAGCAAAGTCTCAGCCAAATTTTTTGATATCCCACTCCCTGGACATTTATGTACTGAGGGTAAGCATCAGGTCTCATTAACCAGTGCATGAGGCTACTGCAGAGGGGAATTTCTGTGTAGCTCTATCCTCAAGAAGCTGAACAGTCAGAAACAATAAAGAAGCATACGTGGTTTAACATTTACCCTTCTGACAATTTGGCAGGTACCTGTGTCAGCTTAGAATTCCAATCTACAAAATCTCTCAAAGCTTTCTTCTTTCTGAGAGGAAAAAGTGAAGATCATATCCTTGACAAGATTTTCTTCTTATACTGAGTGTTTAGATAACCTTGTGATAGTGAAGCTGAAAGCCTTTATAAAAAGGGAAAATGCTACCATGCATAGTTTTTTTATCACCCAAATTTGCTAACATCCCTAAGCAGCTTTTGTTGTGAAAAAGAGACAGGATGAATAAGAGCAAAAACACAGTTACATATTGACCTAGTTATTTGAAGAAATTTTGGAATCTGCTTATGAGAAGAATCAAGCTCCTGAAAGGAAAAGTCCCTAACCATAAGTTCCCTATCAAATCATAATCAGGGAAATACTTCCTAGTAAAAAAATTTACTGCTTTTGCCTCAGACACATAATACAACTGTTTGAGAACAAAATAGTTCACCAGAAGCTCAAGCTTTCAATCATGATCCTTCCATCAACTCAAACCCTTTCACCAGAGCCAGCCTGAATACTCACATCTCCCCCTCCACCAAACTTCTAGCAGGCTTTTATGAGGTCCAGGTGATCTTCAGGGTATCATTTGATCCCTGTATCACATGTACAATCAGGAGGAAACTGATTAGTTGCAGATGGAATGGGTTCAAATTTTAAGAACTTTAACAACTACCACCGTTTACAGTACCTAATGACAGATTTCAACTAAGTGCCAGGGCTCTGATCATTTGTTTGATCTCCAGATGTGCACACATTCAGAAACTGTTAATTTCGTAGTTTCTAACTAAAGATCTCTTGAAAATGGGAGGGGACTAAAAACCCCTATAGCTTTCAGTTAGCTTACTTATACATTGTTGGCAAGAATCAGGAGAACAAAAGAAAAAAAAGACAATAGATTTAAATGTTACTCAGTTTCAATTGTCAAAGAAAACATGCTCAACAGCAGAAACTGTTCACATAATTCTCTCACTGCACCTAAGCACAAATAAGAAAGAGAAGGTTTTGTGGTGCTATTATCAATGAACCACTTTGAAAAGGAAAATATATTAGAATTTGCAGGTAACAAATTTCATGCTGCTCCCAAACAGAAGGTCTATGTTAGGTCTGCTTTGGACCTACATATTTTACAGGTGGCATGTATTATTTCGAAGCAACAAGCAAGTAGTAAAACTGATGAAACATTAATACCTTGTGTCTTTTAAAATTTTTGGGTTTGGTTTGTTGGGGGCATTTTGCCAGAAATTGAGTTACTGCACCCAGTGATTATGCTGTTTGCTATAAATTAGCAATTATGTTTAAAAGGTTCTCCTATCTTTTAATTTCTGGGAAACTGCAATATAAATACCAATGAACAAGAATGCACTGATAAATTCAAACAGACATTTCAGCATTTTAAATAATTTATTGATACTTAGAAAGGGACAGATAAATATGCAGGTGGCTAATTTTAAATGTGAGCCTCTCAATGATTTACTAAGAACATCTGCCAGTTGGTTTATATGTGTTCTATTCAGTACTCAGATGTTCATAAAGGAATTATCCTGAAGGAATGAGAAAGCTGCTTCAGAGTAGGCATGATGTATACAGTGCAATGCACATGCAGTGCTGATAGAGAGATTAATTTTCTCTCAAGGATTCTTGAGTACAAATGTCTTTTTTTTCCCCTCTTCATCATGTCAAAGTTCAGCCAGAGGGTGAAAAATACGGATAAAGGGTTCAGTGGAGATTTTGAGCAGACATAAGTTGTATAGCTACCTATGAACTGTAGTGGTTTTAGTTTGCTTATTCAGGTTTGTGGCTAAATGCTAGCACACTTACTTAAATTTACTTGATTGCTTGTTGTGAGATGAGGATTAGGAGTAGGCAAAGTAGGCTTAAACTTTATAAAGTACAAAGAAGTTTTATTAATATATCTAAGACAAAGGGAAAAGAAAAAAAAAAAACTCAAGAAAAACGAGAACAAACTCCTCAGACCACCCCTCCTTCCCCCACCTCTCTATTTCATTCTCTCTGACAACATACAAAAGACAACACTTCGACCCCCAGTCAGTTTACTACTTCAGAAACAGCTCTTGTTCCAGTTCACTTAGGGAGAGAAGTTTCTTTTGTTTACACTATGGATTTTCTGTAAGAAAAATATAGTTTTTATGGGTCTTCTGCCTCACCATTAACTGCCGCCCGGAATAAAGTCTAACTTAATGGTGGATCCCACCCACACCAGTAGCCTTCCCACAGCCACTACGGTGGGTTATGAACAGTCTACAGGGTACTTGTTTTAAGGATGCCTAGTTCAATTGCAGCAACAAAGAAAATCCCTTCTTCTGTGCTTAGCAACACAGGTTCTCTTGACAACTCAGGTTCTCTAGCATTCTCCCCGGGACCAGGGCTCTGGGTTACAGCTTCTCCTCTCTCTTGGTTCTAGTTTCTCATCAGGCTGTACTTTTTCAACACTTACTTGTCTGTACTTAGGTATTTCAGTTCATTGGCTGCAATAAGAACTTCACATCTTCCTTTGGACTATATCTTCATATATTACAGAGAATTTATTAGCTCAGTCCCCAACCATGGTTCTCTAAAAGAGTTTTCAGCTTCACTCTTGAAGCAACTTCTCATGCACTTCTTTGTGAGTATCAGTTCTGCTTTCCTCACTGACTGTAAAGTCTCTGCGCTGCACTATGTAGATGTCTTCACTCGTTCCTCTCTCTGTGAGGAAGTATGGGTGTCTGTGAGTTTAGTCTAGGCATGGAGGGAGTTAATCTCTGTCTCTCTCTCTCTCCGGCAGTGTGAAGATCACGTGCTCCCTGCCGGACTGTTTGAACAAGTCTGAGCTAGATAGAGTCCAGCCCAGTCCATGCCTGGCCCAGAGCAAAAGCCTGGCTCTCCCTCTCGTGTAGCTAGCACACCGGCTGAGCTGTATCTGCTGAAGATTCCAGCCGTTCCTCCCCCATGCCCAGCTGCAGCGGCACGGCCGCTCTAAACTTCCCTTCCCACCCCCCCCCCCCTTTTAGAAAGAGGGGGGGGGGGGAAAGCTGAAGCCTTACCAACGAGAGAAGCAGGAGCTGCTCCTCTCTACACAGCAGCAGCAAGTCCAAAAAAGAAAAACTTCAGAGAGTCTCTGCTTATATATAGTTTTTTCCTCGAAAGCAAATCAACTTTTTAATTAGTTTACTTTCCTATCAATCTTTAAAACTACCTGATTATTGGCTCTCTCTCGCAAGAAAGAAGTTGTATTCTTTCTTACAGCACAGATCACTTCTTAAATTTTAACCCCTCTAGCCTAACTCAAGACATGAATGAAAAGATATTTATGAGCTAGTAAAGCTTTCTTCAAGAATCTGTTGCAATTTCAGCAAGGTATCTTTAGTATAGGGTTTACTTTGACTACATATCTGGGTCCATTTCCTTTGGCTGAATTTACACAAAACACATGAATTAATTTAGTCCATGAGGCAAGTCAAATAAAGTTGTGGCTTTATTTGGACGAGGATAGTTCTTTTCAAAATAACTTGTGCATATTAATGTGAGTATAATTGAGAAGAACTGAGCCTTTGGTACAATCATATGTCACAGAAGTTAGTCTCATCCTGAAACACATGATCTTGCAGTGGATTAAAGCTGTCACATGCCTGTATCTCCAAACAGGCCAACTTATTAGAGCTAAGTCTGGGGACAAGTGCTCCTTGAAATGCTGTTGCTTGATGGAGCAATTGAGGAATACAAGGCCTGTCCAGTGGAATGGCAGGCACTACTGCAGAGCACTTAAATACCTCTGTAACTTAAAGCAAACAGTGCAATCCCCCTGACTTCCAAGGGAAAGGACAGCTCTTGGAGGAGATGCATGTTTCACCACTTTGATATCCCTCACAAAAATAGCCAAGTGTAATTTTTTAACCTTTAAAAGAGAATTGATATATTTTTAATATTTTTCTTCCTTCACTGGTATTCCTATTTGGTTGTTTATTTGGACTGTGTAGCCCATTACAAATCCAAGTACTGTACATAATTATTCAACCAATTCATTTGCTGTCTTTGTGGTATTAATAAGTAGTAGCATTTCTCTGCTAACATTACTGTGCTGAAATACTCAAAGGATACTTCAGCAAATAATGTAGTGGTACTTAATATAACTGAAATATCCCAAATAACTGAATTATCCCAAAATTATCAGATTACTGTCATCAGTTTATTAATATTTAATTGCTTCAATATTTTCCATTATTTTTTTTCTGTGCAAAAGAACATACCTTGTCATCACTTGGCCTGGGTACAACATGAAAACCTATATGCCATTGTAAGAAATATATGAATGTGCCATTATTTTTTGTTAAAACTATAAACTAAATTAAAGAGTGATTTTCTTGATGACTTGCAAGGGTGGACTGAATTCATCTCCCTCTTATGTTTCTTTTGCCAAAAGATATTTATTTTTATCATTATGTCAAGTAGATCTCACTTGTTACAGGCTTGGAACCTGAAATCTTCAAAAGTGAAGATGAAGAATGCAAATAACTCTCAGGATCCAGACCACTGTGCTCCTCTCTGAATCTGCCTTTTGTGTGTTGCTTTAAAGTGCTGGAATACTCCTGAATACCTTGAAAACTGCAAAGAAAACAAGTAAACAATAAATTAATCTATCCACCCACAAGATTCTTCTTCTCTACTCTCTGAAAAAATAAAAAAATCCTGTCCAAATCTTCCAAACAATAAAAAGAAACTCCAAACAATAAAAAGATACTATGAAGGTGGAAGGTTTAAAAAAAAATCCCAAATGGAAGCTGTCTGTGTTTAGTGTATCTTTTGTCAGTTAAGCCTACAGCTATTTACTTGACTAAAAGGAAACAGAGCTACAGTGCTTATCTTCCTATCTTGTCATAAGTGTTCTCAGGAAGATAGTCCAAGCAAAATCATTCACAGCTAACTGTGGATGAAAGGATGATATAAATAGGACATAGTGATGGTGCTTCTGCTCTGTAAGACTCCATCTATTCTAATCTGTTTTCACTTAGTATCCACCTGGCCTATTATCTTCTTTTACATTTTTTACCACATTTAATGTTATCCTAAAAAGAAAAAAGAAGAAATGTCAGGTGGTATAGACAGGATCGTGGAACAAAGGGAAAAACAGGGTTTCAGTGTGCAAATCAACACCGACAAAAACCACTGCTTCCTTGTACAAACAAACCAAAGCAATTAAAAAGAAAAAAAGTTTAAGCTCTGTCTGAGCCCTGAACACAGATTTTTGTCTGCCGCAGGTGTAACATTTCAAATTTTTCTTTAACATTCTTGGTAAGAAAGTCTTCAATAAAGCAGGCCTCTCTACCTCTCAAACCGCAGTTAAATAAATAAAAAGCTATTTAATGGTAGCTATTAATGCATGTTGACATAGTAGGTAATGGTTGATTCAACATTAAGAAGCTAATGAAAATCAATGTAAGGATGATGCATAAACTGGAAAATACACCTTTGACTTTCTACTGTATAACTTTGTATCGTGAAGTCTTGAGAAATTCTTATCTGTCAATAAATTAGAAAAAAAAGGATTAATGAGGTGGTTTTGACTTTAACACTTTGTCACTTCTCTTTAATCTCTAGCTAGGCTTTAAGTCATCAAAGCACTTAATCAAAGCCCTAACTCTAAGCATAACAGTGTTAAGCAGATGTTTCAAAGTAAGCCAGCTTGCCATTGTGCTTTGTCAAATTGGAAATGGATTATCAGGTAGCATGAAGTGATACATCATCATCCTGCAGTCAGGGCATACAGTATGAGACACTTGTGCCTTTGCTGCAGTGGTGGCAAACAGCTGTGCAACACAGCCTCTGCACCAGCAAAAGTGTCCATAGATGGTGTGGTGTCCCACACAAAAGGGGAAGGGAGCACTCAAGATTCAAAATGCTTGTGACCAAAAGGAAAGATGGAAGTCAGAGGTTCCACAAAATCTTACAAAGTTCTATTAGTAAATCACACATTTGGTATGAAAATTGGTATAATTCAGTCCCTGATCTCCTAGCATAAGCACACTGCAGCTGGTTTTGAATGAAGGGAAGAAAGAGAGCTGTATTAAAGAGGGGGAGAGAGAAAGAGTAAGAAAGGGAGATCACCAGTCCTGGCTCCAGTGTTGATCCATCTGATGGGGTGTCTAGGGTCTTGGGCTTTGTGGGCAAACCTTTTCATAGATAAGTTTTCCCTGTTCTGGAGATAAGTTTCTTGCTTTCTATGCCAATTAATTGTCATACACAGTCCATTTTTAAGCTTTCTGATAATGGATTGGAGGGCCTGGGGGGGCCTTGTGTGGTCTTGTTCCTTCCGTACATCCCATATCCATTTCTCAATCTCATTTGTGCCCTTTGTGCTGGACTGTGTTGTGCTTATTTCCAGGAGAGTTTGTCAAGAATATTTGTCCCAGAAAATTGCTGCCCTAGCTCTGTGTGGTTCCCTGCTCAAGTCGCATCCTGTTCTTTCTCACAATGTGTTATTACCAATAAACCTTATTTGTTACTACCAGCAATCCTTGGTTGGCTCCACAGCAATGTTTGAGATGGACACATGCGCTGCCTCATTTTCTAAGCTTCTACAGATGCAGAGATAACCAACACTTTCTGCTTCAGTCAAGGTCTTCCTTTTATTTTTCCCTTTGTCTTCATCTAAGTAATCTCTACCTATAGAACCATCAGGTTGAGCCAACTCTCAGCACTTTCCTTTTGGTCTGTCTACCTTGCAGTCAAATATATAATTGTAAGACATAAAGAAATATTGGACTAGCGTAGACCAGCTCCCCCATGTAGCAATAGCCATGACCTTGTAAGCAGCACAAAATGTCAAAAGAATTTCATGGTTGAAAAAATATTGCAGGTCTACGTGCACAGTATTTCACATCCTATGTGTATGATAAAATCAATCAGAGGTAATTTTACATATCCATACATATCAGTACACTTCCAAGCTACAGAACACACATAGCCTGAGTATATCCTATAAAAAAGGATTAGAGAACAAACTACTCCCTGGAAGATGACAAACATGAACTGCAGTAATGAAAATCATAGCTTAAATAAAGCCAAGCTGTTGTGGACACAACCCAGCATCCTTCCTCTACAAATGGCCTATGCCAAAGTCAGCAGGGAGCTTGCCTTTACAAATATGGAAAGATCATGTCAATTCCTTCCAATAATAGTCATTAGTCTTTAAAAATATGTAAGGAGTAATAAAAAAGCAAACAGTGTTTGAAAGCTAGTGTTACTTTTACCCCCAGTGTAGGAAATCTGAATGCTCTCTGTTTCCTCAAATAATAAAATTCATCACTTTTTTCACTTTATAAAATAATTAAATCACTTAGTGAACTTTCATATTTGCTTTCTTTAATTCTTGTTTCTAACCTGAAAATCTACAGGTCCTTTGTTATAAAAGCCCCACAACATTCTTTCACATGTTCTTGCAGCACTGTGAATCCAGGCACAACAGCTTTGTGTTAGTTCTAGAGATGGCAAGACAGATCCATGTGTGTGTCTGCCAGCGTGTCAGGGTACAGGTCCTGACCAGATTGTCACAGATGAAGATGGAAGCAAAACACATAAGGTAATCCCCTTTCTCCAGGCCTTGAATCTCTCCCTTAGTTTCCACCCTTTAAGGAAGAATGCTACTTCATGCTCATTAAATGGACTCAGTTTTCTTTTGTTAATATATGCCCCAAATATACAGAGTACTTCAGATATCTGATGGTTTCCTAAAAGAGCAATTTTATTTAACTTTCCATTGCTTACATATTCCTGTCCATTACTTTGGTCTAAATCCTGTACTTGCTAAAAATTACAAGTACATTCACAGCTGGGGTTTCAACCTTTTTTTTATAATTGATAATTATTTCATAGAAGACATATTTAACAGAAGTTGAGATATTCTGGCAAACTGGTACATACTTCTGGTGATAAAAGGAATATTTTTAACCTGAGCATTATACATTTGGAAGATAATTTCAATAAAAGGCCTTTAAAGAAGAAGAAAATAAGTATTTTTTTTCTTGGTAAGCTGACAGTAGTTTATTCTTTAAATCAGTGAGATTTGCCCCAGGTATCTTCTAGATTTTTCTTGATCCTGATGATCTGAGCCAAAGCAATTCACAGTGAGTGTCATATGAATTCAGTATTCTCTGTTCTCTTCTTTTGTTGTCAGAAGCAAACAATTTAAGGGAGTGAAAGACCTCAGGATTAAATTTTACTCTAGTAATATTTTGTTTATCTTACACACTTACTGGATTAAACTACCTCACTCTAAGTTCTTTATTTTCAGAGGAGCCAGTAAGCATGGCTGTCATCACTCTTATGCTTTCACTTATGCTATTTCCAGATTTACAGATTCTGTGTTTATTGTCTGAGAAGTTTTTAAAAAGGATTTGGCTTGCTATATTTAATGCAATAAATGTTTTGATATAGTAGTGGACTTAAAAGAATAACAGTGGTTTTAGTGCTATTACTGAACATAGTGAGAAAAAAGAGGTTAATGTAAAGAGAACTGCATAAAGTAAAACAGAATATGAAGGAAAATAAAGCTTTGCTATTGGTTAAGTACCTAAGAATGGAATTTTCCTTATACATTTTATTGTGAATCTGTTCCTCAATTAGTTTCTGCTTTAAGTCAGTCATGAACTGTTTCTATAAGAATAAAAAAATTTACTTTACACACAGACTATACATAATTCTTCACCAATGTAGAATTACTGTAGGGTGTTTTCATTCAGGTTATTGCTTGCTGTGTCAGTTTTTCCCTTTCTGAGAATTTTCCACTGCTTCTTGAATGTATCTTCTTTTTGACAACTATCCCAGCTTAAGTCCAAAGTGAAAAGATCCTCAAGCTCTGAAGCTCAGAAGAGAAAATAGGACCTGAATTTTTTTATAATTCTTTAACTTGCTCTATGGTAGGTATGTAAATATGCTTGGGTTAAAGCTTTTGCTGTTGGAATAAATTTAAAATTATCTTTTTTCCTATTTTCAAGATTCCCTTTTTGATGTTAATCAATATTTTTTAAATACAAAAACTCAAATATTGCTCATTAAATGTTATGCAATTTTTTCTTGTTGATCAAGGACAATTCATTATTTTGAGAAGTTACGTTCAAAGATCTTTTAGAGACCTCTTTTGTGTGGCTATAATTAAGAAATTAATAATTAATAGGGGTTTTTGCCTTTCAATTTTTTGTGAGTTGAAACTTTAAAAATGCAGATGTTATGTTCCCATATAGGTTTTTCTTTCACTGAAATCAGGAAATTCATAATGATGGTTCCCGCCACAACTGTAGCTTGGCCTTTCATACTTTATTGGATATCTTATTAAATTTCTATGCTCTTACAAAGTAAAAGCTGCATATCAAAGAGAATTTATTGTAATTTCAGCTCAATATTTTCAATCTTAATGTTTGATTGTTAAATTTTTGCAATTCATTTTCCAGTAACTTTCAAGATATTGAATCTGAAAACATTCAAGAAGATATTTTATATTCATGCCAGAATCTGTACTTACTCATTTCTCTTTCCAAAGCCTTTGACTAGGGGGTCACTCCTAATATCAGTGAAGCTCTGGAAACAAATTCACATCTTTTATATTGTCTAAGGAGCTGAAGAATGCTCTGTCTTGGAAAATACATGGACAGAAGAAGCTGGACTCATCCCTCTCCAGGCTGTGTGATGAGGCATGGGTTATAACCTTCTGGAAGTTCCTAACTGTTGAGTGACCCGCTGTCAGACACTAGAAGTTCCAAGAGACCTTTTTGAGTAACTGGACATTTGCTTTGCCTGGATCTGAGGCTGAACACTGTTCAACATAAACTTAGGAAACGAGACCACAGCTTGCATAATTTGGTAAGAAACTGCAGAGCTGTCTAATGTCTATGATTAAGGATTTTCCCACTTATCTGCTGGAAGTGTCATAAGACAGTAAATGTGTTATCATCTTCAGGTGAAACTTTGCAACCCTGATTTAAGCCTCGGAAATTTGATAAAAATAAGAAATCAGAGTTATTCAGTGTGTATGTAGGAGCAGTTTCTGAGGAAGCCAAGGAGTATAATCTAGGACATGGGCAAAGTAACTCATCAGATCATTTGTATCAGGTTGGTAGGAATGGCCAGCATTTCACAGGCTATCAGAACAACATAACTTGAAAAAAAAAAAAAAAATATAGGTAATGTTTAGGTGTTTGTTTATTTTTTTCCATTAGTGTTTTTTATTTTCAGGCATCCTTTGCCTTTCAGTAATCTTTTTGGATCACTGGCAACACAATGCACTTTTCTGATGGTAGAAACACTAACTCCTGGTCCCACTTCAAAATTTCTGTTTAATATTCAAATTTTACATCCTTTTTTAGGATGAATGTGCAAGATAAATTGTCTTGTTCTGGTAGACGATGTGTGATATCGTTGCTGAGAGGATTTCCATGAAATTCCTCTGATTATATTTTGTGGGTGGAGAGGGAGAGTGAAGCTTGTTAAAATAAAATGGGACACGCAGTTCTGACTGTGGGTGTGCTAATTGGATCACCATTTCAAGGATTTAGGAGTTCTTTATTTTAAAATATTAGGGGCTGCTGAATCCATTAGTTCAATGAAGGTGAGGCTGTTGTGACTCCACGTTCCAAGGTTCACCAAGCCTCAGCATGAACGAGTGTCATTGGTGGGTTTCTCACCAGGGACAAAGGTCCCACCCTTCTTCTTGGAAAGCCTCAAGGAAGTGGCTCTTGGTGTCCCCTTCACACTGACTCACTGAGAATTCTCAGCCTGGCAATGTTCCTCTGAATGCTGCTGGGCTTCTGTGCTCGTTGTGATTAGTTTTTAATCACATAATCTAACATGCATTTTGCAAGCATTTTTCTACTCGTATCATGGGTAATTGAATTTACAAAGTAATAATTGCCCTTCATGGTCAAGAGCAGAATATAAATGTGGATTTCTTCCCAGACATTTTGAGGGCTTGCTTTGTAGGGTTGTTCCAATCGTGTGACCATATCCTTTATAATAAAAAATACGTTTCTCTTGTCTATTCCAATATTTTTATTTCTATGCTTCACTTATGAACAGTAGGGTTTATTTAATCCTATTTGCACATAGTCATGCTGCAATTCATTTATGTTAGAGATTTTTTTCCTTAGATTTGACATAAGAGAGAAATTACGAGGATGTACGGTTTGCTCCATAATTTCTGAATTATTCTTTGATCAGCCCCAATGTTCTAAGGAGAAAATCCTTAGTTTTGTGCTTGGATAATGGAAGTTTTGCCAACAGATTAATCATCTGCTGCTACAAGATCTTTTAGACTAATTTGAGCGACAGTGTTGAATGATATAAAAATAATACCTGGGCCCAACACATTATTTGATAGACTGTTAGGAAGCCAGATTAAAAAGCAAAGGCTTAACATGCTCCTGATAGTCTGTTACTCAGGAAATATGTTTCAGCTTTTAAAACTATTTTGACTATTCTTACAAGCTGAAGGTTTCACGTCCTGCTAATTTTGTGCTGTATCACTGCTGATAGCATCTGTTTTTGAATTTGGGATGATGAACTACATTATGTTGGGACTGTCATCTACCTTTGTTAGGAGATTCATATCCATTGAGAGAGGCAGGGAGAGAGATTTATTTTATATTGACCATAGTTCAGAAGTTTAGTATAAGAATTTGAACATGGAGCTAAGTTTTTATATTCTTCATTCATGCAGCATACAGACTTTTTTTAAGGATTATACTAATACTGAATCTTGAGTTTTATGAAAAAAATATAAGTTTTAGTCTCATTTGAATACTGCAGAATAATTATCTTAATTTGGTCTTGAAGAATTTTCCTTCTGGTCCAAGACAAGATGGAATTTGGTAGCAAGGTAAGTGGGAACTTACTGACCCCAGAGCCTTCTTTTGAAGTGGAACCAGGTCTTCAAATAACAAACCATACAGCCTGCAGAAAAGAGTTAACTTCCCACAGAGAAATATCTCTCTTTCACCCCTACAAGAAGCTTCATAAACTGCTATGAAGCCAGTATGGCTGAAGTACATGGCAGAGGACTCGATTTCACTTTGTGTAATGATGAAGCATATAATATATTATTTAGAGGAGGATATAACTTTAAATTTTTTTATATGGAAATAATGGATAATTATATGTTATTTTAAATAAATATTATTTTTTATTGTGTAACATTCAGTCTATGCATTGCTGTATATCATACATGTTTCATTTAAAATGTTTATGATTTCAGTGCACTTAGGGTCATAACATGAATTATAAATCAAGTATCATCTCATAAGCTTCAGAAACAGAAAACATTGTGGAAGCCAGATGCTGTCAGGGGAATATGTAGGAACTTCATTAAACAAATTCCTTTTACCCTTAAAACAAGTAAGAAGAAGACACAGTGGTAGTAATTTGTAATTTTGTCCCTTTTTTTGTTCTAATAAAGAGGACAAAGTGACAAAATCTGGTAAGGCCTGCTAAAATTATAATTTCCCTACTCAATGGGATTCTATATCACTGCAATGTTGTGTGCCCTAATAAAGACCAGCCAAAGAGGCAGAGGAGAAGCTAAGAAAAAATAATACCAACCATAAAGTATTGGTCTAAAATATAAATTTAAGAAAATCAGTAATAATTTCTGAGTAAGATACTAGATAATTAAGAATATAAGGAGAATGGGAATGTCCTCAGAGCAGAAGAGGAAACAGATTTTTTGTGACGTTATGAGAAGTGAAGGAATTTCTGAAACAAATAAATGTATAAAACAAAAGAGAGATAGCAAATAACTGCCAATGGAAATGGTTTGGGAGGCTACAGTTGTGTTAGAAGAGTGGGTAAATGTAGAAAGCAAAATTAATTAAATGTAAAAATTAAACTATACCCATACAAACTATCAAATAATAAGCTAATATCTAAGCAAGAAATAACCTTGGAGAAAAGAATGATTAAGCAAGTAAAATCTGAGTCCACATGATTTTCCAATATACTACAGTAGATGGGCAGATTTGAAATGAACAAAGATGAAGCTTCTGAGCTTAATATTCTTATTGCTTCTGAGACAACTGCAATTAGTTTATATTTGAGTGATGCAGAAATGCCCTTTTCCCAATTGACACTGAACATTATCAAAACCTTGAATCCAGTGGTCTGAAATTTGGAAGAAGATGAAGTATTGTGCAGGTGCCTTTAGTGGAATTTTTTTTCAGCTAGAAAAAACATTTACTTTTCCATTCTTGCTTATTTTCTTTAATAGTCCCCCTGGAGAGCTGGCAAGAACAGCATTCCTAATTACTTTTGTTGGCCAAATTCTTGAAAGAAACAGGCTTGCTCAGACTTCATTAGAGAGCTGCAGAGAGGTGTGCAGAAATATAGAATAAATTAAAAATACTGTTAGTTGAATAGTTCCAGCAAAAGTTTTAAAAATAGAACGAAGAGCCAAAATTTTGCAAGGTTTAAAAGAAAAAATGTTTGTGACTCACCCAATATTGAGAATAATTTGAATGTTTTCTCTGTGGAAAAACCAGAGATTTGGAGAAGATAGGTTTTAATTTTTCTGTGTGTTTTCTCCCATTCTCAGTGACAAATATCAGTGAAATTATGCATAAAAAATGCACATTTAAATTAAAGTATTAACATTGCTTATGGTGACCTTTTGTAGCCAACATTTCCTCATGCAAAGGAGACAGCAAAGAACAAACTTGGGAAAGCACAGATATGAGAATTACTGTTACAGAGAAGAATTTGGTTGAATGAGAAATTTAACTCAAGAACAACTGTTCAAAAGTACATGATTTCTGGTTTTAGATTTATGATCTTTTACCACCTATTTTAGTCTGGTAATAACTTTCCCTCGCCTCTCAGTACTGGGGAACCCTGCTCAATGATGATTGTAGTTCAGTGAGACTTTTCTCACCTTCACAAGTCTATTGAATTCTTTATATCATGTTTGACATGGAGTTCTGGGAAAACTAAAAAGATAACTTGTGCTTTCTGCACTCTGTGGAGTGTAAGGATAGGAGAGTTCACCACCAAAAGTAGAGGTAACAGACAGGACAGCTTGCTCTTGAAACCGTGTCTGAAAAAAACACGGCAACCACTTTACACTTGTGGGAAGATCACATAATCACTCCTTCCTGACTGTGGCTTTCCAGACCTTCCACCAAAGAGTGTCAACCAATGAGAAACAGTAAATAGAAACAAATTAATGAGAGATTAAGATAATGGTTGTTTCGGCATTATATGTTTACTGAATGTACGTCTATGTTAAAAAGCCTCTGACAATTAAGGAATTATGAAGGTTAAGTTTACTTGCGTAAAGATAAATAACTATCTTGTGGTGATATGCCCTCTGGCAGAAGCAAAATTAGCCATATATTGAAAGACTACATCATATTTCAAATGAAAAAGAACGTCTCCTATTTCCTAATTTTTTGAGTACATGATTTAAAGAGAGTTTTCGGTGCCTAGTATGAACATTTTGAAAATGAGACTGATTAAAGTAACAATTCTGTTACATTATCACTCTCTCAGCCCCTAACAAATGTAAACTGTAGATTCATTGTTCAGACATGTTGACCAGCACAGGTAACCACTTATTAACTATCTGTTTTCACAGGCTGTTATTCTTTATGTGGGTGAGATAAATGAATACTCATACATTTTGACACTGGGTTTCACTGCAAAAAATTGTGAAGCCAAATACGGAGTTCAAACCATTCTCCTAATTTCCTCTCCAACATTCTTATACCTTTCAAGATTCAAGTGGCACCTTTCAGGTCTTGCTAATTCCACTTTATCTTCTCCCAGTTTTAATTCTGACTGTTGAGTCCCTTGTCTCTTTCTGTTTCAGTCAGATTTCCCCTGCATGCAGGTTTGGTGGCTTTGTTGCCTCAGCTGTTTCTGCATCAAACACAAAGGTCATATTCCAGTTTCTTTCATACCATTTCGAATGCTTAAGGCAAGACCTTCTTAAAGATAAGGAAGATAAGAATTTAAAGTCACACAGTGTTATTTTCAGACTTATTCTTGCTTGTTGCAGGTTTTCTTTTTATTTCCATAATTTGAATATTTTTGTGCGACTGAAACCTTCAGAGGAAAGATGTAACCAATGGCAGACATGCAAGTTTACTCTAAAATACTAATTTTGTCAGAACTGAAAATAACTAAATGCAAGCTTTCATGATATAAATTACTGGGTGTTCTTGTTAATAAGATGTGAAAACAAAAGCAGGTGAACCACACTTGTACTTTGCAAGTACACTTCCTGAAGTAGTTGTGAAACAAATTTGTTCTCAGGTCATCTATATCGTCTCTGATTTCTTTGGTTCTGAAATTGCTCTGACAGGTTTCCAACATCCAAGCTTCCTTTCACCTCACGTCCCAAAACACTCTAATCTTGCAGCCAGGACTCTCTGGCCATACATGAATTGAGATTTACTGCTGTGGGATTTTGATGCCAAAGCCAGGAAGGTGTTTTTCCACCAAGAATAACACATGGTATAGGGCAAACTTCCTGTATGGTCTTACTGCTTTTGCCATTTTGGACCAGCATAAGAGGCCAATGCAGAAAAGTTCTGCTCTTGAGTCATCATTTTTCCTGATGGCATTTTCCTTTGACAAACCTCAGTCGCAAAAAATTGTTGTATTCTGAATGGTTTATTACCACAGTGTAAGGAAAATACAGCTATACTTCCAATGTGCTCTTTATACACTTCAGAAGTGAATTCAGCAAGTTGTGAAACTTTGTCATCGCAAAATGTAAAATTGTTATGCTTTTAAAAATATTCATAGAACAAATAGGCTTCTGTCATAAAAATTGCTATAGCTCTTTGTTTCCCCATGCCTAGCCTATAACAGGGCAGCATTATCTGCTATGCAGAGAAATGTGCTGAAAATTTTACATAGTTTCTATTCTACCTTTGGGTTGCTACATAATTTTAGGCAAGAAATTTTCCATTTCTGTCTTTTGATTTCTAATGCTTAAGAAGTTAGAGATTTTTTAAAAATTGATAGTATTGAATAGTCAAGCTGTAAGATTCAAGATGATATATCCCATGTTTAGTGTGTGATTTTTCACATGATAATATTTGCAAATGGAAACATCTTTAGCTGGCAACAGTGCCATATTTTTATCTGTGTAAATAAGCCAAGAAGAGTGGTATTATTTATTGAACTTCCTTTATTAGTATAGGAGAGGTTTCAACACAAAAGTGACTTATTATGAGACCCCTGAGGCCTGATGAATTTACAATAATCTAAGATAAAAAGGGAAGAGAAAGAAGCAGTGTTATCTCTTTTCAAGGAGTAGAGTTATGGGCTTAGGCACACGGACAAGTTCCCATAGAGATAACAAGCTACTGAAGAGCAACCAACTTGTTTTAACTGTCCCTTTGTACTCCTTTGGTTTGTGGCAGATGTGAAGTAATTAAAATAACCCTCATCCTCTTTCATCACATATTTCGTTGAGGACCAAAGAAATGTAAATCACTTCGCACTTGTCACAGGCTAAGAGATTGAAGATAAACGTTGCTGCAGTTCAGCTATATTGGGTAACTTATTATGGCTCTGTGACTTTCCACGTGTCTGTGACTTGAGACCTAGAATGACTTTCTGTGTCAAACACCGAGCCTACACTTTTTGAGCCTCACTCCCATGTCTAAACTAAAGACAAAATAAATTCTGCTTTTAGGGTTTGTCATTGCAAATCATGAGGACAAGAGTAACTCAGGAAAGCCTAGCCCTAAAGTATAGGTGGCCTGGCAAAATGAAAAAGAAAACAAATGTATTGAAGAGCTACATTTCCAATCACCATTCATAGATTCCAAATCTTGCATATTCTGATAAGCAAGTAACATTTGGAATACTTGTTCAGTGAAAATAAATTTGAAACTTTTGGAGGTTAGGCAGTTCTTCATCCCTATTCTTTATTAACATGTCGTTATTCCAATCAGCAATCTCTTAGTTGATGAGGTTATGATTGTATTTAATAATCAATCTCGAGACAAAAGAAAAATTCTAGCAATGCATCTGAAGCAGCTTCTGAGTTTTAATAGTCACTGTGATTTTTAAGGCATTACTTCCACATGCCTTGTGCTTCTCTTTTGATTTGTGGGGAATAAAAGGCTTTGAATGGTGATTGTTTTTGTGTTTTGGGGGTTTTTTTCCATCATAAAATTTCAGAATAGAGTTTGACATTGGGAGGAGAAACTGGGAATATTAGTGCTTGTTCAGAACACCAGTATAATCAATTTCAGTTTTTCTTCTTCCAACAGATCGCCAATTATTTGGGCTCAGGAGAAAGAGATAATCAGCTTTAAAGTTCTGTAGCATTTTGACGGTATTATCATAGAGACAAAGAATGGTTTGGGTTGGAATGGACACTTTCTGCTAGACTTGGTTGCTCAAAGGACCATCCATCCAACCTGGTCTTTAACACTTCCATGTATGGGGCATCCACAACTTCTCTGGGAAGTGTATACATAACTCTTGTATTTCAGAAAAAGAGGTGAGTTTTAAAAAATATAAAAACCCTGACTTTGATGAAAGTAAGCTTATAATTATTATTTCTAATGAAAGTAAGTTTATAATTATTACTCCCTTACAAATGTCCCAGTGTCACTCAGTGAAAATCTTGCAGTATGGTTCTTTTGATTGCTTAAAAATAGAGAAGTGGTAAAATCCATAAGGTCCATGACTCCTGAACAAAAATGTGGTCTATCTTCTGCTGAAATAAGCTCTGGAATTATAGGCATCAGCAGTAACAGTTCCTCACAAGGAATAAATAGTCACGCAGACAAATCACTGAGTGCAGAAGGTTTATTGTGAAGTCTATTCACCAAATTATCTAATTTAAGCTAAACTCAGTGTCTGGAAATAACTCCATTTAACTGGTTTTGTAAAAAAACCTATCTGGAAGAAGATTTGCATTTGTTAATGTGCAAGAGAGAATATCTTCTTTTGGGTGGTGTATTGGGTCTGACTGGGGTAAAGCTCACAGGCCTTACAGTGCTGTGTTTTGCTTCGCTACCTGGCGTTGATAACAGAGCAGTGTTTTGGCTACTGCCAAGCAGTGCTGTCCCTCTGACATTCCTTCCCCCACTGAAGGGGATGGGGGGGGGGGCAAGATCCTGGGAGGGGACACCAGCAGGCCAGCTGACCCCAGTCAGCCAAAGGGATATTCCATACCATATGACATCAGCTCAGATATATAAGGGAAGGAAGAGAGGAGGAGGAGGAGGAGGCACTCAGGGCTGGTCCATGTTTGCCTCCTTGAACAACCATCACGCGTGCTGAAGCCTTGCTTCCCAGAAAGTGTCCGGACATCGCTGCTGATGGGAAGTAGAGATTGATTGTTTTTCCCTCTGCTCTTGCGCGTGCAACTCTCAGCTTGCATGTTCTATTTTTCTCCCCGCTGTAATAAAACTGCCTTTTCTTACCCTGATAGTCTTTTTTAATATTATCCTCTCCCCTCTCCCAGTGGGAGAGGGATTGATAGAGTGACTGAGTGGGCACCTGGCACCTAGCTGGGGTCAACCCACGACAGGTGGATACAATCATTTATTTCAGAATTTGATAGGTTGTGCTTCTGAACATTCTAGACTTACTTAAGGCTCTTTCCTCTCTTTCCCAAACTTTAGTCTCCAAACCTCAGTTTTTCATGCATTTTAGTCTTTATGATGGGTGAGATGTGTTTCATATTTTTTCTTGATCTTGTATTTTTCTCTTTCAAGATTAAGCAAGATAGAATCACCTGGCAGAAAAGACAGAAAGTATCAGAGACTTCAGGGGGTGACAGGCAAAAGCTTTTAAATGTGGGACTGGGCGAATGCTCAGAGCTCAGAGATGATGAAGGTGCTGTGAAACACATGGGCTGATCAGCCAAGGTTTACATGAAATAAATGAGAAACTCCTGAGAGATTAGGCAGCATGAAAAGTTTACTGCATTTCAAAGATCACTGAGTTAATTGCAACATCATATGAAAGCAAAGTTCTTGCAAGGGTGGATGGGGAAAGGGGAAGTTGCAGCAAAAATATTTTTTATTTTTCCTGTACTCCTTGAATAAAGAAAGTTCTCAGATATTCCTCTGGATAAAAAGAATTCATAAATCCTAGTTTTCTTTCTTAAGAAAATGCAACTTTTATTGATTTTGAAACCCCGTGGTCTTCTTCAGGGAGCTAATTATAAAGGAAAAGACTAGATAATTCTGTTTCTAGTAAGAGTTAAGTTGGTTTCCCATCATTACTTTTCCAAGAAAAGCCACCAGAAGTCTGTGCACTTTGACTTTTCTCTTTCTCTTTCCCTCTGTATTTACATGTCTGTGCATACAGACACATATTCAAGAAGTGCAATTATATATTTGCATGCATGCATGTATACACCCATGTATATATATAAACACACATGAAGAAAGAGATATATATTCTTAAGTACATATATTCCCTCACAAAACAGAAACTTCCTTAAGGAAGTCTTGTTTTAACTAATTTTTATTTGGAAAACATTATTGAAAAATACATTTCAAGGCTAAAGGCATATCACACTGATTTGGCAAGAACAAAGCCAGTTAATTGATCTCAGTTGCTATGTATCATGGGGTAATTGCTGTTAAAAATTTCCGGCGTAAAAAGAGGAGGTGGAGTCAGAAATGAGGTAGCCAGCATTAAACTCCGCCTACCTAAAAAACTCATAAAACCAGAACACCTGAAGAAGCTTTTTTTAGGCTTCCGGTTCGCAGAGGAAAGACGCTGCTCTCCTCCCCTCCGCACCAACTGGGTAAGGTCTCTCCCAGACCACATGGTCTGGGGCTGCTAACCTGCATGGTGTTGGGGGGGAGGGGGAGGACAGAGAGAGAAAACTCAAGCTGCTTCATCTTGCTGTCCTTGGCTAAAGAACTTCGCCAGCTCTGTTTGCCTAGCCTGAGCCAGGCCAGTTTTTCCCCCTGCTCCGCGGCACGGTCCAGCGGGAAGAGGGTTTGGGGTCGGGCCCCGTGGACCTTGGGAGCGCCCCGCCCGGTTAGCTCCACAGTAAACTCGGCACGGGAGAGAGAGAGAGGGAGCTCAGACTGGGCCCTTCCCGCAGCTCGGGTGCGGCTCCGTTTACTCCTTGCAACTCTGCACGGGAGGGAGAGGGGACTCAGACTGAGCCCCTCCCGCAGCTCGGGTGCAGCTCCAGCCGGGCAGCCTCCACGCACACTCCGGCACGGAAGGGGGCTTGAACCAGCCCCCCTGCAGCACGGACGCAGTCCTGGCAGGCTCCTACGATTCAAACGCGGCTTGGATGGGAGCCGGCATAGACGGCTCTTTTCCTTCAGTTCAGGCACGGACTTAACAACACTCAAACCACGCGGGTGAAAGCCACGTGACCATTGCCCAGCCGAAAGACAAATTAACTGTTCCTTTTCTAATATCAAAATAAGACTTTGAGGGCATTCATTTCTCCCTCCCACACAGAAAAAGCACAAGAATGAAGGCACTTACGAAAAGTACAACATAGAGACTTTAAGTTAATAAATATAACTAAGCTTATTTTCAAAGAAGGAAGAGATGAGGAGTGCTTTAATGCTGAAAATTCTTTTGTAAAAAACATGTTGATAAAGTTGGCTGTAATATACCCTGTAATATATGAATAATGGTCTAAAAAAGGTGAGAAAAAGGGAATGTAATGTTCTAAGTTGTAAGCAGTAGACTGAGACTTTTATGTATAAGATTTTCTTTTTCCTCGCCCCAGGAAAACAGTAGAAGAAGACTTGTATTGCTGATGATGAAGTAAGGGGATGTCATTGTCACTGTAATAGAAACATTTACTCTCAAAAAGAACACCTCAATGACCATATGTCCATTTGATAGTAGCCTTGGGAAAGCTACTGAAATGGGAAGGGGTCTAGAAAAGCAAATGCCTCTCTTCAAAGAGAAGATTGCTGACTAGAAAGCTAATAACCATGGAAACTGTGTTTCCTATGGGAGTCAACATAATAAAACAAAAGAAAGCTTCTCTCTCTACATAAATTAAGAAAACTGTTTTGTTCCAGAGGTGGTGGATTAACTATAACTTGAAGTGTTGCCTTTTGTATGGTCAGCAGGAAAAAAAAATAGAAAATGTGGGGAAGGGAAAAGAGTGTTCTAAAGGGTTTGGTGTTAATGCCTGATTATTATTCCTATTTTAAGTCTGTTAATAAAATTCTTTTTTTTTTTGTATACCTTAAAATATAAGCCTGCTTTGCCTACTATTAATCCTTATCTCACAACAAAAATCAAATAATCTTAACTACAAAATTAATGTTTATGCCTAATTTTAATCCCCAAACCTCAAAACCACAACACTATGAATAGAATTTCTCTCCCAGCATTTCGCTTTTGTTTTCAGAAGTACTTTCTGAAGTCAAAATTGCACTTGTAGAGTAGACCTGTATTCCAGCAAATTAGTTCTGTTAGCGCAGTCATTAGGTTTAAATTTATGTGAACAGGAGACCAGGAGCATTCTACTAGCCCCAGTGGATTCCTTCAGTTTAGATTCACAATTTGTCTAAGTTATGATAACAGTCTAATTAGTGGTTTGGACATACAGTTTTCCACTTGGCAGGTAGACTACAATAGCTCTTTCAGAAATTCTACTCATTATGTCTTATTAGTATCAGGCAAGACAATATAAATCTCATTTCACAAGGGATTTATAAGAACTCCTACTGGAAAGTGGCCCTTTTTCAAATGACCCCTATTTTTTTTTCTGTGTGTAAGCTGGATATTTCTGGAATACAGTCTTCAACATCAAATATCATATATAAGAGTCAGTACCTGAAAATGTCAGTGTCTGAGAAAGTAGATAACATTTCTCAGGCTAAAACTAATTTGGGGGAAAAATAATGCTAATATTTGTATATTGCCAAATTACTGTACCAAAATGAAAATGTTTTAGTATATATGTCCTAATCATACTGCAAAATTCTAAATGGCCTTAAATGTAAATCTCATTCACACATGAAGCTGAACATCTTGATTCTAGACAGGAATTTTGTTTTATTAGGTTCAAAGACTGTTTTTTGTTCTCTTCAAATAAGTTACAATTGTTTTTTCTTTAACTGAAAATTCATTAGCCACCAAAGCTTTGCACGTCTGATTTGTTTTTAGAGAAGCGGTTTTTGATTTTTTAATTTTCCTAGAATTGCCTTATATTCATTCTGATTAACTTTTATAGGACTAAAAAAAGTTTAATTAAATGTTAATAAAATATTAACATCCTTAAGATAATTTTATCAAGTATAATGAAAAAAGAAATTGGAAAGTACTATTAATTCTGCTTCAGGTGGAGTTTGAGTTGGAACAGTTGTAGCATAAGCAAAAGTTTCCCATCCTACAGAAAGTGTCAGCTCCTTCCAAACCACAGCCAGAGGGTGACCCAGCATGGAGCTGTGTCAGGAATCTGTGCCATGACTTGGTAGATCTGGAGTATGAGGAGCTAGATCTGGCATGAATTGTGAAAGAATAATTTCAGTATAAGGTATGACAGTGGTTCTTTTATAAAAACTTTTTCTGTCCCTGGGGGTTTTGCTGCAGTAGTTGGTTGAATTTAAACAGCATCGTGTATGTTGCATGTGTTGGCATGTCATTCAAGTGGGGTTTGTGTGAATAAGAAGAAAGGAATGGGCTTCTGTGTTTCACACCGTGTTGGCAGGAAAATGCACATGGTTTAGCAAGCTCAGTATTCACGGACAATGTATACAGTGCAAACCATACAATTGTCCAAACTTCCTGTGTAGTGACAAATCCTACAGGAAGTATTTGCTGTTTGCTTTTAGGAACAAACATGCTGCCTATTGCGCTGTAAAGGATTATGTATGTCTTGATTGTAGTTCCCATTTCAGTGTCAGCAAAACAATACTTTTGTCTGTATGAAAACAGAGAGGCTGAGATGCTTTTGCTCACATCTGCATTGGCCAATGACTCGTGATGTATTTGAGGAAGAGGCCATCTTTCAGTCTTTGATCACTGTGAGCTGAATAATGATTTGCAAAGCCAAAAAAGATAAAAGAAAAAAAAGTGTGAGCTCTTCTGTTAAAACTAGGTACAGTGGACTTAATAACAATTAAAAATAAATGCATGTAGCCAAATTTGGGTTACATCCAACAAACTCTATTTTCAGTAAAACCTTTGAATGTACTTATGGTAAAGCACATGTGACAAGACAGATTTCCCTGTTGCTCTGAAGAGGGGATGAAACCAAAGTCTGTAAAACCAACAGAGACCTCATTTTACCTGAACAGAGGTGATTTAAATAAAAAGTCTCAATTGCCTCATATCTTGAATATCTTTTACCCCCAAGTTTTTTTTTAGCTTATTTGTTCAATTTGATGAGTGTTTTGTTGTACTTTCTCCTACTTCTTCTAATTCTATTCATAACCCACCTGATTTTGTAGGAAAAGCTGCAAGGTGTGGAACAGCAATGGTTTCTGCAGAGACTCAGTGGAATTGTCTTAGGATATGTTCCAAATAGAACTAATTTTTTTTAGATGAAGAAATCTTTTTTGAAGGCGTGCTTTCAGTTGAAATTTGCTTTGAAACAGGAGGGCTCCTGTACAGCTCACAAAATTTTACTAGATCTTTTTTATCATAAACCAAGGCTCCTTGTCACACTGCTTGTTGTTAAGGAAGTTTATTTTCTGATACATAAGGAAAATACCTTATGTATGTATTGTAAGTGCATGCATTGATTTTAGCCAGGTCTTGGGTAATCAGCATAAAAATGTTGGGGGGGGGGGGGGGGTGGGGTGGCTGAAGCACCTCTCCTATGAAGAAAAGCTAAGAGAGTTGGGGATGTTCAGCCTGTAGAAGTGAAGGCTGCAGGGCTACCTTAAAACAGCCTTCCAATACTTAAAAGAAGCTTAAAAGAATAACAGAGTGTGCTATAGTTATAGAACAAGGGATCATGGTTTTAAACTGAAAGAGAGTAGATTTAGATCAAACAGAAGGGAGAAACTTTTCCCTGTGGAGGTGGTGAGGCACTAGCACAGGTTGCCCAGAGAAGCTGTGGATGCCCCATCCCTGAAAGTGTTCAAGGCCAGGTCAGATAGGGCCAGGTCTAGTGGAAGGTGCCCCTGCCTGTAGAGGAGGGGTGTGAGGGTATGGATCTTGATCATCTTATAGATCCCTTTCAACCAAACCACACCAAGATTCTATGTTTCTATGACTTTACTGCAACATTTCTATGCATGTGTGGTACAAACTCAGTTTGCTGGAGCAGTTGTAAAGAAAGTTTTAATAAATATGACAGCATCTTTCTAGTCTGTGTTGTTAACAACACAGCACTGCAAACCTTTCTTTGCTTTTACTTCAGCAGTGAACTGCAAGTCTTTACAGTAATTCTTCAGGACAGAAGGAGGCCACTGCAGTTGCTCCCAGTAACACATTGCTAATATTTTCAGTGCTTCAAAGTGCTTGTCTAACAATTTGTTGAATGATCACAGCTGTGGATTCTGGTGCCATCTCAGTTGATCCATTCTCCATGTTAATCACCCCTTTGTATTCTGCTGATTGTCATTGTGCCTTATCTTCTCGTTTGACCTTTTGTCTCTCAGCCTTAAAACTTCTAAAGTTCTGTGTAATTTTGCCTCATTTCTTAATTGTCTCTTTTCTCTTGAATGTTCACAGTTCACAGGGAAGCACGAAAAGGGGTTATATTTCTCCATGTTGTGTATTAAAGCCTGACTCCTTGCACATGAATTTAGGATAGATGGCAATGAGAACCCAGGTTTCAGATTCCCTACCTCGAGTTACTTGACAATGCCTAGTAATAATTGCCATTTTACATGTCTGTGCTCAGGCAAGGAATTTTCCGTCTTCTCCTTGTATACAAAAAACCACATATTAAAATTCAGAGGCCAAATTAATGCCTCACTGCAGTCTGCAGCTTCCTCATGAGGGGATGTGGAGGGGCAGGCACTGATCTCTTCTCTCTGGTGACCAGTGAAACAAACCACATGAATGGCATGGAGTCAGGGGAGATTTCATTTGGATATTAGGAAATGTATCTTCACCCAAGGGTGATTGGCTGCTGGGACAGGCTCCCCAGGGAAGTGGTCACAGCACCAAGAGTTCAAGAAGAATTTGGACAATGCTCTCAGACACATTGTGTGATTCTTGACATGTTCTCTGCAGGGCCAGGAGTTGGACTTGGTGATCCTCATGGGACCCTTCCAGCTCAGGATATTCTATCATTCTATGATCCGAATACCTGCCCTGTGTAAGGCATCTGGTCCTGTCCCCATTGTGTTTCTGTCAATACTACAGAGAGGGGTAGCTGGAGAAATGTTTTTTCTCACACAGGCAAAGCCCCAGTGACCGTGTGTTCTGCTACACCTTGCCCCTCCATAGGGCCATGGCTCCCAGGCTTTGTCTCCCAGATGCTCTCAGCTCTGTTGAGGAGTTTACAACTCTTGTAGAAGCAGTGTCTCTGTGAGAGACAGCAGATACAAGTCACAAATATTTATATCCTGGAAAGTATTTTCTGCATTCATTTCCTGTTCACTTTTCATAAACATTTCATGTTTACTATTCACTAAATATTAATAGCACAGCTATTATTCAAACTTCTGTTTTGTTTCTGTATATATTTTTAGAATACTTTGGGCTGTCTCTACAAACACACTTTCCCAAAATAATTTTTTTTCAAAGACTCCTTGAATCCATTCTCTCTAATTTTCAGTATCTTGCTTATCCATTCTATTATTTTAAAATAGAAATAATGCTTAAGAGTCACCCTTCTATTTCAGTAGCCTTTATAATATTTTCCCTAACTGTATCTCTAGACTTCTGTGGTTCAGAAATAACCCGAAGCACTGTAGACTATGTTTTACTTTGAATACTTGGTAAACATTTGGCACCAGGAAAATTAATGAAGTTCAAGGAAATATAAAATATTAATTGCTTGCTGTCCATGTGGATTCTTCTCCCCACTCAACTCTTTTCACTTATAATCATGATCTGATAAAACACTTTATGAGAAGACAAAGTACAGAACACGTAGTTTAGTACTATGCATCCTGTTATTGGATGGTTTACAGACAAATTATTGGACTCAATAGAGGGGAAATTCTTTTGTTTGTGTTATACAGGTCAGGTTTGATGATCGAATGGTCCCTTCTGGACTTAAAAGCTATGAATCTGCTCCTTTTCTGCAATGTTCACATAAAAGGTCAAATTCCCAAGACTGAAATATTTCACCGAAGGACCAGAAGCTCTCTAAGATGTCTTTAAAATAATGAAGGGAGTAGGTAAGACATAAAATAAGGACAAGAGAAGGAATACAAAATAAACTAAACTAAGGAATTTCTGTCCTCAACCTACAAATGGGAATAAAATGTTAAATATCAGAGCATGCCATGTGCTTCCAGAAGTACTTATGTGTCAGTGTACAACTATATCACACATCTTAAGCTGGTCCACTTATGAAAGACTCTCTCCTTATAACCATAATCTCTCACCTAACTAGATGCTGAAATTCTTCACTAAGAGGAAAACTATTTTGTGATTTGCACAGAATATTCTTAGTTGGAAGGGACCCACAAGAATCATCAAGTCCAGCTCTTAAGTGAATGGGCCATACATTGAACCCACAACCTTGGTGATATTAGCACCATGCTCTAACCAACTGAGCTAATCTCAGGATTTGAATGTGTGCTTGTCGACCCATGTAAATACATAAGCATAATTAAAGAGTTGCAGTGACAAATACCAGGATCAAAATAGCCACTAACTACCTAATGACATTACCACAGTATAGTATTAACATCCACCCTCCCATACTGTCCCAAGACTGAAATACATACTGAAAAATATTTTCATTTTTGAAATTCATGCCCTAGTCTCAACAGGAATTTCAGTGTTCAGAGGAAGTCTCAGTGAGGGTCACTCTTAACAAACAGGGTACATGCTCTTGAGGCACCCTTTTAGACTGTGGTTCTAACTGTGCCTTGTTTTATAAGGAGATTATACATTAAAAATAACATTCTACATTTTTTAATTTAAAAGCTTATTTGGTGGTACTAAGGAAGAAAAACCCCACTCAAATATAAACAGTATAAGCCTATACCCTGTAAACAATTAATTATTTATGTTTCTCATAGATGACTTCTCAAATACAAACAGAAATCAACATCCTTTTCCCTACATTTTGATGAGCTCAGCAACATTGCAACATTGACTTCTTTGTAATGAAGGATTTCTAAACTGTAATAAAAAGGGATATATTAAAATAGTACACATGTTACTTATTAATTCCCTCCATCAGTATGATCTGTATTTTGTGCCCCATTAACCTCCACCACCAGGCAAGGGGTTAATTTCTAATTTATACAACTGTTTTCCTATCAACTATCTGTGATAGCAGATAAGGCAAAAGTAGTAAGACATGATATTTGGAAGAAAATATGCTGAGCTGGAGAGCACAGTGAGAGGTGTTTCATTTAGCTGACAGTCTTGCATATAACAATTCTTATCCGAAGACCCAAGAGCCCTCAGATTTTATAGCCAATATGTTAGCTCTCTGTATCCATTAATGAAATTCAGGTATGGCTGAAGAAAAAAATCCAACATCCTCTGTGAATGTACACCAAGATGAAAGTAGGAGTATAATAAGGAATCTTCATATAAGTGTAAGAAATATAGGAGCAATTAGTCAAGTGAAATTTCATCAAGATCCAAAAAGTGGCTCTGTGCCACTTGAATCTAGCTTTGGTACATTTGCATCTTACTCAAAGGATAATATCTCTCAGAATTTCTATAATAATAAAATATTGTGCTTCTCTTTATTATAGCATATTTTGTATTCTTGTACATAATTATTATTGATAGCAACTAATTACTGCAGAAAAATTCCCCGGTGTGAGTGGATCAGAGTTTTCCTTGCAGTGCAATGATTTCTGATGTGTTTTGAAGGGTTAATAGTTTCATTTCGAAATTGAAAAAATAGGATTTTTTTGAACTGCTTTTTCTACTAAAGCAGTCTGAAACAATGCTGTCAATCTTCTTGTTTGCCAAGGTACCTGAGCTAAATCCATTTGGGCTCATATTATATAGAGTTTCAAAAATAAGAAGAAGAATGGAACTCTTATTCTGTTTAAATAGAATTATTTTTTTAGAAGTAGCTGTGATAACATAATAAAATTTCTTGCTGGGTTCCTTTCTGTGAAAACACAAAGCAGGTTTTATACAACTTCTCTTCCTTACATGCAACTTCCCCCCTCCCTCTCCTTCACACACCCGTATTTAGGAAAGGGAAATTCTTGACAGCAAGCCCTCAGTGGCAATGACCATCTGGCTTTGTGTTCACTGGTAGCGGCTAATTGGCAGTGGTGAAAAGTGGTGGTAATAAAGACTCAGTCCAGTGTAGCTAGCCTTGTTTGACTGAAAAAGAAATTTCTTTGAACTTTACAGGATTTTTAAGAAACAGAGCTTCTTCAGGTTACAAATGCTTGGATTTTTACCAATGTTAGGAACATACTGGCCTGACTCTTCGAGCAGCTTTATGGAAAGGAAAGAAGAATTTAAGTTGTGATACACTTTCAGCCATTAACAGATTTTCTTTTAACAATTACTGCCCCAAAGGAGCAGTTTTACTGTTTGCCTACAAGAATTATGTTTCAGAGAAAAATCTTGGGTGTACCCTACACCTTCACAGGATACCCCGATTCCATGGGAAGTGTCTCAAATATCAAGGTTTAACAGTAATATAGGAAAGTGAAAATCACCATGTTACCTTGTGCATGTGTGTTAGAGTTTGGATTTAGTTTTTTTTTCCTCAGGAATTTTTCTCCCATGGGTTGCTAAGACACAAATGACTGAGCTAATAGCTGAGTACTTAAGAGAACAAAGCACAAGGCTAGGGCCTTTTCTCCTTGGCAGGGTGGGGCAGAATCCCTCTCATGGAAGCAGGGCCTGACAACGCAAGATTTTGAAGACTGAAAAAAGCAAGGGTGGGGGGGAGGTCGCTCTCTTGCTCGGGACCCCTCGGAGCCAGACGGTTGGAGCTGCTGTCTGCTGAACCCACGGCCCCTGAGAAGCCAACACGGAGCTGCCGGTCTGTCTGCTGTGAGTTTTTGTCTCTACCCCCATCGGGAGCTGCCTGCCACCAGCCTGCCTCTCCCCCGCTCCTCCACGCTGCTCCGAGTTTTTCGCTACATTGTAGCTGGGCTCCCCCTGCACGCCGGGACCTCTTGCCATCTCCGGGGATCCTGCTGCAGCACCGACACCAGCCGCCCCCCCCCCGAGGGTCTGTGAAACAAAGGGTCTCCTCCATCCCTCCCTGCCTCAGGCAGCCGCCATTGCTGTTGTGCTACCTGAGCTCATGCCAGAGCGCCCCCTGCAGCCACCGGGGAATCATCACACCCAGAGCGCCCCCTGCAGGCTGTGACTGGAACTGCACCAAAAGGAAAAGGTGCCTGAAAGCCGAGCAGGCTGCCACTGGGTTTCTGGTTCTGTTTGTTGGTTAACGTTATAGTTGTTGTTATTTGTTATCCTTGTTTTAGATAGTAGTAAAGAACTGTTATTCCTATTCCCATATCTTTGCCTGAGAGCCTCTTGATTTCAAATTTATAATAATTCGGAGGGAGAGGGGTTACAGTTTCCCATTCCAAGGGAGGCTCCTGCCTTCCTTAACAGACACCTGTCCTTCAAACCAGGACAATGTGTTTTGCATACAAATTGCACAATGAGTCAATAGCACATTTCTTTCTCCAGATCTGAAATTAGCACCACTGGATCCATTAAGCCAACTTTGGGTAGGGAGCAACTGGCAGAATCTCATTCATTGGATATGGTTCTGTTTTAATAGATACATTTTTTGGTTTTCTCAGACAATATAAAGATATAAGGTTGTTTGAAGGAAAGGTTATAATTTGCAAGTGGGCAAAGCCTGAATATTATTTATTTGGATTTTGGAAACTACTTCACTTAATTTTATTCAAAAAGTCACAAGTATCTTCAAATATGTGTGTTCTTGGTTCTAGAAGACTAGAGAAAGAAAATCAATTGTTAGCTTTATATACTTGCAAAGTGACACTTGCTAGTAAAGTTGTCAGAATCTTATGTTTCTCCAGTTGGAAGGTTTATAAAAGCTACTTCATCCATATTAAATTCTAAAGTGAAATAGATTTGTGTGGGAGAGAACTTAATCTTGGTTAAACATCAGTACAGCACTCCAAAGGATCATAGTTCATGCCTAATTGAGCTTTTGCAGCACCGTCACGATAACCTGCATGAGGAGATAAAAATGATGCCATAACTTCAAAAGAGAAAATACTTTACTCTGTTCTGCTCTCTTTCATTTTTTGCTTCTCTCTCCTCCCCATTCCACCCGCTTTAGAGCAATAAATGCACACTGCACTTTGCACATTCCCACAGCAGATAAACATAGACAAATTTTCCTAGCGATGACCTTGTTTGTCATTACTTGAAAAACTAAAAACTATGTCTGGCCATAGTTTTTATAATAAAAATGAACATGTTTTTTACATTTCCCATTGAACTCTTCCTATAGATAAGCCTCAGTTCTGGCAGTTGGGAAGAGCACTACAACACTGATTATTTAGATGGTCACCACTATGGCTCCCACTCTATAGCTGTGTGCATGACTTTCTCCAACTCATAATGTAAAAATCAGCCACTTCTATTCAGCCCATAACACCCTCTTGTATTCTGTGGAATTGGCAAAAATGAGGATCAATACCATCCAATTTCTAGAAGCCTGTATTAGGGAATAGTAACTTACCAAGAACAAGAAGGGCTATTGCAGGAACTTTAGTCAATTTTCTTTCCCTCTTGCACAGATCAAAAGGAGTATCTTGCAATAAAATGAAACACATATTATGCACTAACAAAATATGGTATAATGCTTTCCATTGCATTAATGGGCACAGTGTGCTCAGATTGTCTCTATTCAAAGTCCTATTTCGGTCACAGTATAATAATATCTCTTGACCTCCTCACCAGTCCCCAGTTCCCTGCAGTAATGTGATTATAAGTGAAGCTGTCAAATAGAAACGATGGCTATACATTGGAGGTAGGAAATGTTTTGCAAGTCCACTTATTCCAGTGTAGAAAAGTTGATGTTAGATGTTTTGCCCAAGAGGCCTTGCACTGGATATCTGAAATGACTTGCTGGATCTCTCTGAAATACGAGAAGAAAACATGCTTGTATTTTCTCGTATTGTCCTGTCTCATCTTGGAATGAATGAATGTGTTGAATCAATCTAATTGTTAGAGAATGATTGAAGAAGAAGTTCAATCAGATAGCTTTTAAGACAGGAACAATGGGGGATTAACACTGACAAGTAGGAATCAGTGCCCAAAAACAAGAAGACAGTCCAGATTAAGTCACACATTTTTGTCTGATGCAATGATAAAAACACTTCCTTCCCAGATACAGCATTTAATTTTCTTTGTAAATAGTTTTACAAAGAATAAACTGACTGGTGTTATTATACAATCTTATTATACAATGAATCTTCGCTGTCTAGTTACTTTCATTCCCTTTTTGTCATTGAAAGATTGTACCAGAACACAGTTTATACCTTCATGCACCAATAACTTTACCCAGTTACTAGCTTGTTTAATAGTGAAAAGCAACTTGAATTAACCCAATCAGTCAATCAGTCTTAATGCTAAGCTGGTACTCTTCAAACAAACTTTTGGTTTCTTAAATACTGAGTAAAATATTTTCAGTTGTCTAATAGCACAAGTAACCTTGACTATGATTGCCACACTCCTATGTCAACACTTTAGTAACTTCTTTGGCTCTAGTTTGTGTGCTAGTGGTGTCATATAAAGATTTTACCTAATGCTTTTAGTAGAGAATTTAAATGGGACAAAACCAAGACATCTAAATAAAAGAAGATGGCTGTGTGGCCCTCCACAGAGTGTTGTTGTAATGGTTTCCTTGTGAAACCTTTTTTCATGTCGAGAGTAATCTAACTGATTCTGAACAGGATGTTGGGGAGCCTTCCACAGAGAGTGGATGTAAACTAGTTTGATGGGACTTAGAGCAAATAGCAAGTGTCACAAAGGTTTTTATTGCTAGATTTTGAGGGAGCTTTTAGAAAGAAAAGAGTAGCATAGCTGCTTGAGAAAGGAGACAAGAAAAATCTGAAATACTCGCACTTACAAGTGGAAAAAATCTGCTGTCTTTCAACTGCCACAACACTGGTAACTTTGTGATTGATATTCAGTATGCACAGTCCTAAAAATAAATCAATGCACATTTTGAATGCTGTCTGTTTGGTTACACATCCTTGTACAGTCATCTGTTTTTTAAGTCCTGATAATGAATCTTCATTCAGATTTTACAATTATAATGGGATTCTTAGCTTTAAAGTCATCGGGATTAACATCATTAAAAGCAGTTAAGATCCATATTATGAATACAACGAAAATTTAAAAAAGAAATTGTCTGGAGTAGAGATGTGCCTTGAGTATATAATATTTTTTTTCTGTTTTCCATTGACTTACAGTCTATTATTACATGTTGCTGGAAGCAACCTTAAAGCCAAAGAATGGCTTTGTATTCCACAGTCCCTTTGGAAGTTAAGCTACTCAAAAAGTTGGCTGACTGTTACATAAATCAGGTTTTACATAAGTCAGTCTTAATAAAAGAGCCACTATAACTGTGCTCTGTTTGGGGGCATGCTATCCATTTGGAAACAGTTTTTTCCAGCCCCATGCAAGGAAGTGCCAGCCTGTCCCCAGTGTCTCCACAACTGTTTCTAGGGGATTTGATAGTTATAATGCACAATGCCTGCCAAGTCCACCAAATCTCCTGAAAAGTAGCTATAGCAATGAAAGATTATGTCAGATAAGCCAAAGTCAACTGTCATTGCAAACATCAGGAATGTTGCACTGGATAATGGTCACTGTTAGACACAACAGATCTTTAGCTGGAATTCTTTGTGGTGATTAAGGAAAAAAATATCATATCTCATGGGCATCATCACATGGATATAACATCGTGGAAAATACCTGGAGAACAGAAGGCCTGACATCAAACTCTGCATAAATCTCTGCCTCCAGCTTGGTAAGTGTAGCGGTTTTAGTTCGCTTATTTAGGTTTGTGGTTAAATGACAGCACACTTATTTAAATTTACTTGATTGTTTGTTGTGAGTTGAGGATTAGGAGTAGGTAAAGCAGGCTTAAACCTCATAAAGTACAAAGAAACTTTATTAATATACCTAAGACAAAGGGAAAGAGAAAAAAAACAAGAAAAACTAGAACAAACTCTTCAGACCACCCCTCCTTCCCCCACCTCTTTATTTTATTTTCTCTGACAACACACAAAAGACAACATTTTGACCTTTAGTCAGTTTACTACTTTAGAAATAGTTTTTGTTTCAGTTCATTTAGGGAGAGAAGTCTCTTTTGCTTACACCATGGATTTTCTGAAAGAAAAATACAGTTTTTATGGGTCTTCTGCCTCACCATCAGCCGCTGCCCAGAAGAAAGACCAGCTTAATGGTGGATCCCTCCCACACCAGTAGCCTTCCCACAGCCACTACGGTGGGTCATGAACAGTCCACAGGGTACCTGTTTTAAGGATGCACAGTTCAATTGCAGAAACAAAGAAAATCCCTTCTTCTGTGCTTAGCAACACAGGTTCTCCTGACAACTCAGGTTCTCTAGCATTCTCCCCGGGACCAGTGCTTTGGGTCACAGCCTCTCCTCTCTCTTGGTTCTAGTTTCTCATTAGGCTGTACTTGTTCAACACTTACTTTTCTTTACTCAGGTATTTCAGTTCATTGGCTGCAATAAGAACTTCACATTCTCCTTTTGGACTATATCTTCATATATTGCAGGGAATTTATTAGCTCAGTCCCCAACTATGGTTCTTTAAAAGAGTTTTCAGCTTCACTCTCGAAGCACTTTTTATGCACCTCCCTGTAGGTATCAGTTCTGCTTTCCTCACTGACTGTAAAGTCTCTATGCTGCATTTCTGTAGATGTCCTCAGTCGTTCCTCTCTCTGCGAGGAAGGATGGGTGTCTGAAAGTTTATTCCAGGCATGAATAGAGTTAATTTCTGTTTCTCTCTCTCTGGCAGTGTGACGATCACGCGCTCTCTGCCGGGCTGTTTGAACATGTCTGAGCTGGCTGCCAGAAGCTCTCAGAGTCTCTGTGTCTGGCTCTGCGGAGCTGGCTCGGCCTGGTGGGGCCATCTGGGCCTGGGGTGACAGGGCAGGGCCTGGCCTGAGCTGGATGGAGTCCGGCTCGGTCCTTGCCTGGCCAGGAGCAGGGGCCTGGCCCTGTCTCGTGTAGCTGACACACCGGCTGAGCTGTATCTCCTGAAAATTCCAGTTCATTTCCTCCCCCATTCCCAGCTGCAATGGCATGGCTGCCATAAACCTCCCTCCCCCCCCCTCCCTCCTTTGGAAGGAGTGGGATGAGGGGGGGGGGGGGGGGGGGGCTGGGGCCTTACCAGTGAGAGAAGCAGGAGATGCTCCAAGTCTAAAGAAGAAGAGCCTCAGAAAGTCTCTGCTTATATATAGTTTTTTCCCTGAAAACAGATCAACTTTTTAATTAGTTCACTTACATATCAATCTTTAAAACTACTTAATTATTAGCTCTCTCTCCCAGGAAGGAAGTTATATTCCTTCCTGCAGCATAGATCACTTCCTAGATTTTGACCCCTCCTGCCTAACCCAAGGCAGTAAATATGGGCATGTTCCTAGAAAAGGACAAACTTAAGATATATCAGACCCTGTTACAGGTCTCTGATGAAAATGTCATTCATAAATACCTTAAGTATCATTAACTCATATAATCTGACCTGAAAAATTCAGAGTACATCTAATTCAAGTACAACTCAATAGAAAAAATAATCTAGCTTTTCTTGCAGGAAAGCTAATAATTCCATGTGACTGCCTTTCAAAATGTGCTTAGTTTTATTTTGAGAATTTAGAAATGGGGAATCCAATGCCCCCTCCTATATCATAACATGATTGTCTTAAGAAAGAATAGGGATCTAAGTTTCATTAATTTTTTTTCTATCAAACTTTTTGTCATGGATTCTCACTTTATCTTTCACAAGATTAAAGTATCCTTGATATTTTTATTCCCATTTTGTAAAGGCTTAATAACAGCACCGGAAAAACTACTACTAAACAGCATAATACACATTTATGTGTATTTATTTTTATCTTGTTTTCACTTATTGCCTATGATGATTTAAAGAAATACATGACCATTACTGCCATCTTAACTTTGGAAGTATCAGAACAAACACTGCAAGTCTCTGTCCTTGCATGAGCAGCACTTGATCCAACATTCACAGTATAGGTTGAAGAACTGAAGGAATCATGCAGCCAAAGGGACAATTTCAGGTTCTGTGTTTTTCAACATAAAATGTCTGCAATCTATGAATATCATTTCAGGCTCTCTTTATTTGGATTTTGTTAAAAACAGATGAATGACTTTAAGCAGACTGAGTATCACCTGTATCCAGGAATAGTCTCAGAGGGATTAATGGGACTACTTATGAACTAAGGGCCTAATTTAGGTCAGGGCGAGGTGACATGGCTTGATACTTACTTGGCCAGATTTAGCAGGCAATATATTTTTGAACTGCATTTTTTTTTTGAAAGTTAAAAAATTTCTGTGCAGCCTTCTCTAAGAGTGATCAACACACCAAAATTGCCTAAGAATGTGAGCTCACAGCCAGGTAAATCATTAATATAATAAAAATAAATATAAAGATCTTTCTTGTCAGCTCTCAGTCTATCTTTTCTCTTCTGCTCTCTGAAACATCTCTTTCCTGATATTGACAGAATATAGAAGTATCAGTGCATTTGAGCTATCAGAGAATGCACTATAGAGCAAAAGCAATTTTAATCTTTTGGATATAAGTAACATAGACAGGATTATGGGTTTCTGACTGATTTTTCCTCCTTGTTATGAGAATATAGACATCAGGTATTGTTAGTTGTTGTTGCTGTTGCTGTTATTATGGCTGGTAATTCTCATTAAACAAGGCACAAGGGGTAATATTCTGTGAAAAGCTACTCCATGCTTCCCAATAGTTTTCTTTGATCTTCCTCTGAATTATCCGGTTCCCTCCACCACAGAGGAAAAAATTCTGGGCTTGACAACTGTGATTCACCATAATAGTCATACTTTAGGAAACATATTAGCCAATAAAAAAAACCCCAATGATCTTTTGCAGCCACGCTCTTTCCTTCTCTAGAAGTACATTAAGCCTCTATAAACACAGTATGCTGCTTATTTATATTAAAATATTGCTGTTAGTAGATGGATCAGAATCATGTCACGGTATCCTCAAGGGGCACGAATGGGATTTTGTCTTTGCCTATCTCCTTCATTAAAAGTTCACTTCTTACTTCTGTACCTGAAACAAATGATCTGGCTGACCCAAGTAATTCAGCTGTACTATGAGCATATTCTACTTCACTATGAGTAATTTAAAGCACTGAATTTTTATGTTTGAAAAGTCTAACAAATCTCATTATAGAGTATACAGATCCTATTACTTTCCATTTCCATCCACTACACTGGTCCCTGTATTCACCCCACACAAAATTCTTTTCCTCTTTTCTGAGCAGCCACCTATAACATCTAAACATAGAAGTCAGACCATTCAGTTAGGCTGTTGCTTCTAAGTCAAGAAGTGCTTATTCACTAAGGGAGGAAGAAATATCTTGACAAATCAAGACTCCACTGCCTCTAAATATTGTTTCCACCTACAATTAGACCTTTCTTCTGCTTCTTCTTGTTCCCTGTTTAGCAACTATGCAAAGTTCCTGGGAGGCTGGTTAAAAAGGTGGGGAGGGAATCTACATTACGGAGGAAATTACCTCTCTATTGTCAAGATCTGCTTGAAACCACCCTGCTCTTCTGATGCAGATCAAAATGCCAGTTCACACAGAGAGAGGGAAGGCTACAAGGTATTGCTGTTAGTATTTTATGCAGCATAATAAGCAAAGAACTGATCAAAGTTATATTAAATGATACTGATGAAGCAGAACTGAAAAACAGGAAATGTTATGTCACTAAATAAATAGCACAGTGTCATTTGTATTTTTAAAATAGGTAACATATTCCATGTAACTCTAAATATATTTTTTTAAATTAATAAAATATTGGAATATGATTTCACATAAATGTCAAGATAAAACACACACAGACCAAAAATCAAAGCTAAAAGTCATAGTCTAGAAAGATAGAAATGAAACTAAGTACTTGGTTTCCAAGAGTCTTCAACATGATCTTGAAGAACCATGTGGAAAATTTTTGCCTGTTTGGAAACTCATTTTTTCAACTTTCTATGCATGGAAATGATCAGAAATAAAGGAAAGCTGTATATTTTTTACTGTAAGCAGCTCAGTTCCAAAACCAAGAAAAAACTCTGTTTTTGAACTTTTCTCATGGCCTGTTTTTCAGACTTTTCTTATTAATGTTGTGTTTAATTCCAGGGTAGAATGTACCTACTTTGGCATGGTATAAGATAAGAGCATGTACAGGATTATTACAAAATCTCATTTGCAACACCTGCAGCTGCCCACTACAGACTGCATGAAAAGGACACAGTTTTGCTAAGCAGAGCTCTTGCTGCTTCCAAGAGGCACTGTGAAATCCCACTACCACAGCAAAGCAGCTTCCAAAACTCCTGCCAACTCAGCCACTGGGTCTGGCAAGCTGTCCTTAGAAAATAGCCCAACACCAGGTAATTTGGGGAATTTAGTCCCCAGCTGGTTATTGTGCCCTTTATATAAAAGATCTTCCCATGTGGCAGTGTCCTGTAAAAAGAAAATTGTAAATATGTTAACTCAGGTACAGATTTTTAAATTTGTTAGTTATTTTTAATTTTTAAATGGTCTATATATTTAGGAAAAGGTGTGTTTCCCATCTGCAGATGAAATACTAGATTGTGAAAATATTTTCTTTTTTTTTTTCTTTTTGATTACAAATAAATTTGAAACCTGAAATTTCATGTGCAATTCTGTAAACTTTGATGAATTATTGTTTAAAGGGTCTGTATTTTGTCTCCTCACTGTTTAAATGCTTTACAATTTCTATCAATGTCTAGTTTAAGTTGAGTAAATATTTAATCTAAATATAAGGAATTACCAGCCAAAGAGTGAGAGCTTCCAATTTTGGAAAGTGAATTCAGTGACAAATCAAAAGCAGTCTCATCAATAAAAAAGTTGGATTAGTTTGACTCTAGCATTTATTTGCTTTCATTTTTTACTCTGTATGTATTAGAAAGTGGTTTGGTTTTCTGTGGAAATGAATTAAAAGGAAGCCACAAAATTCCTGTATTGTATTAAATGGTCTTTTTCAACCTTAATTATTCTATTATTCTATGGGATTTTATTGCAATTATTATTTTGATATATCTACATGATTTTAAATATTTTACCATCCCTGTAATAAGAGTCAAAATTTAATATAAAAATAGGTGTCAAAGTCAAATTTGTCATATGATTTATAAAGAATTGGAAGTATGAAGGAGTGGGAGGCTGGGATCAAATGTATCTTCTTTAGCTTATAAGAGATGCTGGGAGAAGAGGGGCTGACACAATTTTGTGTCAATACATTTGATATCTTGGGCATTCTAGATATAATTGAGTGCAAATAAAATGAGGGAAAAAAATCCTTCTATCTGCTGATATTCCAGCTTTTGAAGTTGGTGTCTATAATACTAGTTCACACTCAGGTGTGCCATAAAATATGTTCTGTCAAGCAGTTGAAAAAGCAAAGGAAGGAAGGAGAGAAAATTGAGCTTTTCAGGTTATTCAGACTCTCACAGGAAGCCAGTGAGGCAGAATCACATCACACTGACTTGTTGGACTCTGCCACAATTTGTCACTCTGTTCTGGTGCAAACTTCATCCATTTTGTACTACTGTAAAACCAGAAATTGATGCAACAGAAAAAGTCTTTTAGATAAAGGGTACTGAGAGCTGTAACTTACAGAGATTTCTCCTGTAACAATTTTTTTAAAGGAAAAGCAACATTCCTTACTGAACATGATGTCAGTTTTACCACCTCTAGCAAAAACAACACATTGTAATTTTCTGGTTCACTCACAGTGCTACTGCATTTTTATGGTTTTGTGCAGTATGAGCATGGTCTCTATTTGATAATTAATAACATCTACCTCCCTTACATGACAAATGATGTTTCTTAAATGGAAGTCTTTTCATTTATACAAGTTTTGCATGAGTCTTTTAGAAAAAGTTTTCAAATGTTTAGTTTTGTGCAATTTTCTAAAGTTTCAAACATGCAGGAGAGCAGGTTATCTTAGCTTTTGAATATGAAAGAACATGGTTTATTTAAAATTCAACCTGCTTCTCTTGTGGCTTCTTAAGTAGGGAATATATGAATAAGAAGAATTAGTCTTCCAGTGTGATGTGTAAAGTATTTTGGAATATAAAATGCATGCATTTTTATAAAGTGATTTTCTGTCCAAAAGGTGTTTGTATTCCAGACTTGATATGTTTAGACTCCATAAATATTTGTTATGGGGTAATCGCTGTTAAGAATTCCCAGTGTACAGGGAGGGGGTGGAGTCGGAAATGAGGTAGCCAGCATAAACTCTGCCTACCAAAAAAACCTCATAAAACCAAGAAACCACCTGAAGAGACCCTCTTTTGAGGCTTCCGGTTTGCTGAAGAAAGAAGTCGCTCTCCCTCTCCGCGCCAGAGCTGGGTAAGGTCTCCCCAGGCCACATGGCCTGGGGCTGCCAACCAGCATGGCGCGGGGAGGGGGAGGAGAGAGAGAGAACTCAAGCTGTTTCATTCTGCTGTCCCTGGCTAAAGAACTTCGCCAGCCCCGCTCGCCTAGTTTGGGCCAAGCTGATCGCTTCTCCGCGGCGCAGCCTGGCGGGAAGAGAGTTTGAGGTCGGGCCCCATAGGTTTCGGGAGCTCCCCTCCCCACCCGGTTAGCTCCGCAGTGAACTCGGCACGAGAGAGAGAGAGAGGACTCAGACTGGGCTCCTCCCGTGGAGCTCGGACATAAATCCCGCCGGGCGGCCCCGCATGGCTCGGCACAGAAAGGAGACTTAAACCAGCTCTCTGCATCACAGGTGCAGTCTCGCCGAGCTCCCACAACTAAAACGCAGCTTGGATGGAGAGGCAGCACAAACAGACTCTTTTTCTCCAGTTCAGGCACGGACTTATAACATTCAAACCACACGGGCAAAATCCACGTGACTATTGCCCAGCCAAAAAGACAAATTAACTGTTTCTTTCTAACATCAGAATGGGACTTTGGGGGTATTAATTTTTCCTTCCTACACAGAAGGAGCACAGAAATGAAGGCACCTACGAAAGGTACAACATAAAGACTTTGAGTTAATGAATATAACTAAGCTTATTTTCAAAGAAGGAAGAGATGAGGAGTGCTTTACTGCTGAAAGTTCTTTTGTAAAAGCATGTTGATAAAGTTAGCTGTAATACACCCTGTAATATATGAATAATGGTCTGAAAGAAGTGAGAAAAAGAGAATGTAATGTTTTAAGCTATAAGCAGTAGACTGAGACTTTTGTGTATTAAAATCTTTCTTTCCTCGCCCCAGGAAAACAGTAGAAGAGGACTTGTGTTGCTGATGATAAAGTAAGGAGATGTTGTTGTCACTGTAATAGAAACATTTGATCTCAAAAGAACACCTCAATGACCATCATATGTCCATTGGTCATAGCCCTGGGAAAGCTACTGAAATGGGAAGGGGTCTAGAAAAGCAAATACCTCCCTTCAAAGAGAGAATCGCTTACTAGAAAGCTAATAACCATAGAAACTGTGTTTCCTATGGGAGTCAACATGATAAAACAAAAGAAAGCTTCTCTCTCTACATAAATTAAGAAAACTGTGAAGTTCCAGAGGTGGTGGATTAACTATAAATTGAAGTGTTACCTTTTGTATGGTCAACAAGAAAGAAAATAAGAAAGGTGGGGAAGGGAAAAGAGTGTTCTGAAAAGTTGTGTTGATGCCTAATTATTATTCCTGTTTTACATCTGTTAATAAAATTCCTTTTTGTACTCCTTAAAGTATAAACCTGCTTTTGCCTATTATTAATCCTTATCTCACAACAAAATCAAATAATCTAAACTACAAAATTAATCTTCATACCTAATTTTAATTCCCAAACATTGAAACCGCAACAATATTCAAAGAAATATCTTTGTTGTACACTTCTTACATGTAAAGTAATATCTCCATTTTTAATTACAGGGAACCTCAGACAGGAAGAAATTAAATGACCTCAACAAACACCACAAAAGCAGAGACAGGAATTGAATCTTCATCTCCTGAATGTTAATTAGTTGGTTTCATTAGCAAAAATAATCGTTTAATGTTTTGCTGTTCAGTATCTTTCATTTGACATTCCTGCAGTTTTTTTGGCTCCAAATAGAGCAGGTTTAGAAAGCAGAAAAAAGCTGTGTATTCATTTCAGTAATTGTGAAAGGAAGCAGCTGTCTTGCTATTATTCAAGTAAATTCCATTTTTCTGGATGTTGAAGCTTACTTTTTTAGCCAGACAATGAAGCAACAAAATAGATGCCCATGAACCATGGTGCTGTGTCATGGCTGCTGATTGGGAGAAATGGACTTGCAATTAGAAACCACATTTTCTGTTGAACAACACAATACAAATAGTCAGTGTTTCAGGGAGACTTACTGCATTCTAGATAAATCTAAGCAATCCAGGTAAATTTTGTCTCAGCTAAATTCAGTTGCTTAAATAAGTTCAGACAGTCAGACATTCTATAGACCATAGATATCTAAATGTTCACTACAGTCTATAAAGTAGAAATAATAAATAAGAAGCCATGTGAGAAAGTGATACCCTGTCACTGGGTGAGCAATGAGGTTAAAAAAATTAAAAGGACAAATATAGAGATCTAAGGCATACTTGGTTTTGTATGTGTCAGTTACATTTAAGAGGTAGTTATTTTAAAAACTTGTTTCCCTGGAGAAAAAGGCTGCTAAGCAGTTATCATTATCCACTGAGAATTACATAGCTGTCGTTCTGTCTATCTACCTGTTTAAGTGTGCTCTTTTCTCCCTTGGATGCATATTTTGAGTGTTATATAAGATCTGTTAAGCCTTTTTCTCTCAGGTTAGAAAATTAGCTCATAGAACAGTATTAGTATTTCTACAATTTGCCCAGGTTTCTAGATTAAGTCAGTGGGGCTTTTTTGTAGTGATCACTGTAAAATTTAGACACAGGTTTTTTTGCTGCCAGTCAAATTATGGCAAAAGGAAATTTTGCATTTCACAGTCTTTCCAGAAAACTTTCAAAATCATAAGCTTGTTCTCCAATATTGAAACAAGTTTTAGAAATAAAATCCTTTTCCAATTTTTGCTTTTAAATTTGATGACTGTTTATCTGTAAAAATTATCCATATGAAGAAACATTACAGAAAAGGAAGAAATTGATGGATGAAGTCTGAGGGAGACTGAAAAGCATTCCTAAAAGCAAGTTGTGGATCACGAAAGGCAAATAATTATTAATCAGTTTGAATATTTTATTTTTTTTAATGTTTTTATTATGCAGGAATTTAATCCATAATATCCAGTGAGATTTGGAATCTCATTTTGCTCTCTGGTCATATTAAAAATATTACCTTTAATAGAAGGAACTCAGACACCAAATGTTATGTGCTATTTATAAGGTGGAAAGAAGTGAGGAATTCCAACCCCCAAAGGGTTGCATTTTCAGGCAATTTGATCTATGCAGAATTCCAAATGCTGCTGTGAGCCTTTACAGTAAACTAAATATCAGGAAATTTGAATGAGCTCTTGCTACCAAGGAGTCAATTAAATGTGTATAGCTGGGAAAACCCCATAGGGATGAAGGGCAGCCTGAGTTAAGGGGAAGATCCAAATTAAAACTAGTTTTCAAAACTGTTACTGATTATTATTTTTTTATTCTTTCCAAATGCTTTGCATTCTCTGTCTTCCAAGTAACACAGAATGAATTTACGAATTTTTGGAGAATATAGTTCCAAAATTAATACAGTCTAGAGAATATAATTTCTGATATGAATTCACAACTTTCAGAGTACCAGGAGTTGTAGGGATTTGTTCCAGGCTAAACGCTGTCCAGAACATTAGCAGCTACAGCAGGCTAATTTCTAGTTTTATTGACCAGTGGTTAGTGTGACATATTTGGGCTGAGTCCCATTTTCAGCCACATTTAATACCCTAAAATGAACGTGCCATCATGTAATAGCTACAGTGAAAAAAAGGACAAATATAGATTTGACTGCACAGAATCGTGGTTCTTGTGAACAAGGGTGATGGCATTTGGTTTTTTTCTTTCATCAATACTGAAGTACACTTAAGCACCAAAATATGTGCTGTCTCTATCTCTGTGTGTTGTTGCTTCTAAAATTAAATGCAGGTACTTGGGCCCAAAACACAACAGAACTGATCACTTCTTCCACTTCTGTGGCCAGGGAGGCAAAGCTGAAGTGGTCCATAGACATAAACTACTTGTGCCCATCTCTCATTGGGACCTTAATACCATGACAGACTCTGTTCTTCTTAGCTCATTTGAAACCTTCTCTTGTAGTTTTACCTTCACTGCTTTCATATCCTATCCTAAAAACACAGTAACCTGAAATGACATTTCTCAATTTCACTGTGCACCAACTTCATTGCTCTGTGTTGACTCTTCTTTGACACTGAGCTTGCAAGTTATTTTTGTCACCAAGGTGCTCTCTTTCTTTTCTTTTTCCAAAGGAACATAGACCAATTTCTAGTGAATTCTATATGTAATTCTTGTTTCTTTCAAACAGGCCAGTACTTTTCATAATTATTAATTTCCCACAAAAAAAAAAAAAAAAAAAAAAAAAAGACTGGGAAAGGTGATGATGACGAATTATTGCTCCGTGAAAGATATTTTTCACTTTATGGGGTTTGGGAGTCCAGGTTGTGGGTCTTCTACAGAAATTATAAGAACATAATCATAAGATCCTGAGACATTAAAATCTGGGAGAAAGCACTCAAGGAAATCTTTACCCTAAGACAATTTCCTGAGAATATCTCTGGAAAGAACCAGTTCAATGACACAAGCTTAGAATTAAGACTTTCCAGAAGTTAAGTGCCAGTTAAAGAAATCTGTGAGCATACATTTTTATTTTTAGGGAGATAATTTAAAGATATTTTTAAAACAGGATATTAGCTGTGGAAAATTACTGGCCCTTGAACTGAAATAAATAAAATATGACCTTCAGTACCAAATAATTCCTCCCATCTTACAGCTATTCAAACATAGAAGTCAATTGGTCATTTGTTGGGTGTTCAGCCCACAGAGAAATAAGCTCCCAGCTATGGCTGATCAAGATTTATGTGTTTATAAATATATAATTTTAGTTGGCAGGCTTTCTTGATCAAGCACACCCCTTTTTTAGGAGAAAATGGCACATTTCCATAAAAGTGACAAGTAATAGCAATCTTTCTCAGACAGGCTTCCATTTTGCTGAGTGTTTTAGTCTGAGGGTCTGAACATGGGAACTGAGTGCCAGATCTGGGGAGGTCCTGTGAATAGTGCTATGTGAATAATTGTACTTCAGTACTTGAAAAGTGAAAATGAGGTTTCGGTACTTTAAAAATGAAAATTAAGTTTCAAGTTGAATAGAATGCAAAATTCTTCCTCTCTGTTTCCACAAAAAAAAAAAGTTTTTGCTGAATGAAAGATTATATCCATAGTGAACCTCAGAGGAAGGATCCAAATAGATCTGTGTCAGATAATCCTCTTGTTTAAGGTGGGAATGCAAAAATACTGGATCACAGATCAACTTTATGCACTGGCATATTAAAGAAAAATAACAAACAACAAAACCAAGAGGAGTTCAGATTTATGATTTTAAATAAAATTTTGACATAGTTTACAGTTGGATCTCTCAGCTGTGGGCATCTAATCACAGATGTATTGGATTAGGATAGGTAAAATACACACTCTTGCTTTAAAAGTTTTATGAGCCTAATCACTTCCTAACTTTTTCCATGAAAATAGTTGTCTCTGAAATCATTCAACCAATTCAATAAGAATTTGCCAGCAGTCAGGAGACAGCAGTTACTGGGATCAGTTTTTATGACATTAACAAGCCCTGACATCTATGCTCTATGAATTCCAAGAGCTTAATTTTGGATTAGATGTAGTTTGATACCATGGACTGGTGCCCAGAAACAGCAGGAGCATGTTGGGTGCAGTATTCAAATGTCTCTTCCAGTTTAGTTTCATCCCAAAGGAATCCAGTTTGCATCTTCTCTCACTGCTGTGCAATGTAAACCAAGGTGTGGTGTGTGAATCAGGAAATTCACTCCAAAGTCATAGTCTCAATCAGAACAAAAGTGGTCATGTGGACAGATGCACACTGAGTCTGCTATCCTGTTTCTCCCCAGAAAAAGTGTTAGTGCAGTCAAAACAGGGTATAAATTCCACAGGTTATACTGCTTAGTTCCTTTCTTTCTATATCAGTTTCTTTTTTTATTCATAGCCATCACTTTAATGCAGGCTACAGTTGAATCCTCTCACACTTGAGCATGCTTTGACCCTGAAACCAGAAATTACCTATAGTGAGTGTTGATTAGTCACTAAGTAACTCACCTGATGGCAGGCAACCACAGAAACTTAATTTTGTTTCATAAAATTGCCTAAAAAGTGAATTGTAACACAGCCCTCAAGGTAGTATTAGACAGTTTGAAACTAGTAAAACACAGAGGATGATAACCACACCTCAGGACATCAGGATTCTAGAGAAACCTTTGGTCCACACTTTATGTAAGTGGGTGTGACCAATCTGCTCTATAGTGTGTTATCCCTAACCTGTACGGACACAGGTTCCTGTGGCTAGAAAGCATCCCCCAGTTTCGTTAGCACTGGAGACATATTTTCCAATCCCACTTCCACCCCTGGCCCTCCTTTGCTTGCCCTCACCTCTCTGTAACTGGTTTTGCCCAATTAACCTCAGCTTTTCACCACCCCAGAATTGTGGGTTTTTTTTACTGTGGAGATGCAAAATTGTGATCTTTATCTTGAATTAGTTTCACAGAAATTATCATCTGTTTGGGGCAAATTCCGAAAACAGGATGAACAGGTCTAAAACTAAGAAATACCTATATATTTTCTAAAACTGGGAACAAAAATTTTGTGTTTCATTTCCTAATTTTCTATTACTAAAAAAATCCAGGATTTTGAAGCCCAACCCAGCAATTAACTGAACATTGACTTAAAGCATATGAATGTCACTGTTAAAATCACTGGAACTGTTTGTAGTTAGAAGGGTAAATCTGTTGTCTTGGATTACTGGAACAGAAGAAATATATTTTATTTATAGTGTTTTCATTTTTTCACAAATAGTGCTGCAGCTAACTTAATGCAACCCCAAAAATTCTGTTTTGTGAATTTAAGGCATAAAATAGTGTTTTTTGAATGAATGTTAATAGCATGTTCACACTTCTCATCAACAGTAATAATTTCAGGGTATTTGGTGTTCTTAGCTGTCTCTATTAATAGAAATTGAATCAAGTAATTTTACACAACCAGAGAATGAAGCCATCCTGTTTCTGGCCTTTCTGGTAATGCAATAATTTGGCTCTGAAACCATAGGAAAATTTAACTGAAGGAATAAAATCTACACAGTCTGCAGGAGTGATACATAGAAACCAAAATGAGAGGGTTCCACGTTTTACAGAGCACTTTTGTATTCCAGATGATTCAACAACTAATATCTTAATTATTGTTGTTTTTAAAATTTTATCATAGCTACTACTATGGTAATTTTGCTGAGGATCAACTAGCACAGCAACACCACTCTACAACTTGCTGTATTGTAAATCAGGGATTCCCCCAGGCAGCCATAATTTGTCTGTCCTTCTGGTTTTGTCTACTTTAACTTTTCTATTTTAGGGACTACACATGTGCTTTGTGTTAGAGTAGGGAAGTCATAGCAGACTAAACTACAGTCTATGGTGACTTTGCCTTTTAGGTCGTGCCCTTCTCTGGTCTTGGAGGAAGATGGCCACATAAAAACAAATTATGATTCAGAGAATCCCTACAGAGACATTAACCAGAGAAATGTGGTTTTCACTGTGCCTTCACCCAATGTACAAAGTCCCTGTAAAAATAGTCTTGTACTGGTCTAATTAATTGGCTCTCTAATCCTTGCCTTGCCCACTACATACAAAGTGGTTTTGTAAATTCAAAATAGACATGGTCCTGAGCCACAACATTTATAAGATCATGGCATCCAGGGATGGAAAACAACTAATAAATCATCCGGTACACCTCCCCAGCAGGGCAGGGTAGGCTAGTTAAAAATGCCTCAAATAACATGGCTCTGACCACATCCCAAGCCAGCCAGTCAGTAATTTAATTTATCCTGCTGCTGTGAAACTTTCCTTGTTTTTCTTGGTAGCTTGTTTCACAGCTCCAGCCTCCAACTTTGAATTCAGCTCTGCTATGGAAAGGGAGCAAACCTCCCTTGCCTGAGGACAGCCTTTCACATACAGACAATTGCTCACCTCCTGTTTATGCTTCTGTCTCATTACTGTTCTTTTGAATTGGGGAAATTTATGTAGATGAAATTTCTATATCAGCCAACACAGCCTCAGGATTCGATTTTTGATGGTTTTCTCACATTTAGCAATACTATTGCACTTTCACTACATAATATAGCACTGGATTTCTGAGTGTTTGTTCTAAAGACTGAAACCATAGGTTTTGCTGCTGGAACAATGTTATGTGATTATGAAGAAAGCAGTATCTCAGCAGAAGAGAGTAATTAATACTTGTACAGCCTTAATAATGATATAAATTATCTTAACAGACAGACAACGTATTTCCCTGAGATAAACTATTCACTTATCTAGGTGTAAAATAGACTGAAACTCCTCTTTCACTTCCTCAAGGTTGCAATTTAAAGGATTTACTTAATGCTGTTTGATACCCTGTCCAGAGACTTCTTGAAAGCTGAAGTTGTTGGCTCTTCAATAAAGAAAATTTATTAAAGCTCTTGGTTTCGGGGTTTTTTTATTTCCTTTTTTCTCTTTTTCTTTAAGTGAATGTGTTGGTGGTTCAAATAAATATCTGTCTAGATTTATGTCAAAAGCAAATCCAATGCTAAAGACTTTCTTCATGATAATAATAATAAAGCAGATTGAAAAAAAAATGAATGCAGAGCCAGATCTTTTTGTTTCAGCTACCACACAGCAAAGGGCAGTCAGTCAGACCAGAAATTCCCTTACACAGAGCGTGGATGTGGGGAGGGAGTGTGCATACAGTTAAGTGGTTAGAAACACAGCAATGGATTTTGTGGTTTTCTCCTTTGAAAGTTATCATCTGGTTAATGCTGGGATTTCTGAAGACCTCAAGGAAAATAGATTTTTCAGTTCTCACCACACTGGGGGTTCTTTTCTTGGACAGGTTTTGTACTGTGTGAAAGGTTTGAGAACTCCTTCCCAAAGCTCCCCATGGCTGCAGTGAGATCAGCCACTGCTCACCAGGAACTGCTGCAAAACACTGGGGATTTGTGTGCCTCAGTACTCAGCTTCCCTGCAGCTGGGTGTTAGCTGCCTGACAGCTGTACAGGGATTCAAAGCAGGATACATACCTAGGAACATCTTTAAGCCAAGGGGAGAATTAATGCTTTAACCACTGTGACACAGAAGTGTATCCGCTAAGCTTCTTTGTGTGCTGAAGCTGAATGCAGACAGCTCACTTCCAAGCACACTCCCTGTTAAATACCAAAAGAGTTTCTTCAGATTTCCTTCATCTTTCCCTCAGATTTTGGACCCACGTTGCTGTCATGAGAAATCTAATGCATTCCTGAAAGCAGATTATGTCCCACTGATGCAAATCACAGCATATACCAGCTCTCTGTGTTTGGGATCTGTCATGGCATATGACTTCCACTACTAGGAGTGAAAATGCCAACTAAGTGTAGCCAAGAACCTGTGTCCAGAACTGATGATGTCATCACCTTGCTCAAATATGAATGTGGAATCTTTTAGTGGGCAATAAAATTGGTATTGATTTTTAAATATTCTGGATCAAAATGCATTTGCAACTCTAAAACCTGCAACTGATTTGTGGTTAAAATGGTTTCCTTTTTAACAAATTGTTTTCATTGCACCTTTAGATGATAATTGCATTAAATGATGGTCATAGGCTTCAGACAGAAAATGTGTAGGTTATAATTTTGCATTTTTGATCATGGAAAGAAAGGTTTAGTCTACAACTGTCTCCAATAATGGCCAAATCACTTATTCTTCTGTAGAGAAATTAATAGCTAAGAACTGAGGCCACTAAATGGCACCTTTAAGCCATAAAATAGTATCCTTTCTTAACTAGTTATTTGTTTGTTGTTTTGTCTCCTTTTTAAATAATGAAGAACCAAGAAGAAATCAACTGGAAGCAAAATAACGTAAAGGGAAAACTAAACGGTATTCACAATGATAATTTGGGACAAAAAAGGCAATCATTAATCTTTAATAAAATATATCCCTCATTCTGAGTTAATAGGAAATATCTGATAGATATAATTACCTAATATTAGAATTTTGACCATTACATTTTTATTTCCTGCTCAATGATCAGAATAGAAAATACGTCATGCCATATTTCATCTTCAACAAACAGCTGTTTCATTTATTTTTTTCTTTTGAGAGACTTCAGTAATTATTTAGTATCAAAAATATAATCAGAAATACATTCCTCTAGAGAAATCAGTAATTTGATTTTCATCCATAAGTAACTGTACAGATTGCTGTGACCCATGTACTAATTGCCAGTCAGGCACATGGAGTTGATTTCAGGAATAAGATACACTGATATGCCTGTTTTTTTAGTCCAACCTATAAAGAAATCTGTTAAGATGTCTGAATTTAAAGAAAGAAATATATATTCCACCTGTTTTTTATAGGTTAGCCAAAATACCCAATCTGTGTCCCAAGCAGTATTGACATTCACCTGTAATTACACACAGAAATGATGTTTCTGCAAACAACAATGTTCCAAGGACAGTATGTTTCTATATTTACCCATCAAAACCCTTCTGGAGTTGAGGAATGTAATTTAATTGAGACTCTTTCTCTTCCTCCTGAGCATTAATTTATCGTGTAATTTTGTGGCTAGTTTGAAGTACAGGTTCATGTTCCGTCAAACTCTTTTGCTTAATGAATATTGCATAAATTTGATCTTGGATCAAAGAGAATGCACTGTGTAGAAAACAAGAGAAATAACACTTCCCTGTCCTGGAGACATCTCATACAAACACTTCTAGTTTCACACAGGGTTAGAGTCTGATTCCCAACGACAAAAGCAAAGGCCTAAAATACTTCTAATGTGAAAATTCCACAGAGGACCAAGTCTTATTATTATTTAGTGTTATTTCCTTGTAACAAACAAGATTTGGCAGCATTCTTCTGCTATCAGTTAGCATATCCTCCTGAGGGTCAGTGGTCAGTGGGGTCACTGAAGTGGTAGTTCTGCTCCTTTTTCATTGTAGTGGTTTTAGTTCGCTTATTTAGGTTTGTGGTTAAGTGCCAGCACACTTACTTATATTTACTTGATTGCTTGTTGTGAGATGAGGATTAGGAGTAGGCAAAGCAGGCTCAAACTTTATAAAGTACAAAGAAACTTTATTAATATACCTAAGACAAAGGGAAAGAGAAAAAAAACCAAGAAAAACTAGAACAAATTCCTCAGACCACCCCTCCTTCCCCCACCTCTCTATTTCATTCTCTCTGACAACATACAAAAGACAACACTTCGACCTCCAGTCAGTTTACTACCTTAGAAATAGCTCTTGTTTAAGTTCATTTAGGGAGAGAAGTCTCTTTTGCTTACACCATGGATTTTCTGAAAGAAAAATACAGTTTTTATGGGTCTTCTGCCTCACCATCAGCCGCCGCCCAGAAGAAAGACCAGCTTAATGGTGGATCCCTCTCATACCAGTAGCCTTCCCACAGCCACTTGGGTGGGTTATGAACAGTCCACAGGGTACCTGTTTTAAGGATGCACAGTTCAATTGCAGCAACAAAGAAAATCTCTTCTTCTGTGCTTAGCAACACAGGTTCTCTTGACAACTCAGGTTCTCTAGCAATCCCCCCGGGACCAGTGCTTTGGGTCACAGCCTCTCCTCTCTCTTGGTTCTAGTTTCTCATTAGGCTGTACTTGTTCAACACTTACTTTTCTTTACTCAGGTATTTCAGTTCATTGGCTGCAATAAGAACTTCACATTCTCCTTTTGGACTATATCTTCATATATTGCAGGGAATTTATTAGCTCAGTCCCCAACCATGGTTTTCTAAAAGAGTTTTCAGCTTCACTCTCGAAGCACTTTTTATGCGCCTCCCTGTAGGTATCAGTTCTGCTTTCCTCACTGACTGTAAAGTCTCTATGCTGCATTTCTGTAGATGTCCTCACTCGTTCCTCTCTCAGTGAGGAAGGATGGGTGTCTGTAAGTTTATTCCAGGCATGAACAGAGTTAATTTCTGTCTCTCTCTCTCTCTGGCAGTGTGACGATCACGCGCTCTCTGCCGGGCTGTTTGAACATGTCTGAGCTGGCTGCCAGAAGCTCTCAGAGTCTCTGTGTCTGGCTCTGCGGAGCTGGCTCGGCCTGGTGGGGCCATCTGGGCCTGGGGTGACAGGGCAGGGCCTGGCCTGAGCTGGATGGAGTCCGGCTCGGTCCTTGCCTGGCCCGGAGCAGGGGCCTGGCCCTGTGTCGTGTAGCTGACATACCGGCTGAGCTGTATCTCCTGAAAATTCCAGCCGGTTCCTCCCCCATTCCCAGCTGCAATGGCACAGCTGCCATAAACCTCCCTTCCCCCCCTCCCTCCTTTGGAAGGAGTGGGATGGGGTGGGGCCTTACCAGCGAGAGAAGCAGGAGATGCTCCTCTCTACACAACAGCAAGTCCAAAGAAGAAGAGCCTCAGAAAGTCTCTGCTTATATATAGTTTTTTCCCTGAAAGCAGATCAACTTTTTAATTGGTTTACCTACATATCAATCTTTAAAACTTCTTAATTATTAGCTCTCTCTCCCAGGAAGGAAGTTATATTCCTTCCTGCAGCATAGATCACTTCCTATATTTTGACCCCTCCTGCCTAACCCAAGACATTAATTGAGAGAGATTCCAGAAGATATTATTGAGTGATCACTCACCTGTTGGATCAGCTTTTTCGCTTTCTTGTGGTGCCTTGCGAGCAGTCTTAACTAATGTGTCCACAGAACTTCTATGGGTAGTTTGGGAGCTAGGATGCTGCAGTACCTGACACGCAGTTGGGTGTAACCATTTCTCCCAGTACAGCTGACGTAAGGGAGACCGTGGCCAGTTTGTAACAAATACTGAAGCAGACATGAATTCCCACCTTAAAGGCAGAAATAAGGCAGAGTTAACAATTACATGATGTATTATAGATCTTTCCTTCAAATCCTACATCTGTTGTAAGAATTTTTGTATGACAGAATTTGAAAGTCAATGTGTCAATATGAACTGCAATGCCCAGTGGACAAGTAGTGACATAAAAAAGATTTACAGATGAAGCACTGTAGAAGAAGTTGTTATTTAAGTGCCTTTTAAATATTTTTGTACTATATAAATGGAGATATCATTACCTCTGTACTACATCTACTGCAGGTACTCTACTAATGCAAATACAGGTATCATTAACTTTGGTGAAGGTCACACAGCTCCTTTTGGGGTTTCTCACCTTCTTTAGGTCTGCAGTCATAGACAGAGGCAGAAAGAAAGAGAGAATTCCTGCTTTTGTTCAGTGTATTTTCATCAGAAGAAGGAATCAGTTTTGTAAATTTTAAACCTGGTTTCTAGTTATGGTTATGGCAAATCTTGGACCATCCGAGCTTTAAATTTTCTAAACAATTCATTTTGCTTTATGGTTATAATGTTTAGAATTTGTTACTGGTACCAGTAGCTGCAGATCTACTTATTTATGTCGTGCTCCTGTGTTTACATTTCACTCTGTCAGTTAAACCAGTTCACACAATATGTCAGAATATTTTGTGTTAGAGTTCCTAGATTTACAGGCTCAACGATTTCATTACGATTGCTCTGGATCTGCAGCAGCTGTAGCAAATCAAACTATGGTTCACAGACTTCACATAGCAACTCACAATTAATCTGTAGTTCTTTTAATGGACTTCTTTACTGTGCATAAAAAGTGCATATGTACACAGCAACCTTCCCCCCCCCCCCCCCCCCCCCCATTTAAAAAAATCTCATCATCTTTCTCTTTAGGATAGTGTTATTATAGGGATTCTACACTGGCAATCAAAAATAGGGCTTGCATTTAAATTTTCAAGCACACTTTACTTACAGGCATGTTTTCAGGCTTTTTTTTTTTTTATCTGTCAGCATTTGCTTAAATTGCAATTTTACTACTGAAACAAACTCAGGTTTGACAGAGATCTGTTGTAGTTGCCTTATTAAACAGAAAATAAGGAGTAAACTCACCTTGTTTGCTCTTCAGAGACCCTTGTACTCTACTACACGAGGGCTCCACAGCCCTGGGGCTTTGTGTTTGTACTGATCTAAGACTGAATCCTAATATTTGAACATCTATGTAGCCATCCTTCTACCTACTGTTTAAAACTGTATAGGAAAATGTCTAACCCCTTGAGGCAAGATTGTGTACCTATTAAATTGAAAAGATGCTGAGGTATAGAGCTTGACTGCCTTGCCTGAGGCCACACATTTCACTCAGGTTGAAATTGTGTGTAGCTTTCCACCACTTGCTTTGCAACAAAACTTGTTGCATAAGGGTGAAAGGGCTTGCAATCCTCACACAGCAATTTGAGAATTGTAAAGATTCATCCTGTGAAAACACACTTAGGGGAAAAAAATCTCCTGAATGTACTGATGTGTGAACTTTCCTTTTCTATTGTTAGATTACTTTCCAGTGCAGGCATCTTTCCCCATGCCCAGAAGCCATTCCCATATTTCTTGCTGACAGCCAAAGCCTGAACACTGAGCAGCAGCTCCAGCTTCTGCCCTGTGCCTTTGCCCCAGCCCTTCTCTCGGCAGGCAGGGAAGGAGGCTGAGGCACCCACACAGCCCATCCTGCTTGAGAATCAGATTTCAGACAAAAAAGCTTTGTCCTTGGGCACAAATATGAAAATCAGCTTGTTTGGGTATTTCTGACTCTTCTGCAGCTCCAGCCCTAGGTCACGTTGTGTTTGTAGGGAGCCAAGGAGTTGTGTAATGGCTGGGATGTGTGGGGTTAGAAATGCGAGTGCATGTAAGCTCAGGTTGGTGGGGGAATTGCCCTTATTTGTATGTGTGTATTTGTTTGAATAGACCTGCTGCACCCTAGTCTTATCTAAACATAAAACAAGGCCCATAGTTTCTAGCAGCTCCCTTGTGCCTTCCCTCCTCCAGCTCCCTTTCCCCAGCTGGAAAATGAAAGCAGAACTTTAATGCTGGGGAAATTGCTTTGAATTTGCCACACTAACCTTTTTGGTACCACCTCAGGATAACCAAAGTGTACCTATTCAGTGTATTGAGCATCTCAGATGCTGGCTGAAGCCCAGGAAAATTAATAAATAGCACCATATAGCAGCTTGGAGAGGACTTCTAGGGAGAGACAAGATTTGAGGTTTTGCACTAAGATTTGCTTTACTCACTGAATATGGTTTTAGATTTCATAGTGTAAGCTCACATTTGAATTTTTGTGCTTTTTTGAAAATACATATCATAAATAAGAAGTGTTAAATTTTCCACAACAAGATCTTTCAAAGAAAAAATTCCATTTGGACTACCCCAGAGTCAGAAATGTTTGCATTTTGTAGGCTTATGATGACAAAGAATGAGTCTTTGAGAAATGTCTGAATTGTATGTTTGTGGGGTGGTTTTGGTTTTCTTTTTTTTTTTTTTTTTAGGAAAAATGCAAACCTTTCAATAAGAACTCACAGCATCACAACCCAAGGAGAGTTTTCACTAACCTTAACAGGCACCAGATCATGCTGCTTTACAGCAGATCTTAATGGTCAAAGGCAGAACACTTGTATGCCTCAGTACCACAGAAAGGTGCCAGTGATAACAATCCCATCAGGTGGGTATAAACTCATCCCTGCTGATGTCTGTGCTTGGAGGTAGAGCCTGCATTGCCCTCTCAACTGACAATATCTCAAGTACTCATGCTGAGCTACTGCCAGACAGCTGGCACATCAGCATAAAATCCACTGCAACCTGCAATTGTGTGCAAGAATTGGAGCAAATAGCTGGGTGATTTAGCTTGTGCTCCTGTGGTTCAGCTGCTTCTGGCACAGCTTCCAGCTGATTCAAAGCAAGCCCAGGTATGTGTACATGACCTGCTCCTGGAGAACTAACATGTAGACATCACCTGCTCCCTGCTCCTGATTATACAGCAGCCTCCAGGAGTCCTTGGGCACTCTGATGATTTACTTTAGTCTTTCACCAAAGCTGGAGTTCCTTTTCCCCTGTCCTAGTAGTTCATATATATTATTCTTCTTGAGCAGATCTGTCTTCTCCCATCCATATATCCTGCTATTACATTTATTAGCATTTCATTATATTATTGTTCTGGGTTCTTTTCAGTTTGCTGGCATACAGACATGTCTTATTAAATCTTTCTCTCCAGATATTATTATCTCTGGTTGACTACCAATTTTTTTGAGTGCATTATTGTCAAATGCATATATTAGTTTTCATTTTCCTTTCTTTGTGATTCTTTTTCTGTAAAAACAATGAGAAGTATAAAGACTTAATGTGACTTTAATGCTTCATTCTATAAAAAACTGCAATTGTTAATGTCTAAAACGCACCTTGCATAATCCTAAATGATTATATGCGTGAGATCTGAATTACATAGAACTTTATTCCTTAATTAATGTATTCCAGACATCTGTAGTTTTGATGTATAAAATCCTAGTTCTTGCCATGGGTATATTTTTAAGTTACAAATACAAAAAAGCGATTAAGTTTTCTGGTACTTGTTAGCAGTGCAAGAGGTAGCTGCTTGGCACTTTTAAATCTGATGCTGTTAATCATCGCAGTGCTCTGATCAGGCTTTTATATTTTTTTAAATACTAGTCAGAGAAATAGGTATCTAGTCAGAGAAATAACTTTACTGATATATATAGATGACCTAAGGTTCCAGACTCAGACATTTAAAATGCAAAGGGGGGAAGCTACTGTGTAAAAGCACATAAGGGAAAAAAAGAATGTAAAAAGCAGATCCTTTTTCTTTAAAGTGAAAAAGTATATACAACTAGAATCTTTTTACCCTGATCCACTTAGGAGCATGCTGTTTAACTATGCTAAGTGATAATGTATTTAAATGGTTAATGCAAGGGTTGATCCTCCTCTAAAACTGGGCTGGGAACAAAAGCTGAAATGACTTTTTGAAAGGGAGGGACAGGAGGAATTCTGACCCTTCTCCTGGCGCTTTACAACGTGAAACCACAAAGCAATTGAGGAATCAGTGCACGGCACGTGGATTAAAAGGCTTCCTAGAAGCAGTCAGTACTGTACATTGCCTAAACCCTCCCTGAACTTTCTCAGTGAATACAGCAGCCTGACAGCTCGGCTTCCCATTGGGTGGATTCTGCAACTCCAGGAGGGAATGGCACTTCTTGTTTTTAATTAGCAAAGGTGAAAGGTGAATTAAAACTAGCTGTGTGGCAAGTCAGAGCAAGGGGCTGAGTTCTGAAGAGCACCAAGGAGGAGGGTGCTTTCTCCTTTTTTCCTTTTTTTTTTTTTTTTTTTTCCCCCCTCCCTCCTCTGAATGAATTGCCTTGCAGGAGGGACTGAAAATACAGCTTCTTCCTGAATCCACTGGCAGAGTTACTAAAGACAGCTCAAGACACAACACTGCAGAGTAACACCTCAGAATGTCCTCACACTTTATAAACAATTGTCCTAGGGAGGGAATATTTTTACATGAAATTTGCACAGTTTGACAAATGGCTAGCTGAGGCTGTGTGCTGCTCTGATGAACATTGAATTTTCCACAGACACCCCACAAACTGACCAAAGACAGAGATCTAACTGTACTGGCAAAGTAGAAGTGGAACTTGGAGCCTTAAAAACACCCCACCAAAACAACAAACAAACAGCAGCAGTTCAGTGAAGAGAACAAGAAATTTATCTTGGGCAGGATGGCATCTGCTCAGGACCTTCTCATCCTGGCACTCTATGGCTTGTTGCTAGAGTTACCGGCTGGATGTCATGCAGCAGATATGAGGCAACCAAGGTTACGTCTGTCACATAAAGGTAGGTCAGTGTGTCAGGTTTTTAAAGACTTTATGCTGTGCAAGTTCATTGACTTCACTGAATGTATTGCACCAGGATTAAATGATGGTCCTTTGATAGAGTAAAATGCTCCTGTTCAGAGGAATTCCTTTCAGAATTATTTCCTTTTACAAAACTGCATCCTAGATTAAGTTTACTGTATTCTGGAAGACTTAAAGTACTTGCAGGGATGATTTTAGACAACTGAAATATTCTTCTACCTGAAAGTGTGTTAGATTTGCATGTCATTCTCTCTTACTCTCCATGCTGTAAGAAGGCTGTCAGGTCTCTTAATAAGAGGGAAAGAAGTGGAGAAGATAACCTGAAATTATTGCTGAATAAATGTGCATCTTGTAACCCTTGAACAATTAAATGTCTGTTTCACTTTTAGAATTCTATCTGTCTACAAATATAGCTAAGGCAAAAGGACTGAATTCCTGTGCAACCAAATGATTCATTTTCTAAACTACCAAGTGTCATCACACTATAATTAAAATGAGTAACTGCCAATGTAAGTCTGCTTGCAGTTTAACTGAGTTACCGAAATAAAAAATGTTATTTTTTTGTAGATATTTATGTGGAATACTTATAGCTTTTATTTTTGTTTAAAAATATTTAATTCTCAGTTACCTGAAGGCTGAACCATTCTTCCTTAGCTCCTTCAGTGTCCCTTTTCTGTTCTGGATTGCATGTAATTTAAACTCTTACCTATGATTTGGATTTAATCCTGTATATATATATAAATACCTGTCCATAGCCATGGCATTTCAGTTCTCTGCAGCAGGACATACATTTGTACATTATATACTTAGGCATGACAGATGATCATTGCAATAGCAGAAAAAAATGTAATTGTGCAAGATAAACTGATGATTGGCCAATCAATAAAGTTTGAATATTACCTCTTATGCACAGATGAAAAGAAAATGCTTTTTTGCTGACATAGTTGGGAATGAGCAAATTCCAATGTACTCAAGAACATTTCAATGGTTATGCAAGTGATAACTAAGCTGCATCAGTGTGAAGTATATTAGAATACCTATTTTAAGAATGGCTAAGATTTAAGAATTAGCAGCATCTAGAGCTCCATGTGTATACAGCTTTACTCTAAACAAGGTTTAATTGTGTTTTATATAGCAAGCTAAATTACCAATTATAAAGAAGGGAGAAGCTGAATAGGATAATTGGTCTGAATGTCTTTCTAGGAAGCTATAAGAAATGGGATTTGCTTTTATGGGGCAGTGAAATGTTTTAAAGAAGTATTTGTCATGGAAAACTGTCTTGTAAGTAAACAATTAATTGCTCTGAATGAAATACATTATATGACCCCTTTTAACATGTAAACCACTTTTAACCTATGGTTTCAGAGTACAGTAGAAATGAGTGCCAAATGCTGATTTTATAATCCTTTCACATCTCTTACTGTTAAAAATGTGCATTTGAATATTGATTTATTGCTAGATGTAACTGCTAGGGCTATAATTATTATTGATATTTGTTTGCTTGTGATGGAGTAAGGGAGATCAGAAAAGCACAGTAAATGAGACAAATAGACCAAGTGTTGTGTTGGTACAGGACTTTGGCTTAGCTGGAGGTTTTGGCAAGCTCCCCACCATGGTGCTGGGACTGTTAACTACTTCTCTGCTCACTTGTGGTAGTAATTGCTTTCTGATGGTTGGAACCAGTGTACATTTCACTGCATACTACTTCTCTTTTCAGCAGTGAACCAGTAATTTGGCCATAACACATCATAACTCTGATATCTTCAAAGAGATCTTAAAACATCAGTTTCTCAAAGAGGGCCAATCCTTCCCTGCCTGATGGCAGTTCCCTCAGATCCAACGACACAGAAAGATCTGTTCTCATAAATTCTCTACCATGATCACACACATCACCATCTTTTATTTTACCTTGTACAATACCCTATCACATTTTTCACACTTAGGAAATCTGATTTTACAAGCAGTGTTGCAGTCAGGGAGTGCCTGACCACACATCCCCAGCCAAGGGTTGGAAATGGCATACCTGCCTGCCACCCTGGGAACAGTCACTGCAGCCCTCCCAGCCAAAAGAATGTAGCGACCAAGCATGAAGACAATGAGCAAATGTAGCTGCTGTCCTCACTAATCAAACAGGAGCAGCAGGAGGGGCCCTCATCTTAATTGCATTTGCTCCAGAGAAAGGCTGCTGTGGGTACCAGAGAGGTGTGGGGTAGTTACAAAGAGGTTGTCGTGCACCCTCTGTATAAAGTTGCTTCAGCCTGACCTGTGAGTTGCTGTTGTGGTAACAGAGGGTGAAGCCCAGATGTGTAAATTTTCAGTATGGAGTAGCTGCAGCCTCAGTTAAAATGTCACTGCAAAGACCCTTAATCATGGGAGTCAGCAGGCCTGCTGACTGCCTCCCTTTGGAACTGCAGATGTTGGTGGCTAATTGGGATTCAGGCACTTGCAAGATAGGCTAGTGCTGACTGGGAAGTTAAAAGCTTCTGTGATGAGTATGATGAAGTTATGGACATCAGATTTTTTTTTTTTTTTTTTTTTTTTGTTATGGAAGGACATTTAAAACCAGTCCATTTTAATGTCATGTTTCCTTAGAGTCAAGAGAAAGCTTCCAAAAATTAGAAAGAGAGTCTCCTTTGATTTTTATAAATTCACAAATTATCTCTTTAAATCACTTTTGAAGTGGTGCTCAATGAAAGGGAGTTAGTGATCTGACAGTGAATGGGAACCTTTTGCTCCCACAGCAAACCAGACCTTCACCTGCAGTGCACACGTCTCCAAACCCACAGCAACAAGATCAGGTCCTAACCCTTGCATAGGGGTCACCTGATGGATAGGAATACCACAATCCCCCTGCCAATTAAGGGATATATTGTGCAGCCCCTGTTTGACTCCATGGCCATTTACTCTGCTTCAGTGGGAGTTAATGAAAGTCCTGCATTCATGAACTACTGGTAAATCTGTCAAGTCAATGCAAACTGTAATGGTGATTTTTGCTAATGTAGATAATGGTCTTTATTCACAGTAAACTCAAATGTGAATTTTGCCATTCCTTTAGGAGATTAGAATTGATCCTACAACCACCTAGCAGTCATTTTATGGTTCTAACTTCATTTTTAGTAAGTTGAGATAGATTTATATTCAGAACTTGAAGGTGTTTTCCTCAAACCATCATCTTGTATCCATTAGAAAATTTATACTGCAATTAGTACCACTTGTGGTATTAGTGTTATGATTGCTCTAAAGATCAGTGCTTGAAGATGACCAACCAAGATCTATGTACTCCAATAGCTTCATTTTGATTTGTAGAGATAAAAATGTGTTATAACTTCCTTAAAATTGCAGAGAAATAGATTTCTGCAGTATTAAGTTATATGTTGACAACTTCATTTAAAAATCATTAGCTCATTTTAAGTACAGTACAGGCTCTGGCTAATGACGTGTTAATGGAAGCCAAGCTCCAGCCCCTATTCTTTATAGGCTGCTGGTTAAATTCTTTCCCAGTATCCTACAGTTTAAGTTCTTGCAATGGGAAATATATAATTAAGGTGAAATCAGCACACACTGCGTGTTAAAAAGAAACTATTTACATTACAGGTTGAAATGGATTGGGTTTCCAGAGGACAGGAGGCATATATTTATATAAGCCTAACAGAGCTATGCTGGAAGCATGTAGGCCTGAAAGGCCCATGAAGGATATAATTGTATAATTCAAGCATTATGCATGGTTTTCTTTGTATCTCAAATTGGTTTGGGTTTTTTTCTAGTTCTTAAATATGGTAAAGAACAAAGATAATACAGTATGAAAATAAATGTTGAGCCTTTAGAGTGATCTATACAATTCTGCTGCTGCAATGGGGTCTGGTGCAGTTCCATACAGCAATTTGCACATCTTGAGGGTTCTGTTTCCGTGTTACCCACCAAATTTTCTTGAGTGACTTGAGGGATCTTGGCATTACCTGACATCAGGTTGTGTAGCTATGCACTGGACACTGCTCTCATCTGGAAAAAGTGTGGTTAAGAAGCAGTTGTGCCTGCCTTACCCATTGAAATATGTCCTTCTTACCTGTTGTTGGAACTGCTTTCAGCTTTCTATAGTAGAGTCACACTGCAGCAGGCAGAAGGAGCAGACTGACCTTAGAAAGAAATCATCTGGGTTAAAAAATGTATTCTCCAAGCACAAATATTTCAAATAGTAGTGTTCTGCTAAGGAAGGGAGAGCTGAAACATTGCAGACAAAAACTGATACTCTCCATGTTCATAGTCAGATTTTAATATGTAAAATGTGTAATATAAAACATTTAGTGTAGAAGAATTTAGTTGTTTAGGGCTGACTAATCGTCTTGGAGGGCTGCTGAGGTTGTTACGGCAGAAAAAGTGTTTCATTGCCATTTACAGGAACCAGAGTTTCAGCACACCTACTTTAACTTTCCTGGTATTTGCAATTTAGAATGTATTGTAATTAAGAGTTTCCCCATGTTGATCCATGATATCTTACTGTGCTCTCTAGCTAGAGGGCAGTAAAATTTACTCAGGGGCTAACAACTACATTGAATAACAGAAATGTGGGGAATATTTAGACTGTCATTTCCAAATTCTAAATTAGGCAAATATATTTAATACAAGGGTAGTATTTGCAATTAGTAATCACCTGACTACAGAAATCATGGCTAATTAATGACTAGCCACATAACCCATAACTGAATCATGACTGATTCAATTTCACACATGAAAATGTTTCTTTTTAGCAGTTTTCACTGGTTTTGAATGACTAGGAAAGAGCAGTTTTCCTACCAAAGCAGATTCAAATTCAATAAAGATGTTAATTCATGCTAGATATAAATCACCTTGACTTTGTACCAGGATAAGGAATTGACTTGTGGTCTTTGCTTATATGTAGTTCAGAGAAGTCTATGTACAAAGGAAAAGGAGGATATTGTATATGTATACAGACACACACATATATATATAAATAGATACGTGTACATATATCTGTAAAATATGTGTGTGTGTATCTATAACAGATTGAAGTTTTTGTATTTCTTACACTGAGTTAAAGAGCAGTAAAATGCCAAGGGTTTAGGAACTAATGGCCTTTATTATGGCTCCACATCTAAATGTGCTTGGCTATAAGGGCTGATAACCAGAATTATGAGTGTTTGAAAAAACATGTGACAAGTAATGTTTTATAATGCCCAAGTCCACATAGAACTCAATGTCAACTTAGAAATATTTTAGGCAAAGATGCACAAACATCTCTAGGCCACTTATGAGGCAGAGAGGAGAGCTTTTGCATCTCCCACTGGACAGGCAACTGATTGTCTACCAATAGTTAGGACAAAATTTAGGTTTATTATCCATCCATATCACAAGGAGTGACTGCTAGGAAGTCCAGAAGTGCTTACAAGTAATCCTGGAGCGACTTGTTCACTGAGACAGGAATTTTTTGGCAGAGAATTCATGCTAGTTCCTTTCATAACTGCATTTTGTTGACAAAGGCTGCTGTGAGTGTTGCTGTAGCAGATCTCTGAAGCAATAAGCACCACCGCTGGGGATGCAAGGAGCAGACGGTTTGCAGCCTAACATCAATCACTTCCCTGCTCCTGCTTTAAAGAACTAAGTACCATCTGAAGGTGCAAGACCAGAATATCCTGCATGTTGCTGATTCTCTGCAGCTAACTCCCTGCTTTCAAAGCGATAACACCATCTGCTATTTTAAACTCTTCATCAGATATCGTACTCATCGTTATTTCACTGAAAGCAGACGTTATATTTTACTTAAGTGAAAAAAGGATTAATGCTATTTACATGATTTACAGGATGGTGTGCAAGGGTGAGCATCTGTGTCAGGCCTTTTGAGAAACTTTTCGTCAATAAATATCCTAAAAGTGTGTGCAATGGAAATATTGCATATTACTAAAACTGCTGCCCTGGGTTTCTTCATGTAGCCAGGCAAATATGATGAAGTTATAGCTTGCAGACTATGTTAATTACAAAAATCATCATTTCTTTAAGAAATTCATAGCCTTTAGGGATAAAGATAACAATCTTTGTTTTACAGGGAAAAAAGGCCCTCTTGAGTATAGTATTTAAAATACTTTGTGTTGGTTAGTTAATATTTGGCATTTATTTAAATCAGTTAAGGATTCAGAATTAAACATGAAAGAACATGTTGAAAAAGAATGAAAATAGAGCATTATAAAAAATATGTAGTATACTTTAGCCATAATTTCAAACTCCTGTTAAGAAAGAACTTAAAAATTTTTGAAGAAACAGTATTTGAGAAGTTGTAAAAATAAATTCCATCTTTAAATTGGAGAAAAATTTAAATTGCCATCACCAAGATTCAGTTTGAGGAACTGAATCTACTAAGTCTACTGTATATATTAAAACAAAGGAAACCATCATGATTCTCTCAGAGCACAGTTTTAAAACCAACGTATTTATCTCACATTGACAAATTTCATTTTTCCCTTGATCTTGGTTCTTCTGATCATTGTGAAGGCTACAAATTCTTATTTTGGAAGAGAGATTTCTCCTTGTTAACAACTTCAATTGAAAGCTGACTTCAGTGTGCTTCTCCTCTAAGCATTTTCTTCTTAGTTTAAGCTATAAATTGATATGCTTTCAGTCATGCTGCATCCCTTTGGCAAACCATTTTATAGCAGTCTAAAGACTATTTTTTTTTGCCTTTCAAAACAATGTAAAGCAGGAATGTATCATTATGTATTCTGTTTTTTCTTACCCTGTGATGATTTTCATGCTTATAAAAATCACCCAGGCAAAAGTACACACAAGGAGTAGTTTCTCTGGTTTGTCTCAGGGTTTCTTTGTGGCATTTTGATGCCAGATCTCTTCAAAGGATTTGTAAATTGCAGCACACTACAATCAAGCATCCAAATACACTGTTTAACTGCACTGCTCTTGGTGAATGTATAATCTTAGGGACAAATCTTTGTTCCTCTTCTAGTCTACTCATTCTTATTTTACCTGCAATTTGGAGGACCTCCAGAATGTAATGGCATGTCAAAGGTTCCTTTCACAGTTTCTGTGCAAATATGTACAGGAGGTCTGCAACCACAAAGTTGTCAAAGGGATGCCTGCCAAACATCTTTGCCCTGGCATGGCACCCAGCCTGTGTGTGTAGCCAGTCGCTGCAAAACTTGAATCTCTCATTTAGCTGAAAAGCAATTTTTGATGAAATAAAAGTTGAATCTCATCTTTAAATTACTTTTTGTTAGTGATGCCTGAGGGATTTTTTCTGCTTTTTCTCCTGAATATGTCGTACCCTGTTACCTATATTCACAAGTATTAGCATGCATACTTGTGATGCTTTAGGTGATAGTTTAGCCTGGTTTCATGGTGTTTAGGAGGCCGGTAGACTAAACACCCCTGAAGCCATGTAGAGTTAGAGACCAAACACCCTGTTTTCGTGAGCCCTCAAGGTCTCCTAGTAGGATAGATTTTGTAAACTAGAAGTTAGCCCACCCAGGCCCCTTATTGGGCCCTCCTGGTAGATATGCTAATGTGTAGAGTCTTTAATTGTATACTGAATTGAGGGGAAGGGGCTTTTGCGGCGTGTTCTACCTGGACGGCAGAAGCCATCGAACGGGATCCTATTAAAATACCGAGGTAAACAACCCCCAACCCTTTCACTGTGTCTGAGCCTTTATTTCCTAAGACCAGAAAAAAGGCATCATTAGTCTCAGGTGAAAGCAGAGAATTGGCAGTTGTTTCATGTCACGTCTTTCTATCCTGTTTTGCTAGAGTACTTGGTGTGCTTTATTGCCTCTTCTGTCAATCAGAATCTGCTTAACTCTTATTAAAAGTCATCAAGAGTCTTCCAGTTTAGATATAATGATCTAAGATTTCTTCTTGGAGGCAGTGCCTTGTTTCAGACTGAAACTTCATTTGCCCTGTGGAAGTGCCAACCTTTTCCCTTGTTAACTCCACAAGAGCAGATTCAGTTCTGTGTACCAGGAAGCAGCAATACTCCATCATGTTGTCTTTGCTTTCCATGGAGTAACACAATGCCATAGCACTTTCTGTAGCTCACCTGCCTATTACTGATTGGCTCCTGGTACTTAGACCTCCAGGATCAGGGAATGGATTAAAAACTGGTTTTGTAAACTTTGGCATGTTAAAAAGTCAACACAAAAGAAATTCTGTAATACTCCAATGGCAAAGACTAGTTTGCCATAAACTTGCAACATTTAAAAATTATATTACCATTTTTGGTTGAATTTTCATATCAGAAACCCAATTGTGAAGGACACTTTCCATTCAAGGAAGATTGTATGAGGAACATGAGATTTGTCTGCTTTGTGGAATCTATTGCAATATAGTTCAAAGGATCTTTATGAATATTTAATTTCAAAATACAGAAAAAAACTAAAGGCCAAAAATTTCATTAATGAAAACAAAAAAAATCCCAAACTCAACCAACAAATGTCTACTAGCCAAAAATGGGAGAAAGACAAAAATATCACTGACAACTTTTCATATCTCTTTGGCCTGGGCAAAAGATGTTCATTATTTATAAGAATTTGATGACAGGCAATACAGTACTCTTCAGACTGATTTGGCAGGAACAGATACAAAAAAAAGGTTGCTTATGATCCTTGTGAAATTATGTTGCTAACGTTTTTACTTCATCAGTAATGAAGAATTTCAGGTTTGAGGAGACTTGCTTGTTCAGCATTTGCAGTCTATTTTTTTTAAATCCCCCAAAATCTCCAAAAATATATTTACATACAAATATAAAAGATTCTCAACCCATGCTAGACTCCTCTAGCATGATGGTGGGTCTTTTTTTGTTTGTTTGTTTGTTCATTTTTTTGTTTAGGGTTTTTTGAGTTTTCGGGTTTTTCTCCCAAAATAATTCTCTAAACCAAGGGACCAGTACTTGGAAGATAGGCATCCAGTGAAAGATGATTTAACTCCTCTTAACATCCTTAATCTATCTGTTCTCTACTTCTTCTGTGTTTATTTTCATCTAAAGGATTCCTGACTTCATACTGTGAAGCAATTGAAGCTTCTGTGGGGAGTCAAACAATGGGGTTTTTACTGTTGCTAAGTTTGCTTTATAAGCTTTTTCTTACAACACATTTGTTTAATAGGCCTAGTAAAGTGGTGAATGCAGCTGTAAATATATCTTTTATTTGCTGATGTGCAATAAACATCACAAGGATGTTGGTCTTTTCTTATTCTGATCTTCCTGACACTGGTGAACGGAAATTGTGTAGAATGAATGAAAAGTGCCTTGAACTGATTGTAGAAAACAACAGCCCCCACATACTCAAGGGTTAGTACCTTTTTTCTCTTTTAACAGATGGTTTCTCCCAGCAGTGTTACTAAAAACTTAATAGCAAAATAATAGGTTTCTTGATGTGAGGGAATTATTGCAGATAGCACTATTGACTGGGGTCATCGCTGAAGGTCATTTTTCATCCAGAAAGCTAAAGGTTAGCAAGTGTTGCTCAATTCCATGAGCTCCTGCAAGCCTTTATTTATGATCAAGCTGAGTGCTCTCCTATGGGTGTGTGGTAAAAGCCAAAAGTAAAGGCAAATAAACCCATTCCTTTGTATATTAAATATTTCATCTCAGTTGATTGAGAATGGTATGATGCAAAGCTTGAAAATATGTGCTGTCTGGGAGCCCAGAAAGACGTAAGCTGTCTTAGAGATCTTGCTCTTATTAATGCTGTTGCTGAGAAAATGTCTTGTCTTTACGTGCCTGTGTTTACATACAAGTCATTATTCCCTCTTCTCTAATTATCTTAGGCATGGCCATGTCCTCCTGCATATTTTCAGGTTACACAAGCATCTGGGATAGCAGTTATTTCTAAACACACTGCTGAGAAGGTGTTAAAGAATTCAGCAGGTTCAGCACTTATTATAGCTCATAACCAGGTTGCAAACAGTCCCAAGCACTTTACTGATTCCATAGTATTCCTTGTTGAGTGACTGCAGCTTCTAACACTCAAGCACTGCAATAGGTTATTTCATTTCTAGAAGACTTGAATACTTGTAAATAAAACACGTCACTTTTAGAAGACAAAGTTACAGTAAAAAGCTTTTCTCCAACAACAGCTCTGAATGCAGTATACTGTACTTAAATTCTGCTGCTAAATATATGAAACCTTTATACAAAAACAGAGCAATTAATAAAAAAGTAGAACAGAAGCCTTATTTCACTAAGTAGCAAACCTCCCATAAACTTTTGTGGCTACAAAGTTTACAGGATATTCCTTACTCCTGGCCTTACTCTATGAAAGAGGTGATCCATTTGATCATTGATTTTCACCTGGAGGTGTATTTCTGTATCTCTTGAGTTTAGAGGGAGAGTAATGGTCAGCTTAAACTAGACTCCTTGCATTTCAAGAAAAGTAAGGAAGATGGATTTGGAAAGAACGTCTGATGATAGGTCTAGCATGTTACACATGCAAGGATAAAACCCTTTGGCTGAGAATGACTTACTGCAGAGTTTATAAGCTGCAGGACTATTACCTTGACAAAGTGTAAGTGAAGATGTTATTACTAAGTAGTATGTCTTTGATCTAATAATGGTCTGGAAGAAGAGGATAGAGGTGAAGTCATTTGAGCAGTGACCTGAGCAATGTAACTTGCTCCCACAGCTGCAGGACACAATTGTCTCTGGACCACAGTAATGACTGATGTGCTCTGCACCTGCTTCCATGCTGTTATGATCCAATTATTAAAGTTCTTTAGAGATACCTCTACCCGAATTAAGGTACAAACGAGACCATATGCCAATCAGTAGTATGAGTTTTATTTGATCGTAAATATGAGAGAGAGAGAGAGAGAAGAAAAGACAGAAAAAGGGGGAGTAGGGAGAAAGATGGGGGGACAGAGAGGGACAGGGACAAAGAAGTATCACCACTCCGTGGGTCCCACTGGTGTCCTGATGTCCTCTTCAGCTGGTCTCGGTGGTGGAAGTCCCCCAAAAGTACAGAATGCCATGGGTTAATATACACTCAGGCCAGGTGGAAATGTCCAGGCTTGTCCCCCAGGAGAGGGGGCATCCTCTAGCAGCAGACTCTGCTTGCATCGCGTGCAGTCCTGTGGTGCGAGGCGTCTGGGGAGCACTTTGGGGGGCATCTGTGATAGATTGTGACTCCCCCTCAGCTGCCTCTCATGTGAGAGTCCTGTGGATGTGGCTTGTGGGGTTGGGGATTCCACAGCTGGGCCAGTTTGTGTACTGGAGGATGAGTGTGTATTGCCTCTGACCAGAGGTTACGCCATCCTCCTCTCCCCTTCAGCTGGGGGGTAGGACTGTGCAAACTTGGCTTCTGTGAGCTGTGCTTTGCCCCCCACCCTAGAAATGGTTCTTAGTACAGCTGGTGACTTCAGCTTCTGTGGACACATTCCTTTCCCTCAGACTGAGATGATTAAACAATAGGCTTTTCCCTTTATCTCATCTCAGCAGTTTAGCTCAGTCCAAAGTCCTAGTCAGGTATCCTCAGGGAGGCTTCTCTGATCAAAACTTTATATCAATGTTTGAGGCATGAACTATTTTCAGTCTCTGACAGCCACCCCATGACTCAAACCTTGTAATTAATGTCTCTTTCCCGGTGATCTTCAGTTTATGGGTTGTCCACGGGGGTGATACGTACATAGCGGATAGTAGGAGAAAAGATAGACGAAGCAGAAGCAATAATACGGGTAATCATACAGCATACAATAGGTATCCCAATCATTAAGAATATAAATCCAATTGCAATCATTAATCCAATTTTCATTAGCCATTGTCCCCAGCCTGTTAGTCCCAAAGAGCGGAGTATGGATATCAGCCAGGAGTTGGGGTCTGCTCCTTGAAACCAGTTTTTGGGTTGGAGCGATTGGAAAAGTTCTGATGTTTGATCAGCAATTGACCCTGTGGCATTGTGAACAGTAATACAACATTCAGTTTCAGTAATCTTTAACATTCCACATACACCTTGCTCTTTTAGTAACAACATGTCTAATGCTAAATGATTTTGTAAAGCCATTTTTGACACTGGTTGGACTTGCAAGTCAAGCTCTCTAAATGCATACCTGGTCTAATCACTGAGGGCATCCACCTGCCATGTGAGATTTTCTAGAGATAGGTTGCTGATCTATTCATGGCTTTGTTCAGGGGAGTATAGTTCTCGCCGTGTACTTCTTGCTAATGAATAGTGGAAGACTTGATTTGGGTAAATGGACAGGAGTACTATCCCACACTTTAAACCAGCATGTTGAGTTAAACTTAACCGTGAATAAAATTTTTTTATCAGAACATCCCCAAGCTAATTTAAGCGGTGCAGGAGAGTTGCTTGTCTTGCAAGTCCAGGTGTCATTGTAATCTGTCAAATACATTTGGGGAGATGATGCGATCTCTGGCAGCAATGTACTTTCCCCAACCCCCTCAGGTATGCCAGTTCCTCTGGGGCTCAGTGAAATGTTGACTTTTGGATGAGACATATTACACATATCTCGACTGTTAAACTCTTGCTTATTATTATGATATGCAAAATATGTATTATTAAACATATCTATATATTAAAGCTACACTTATTCCTAGAAATGAAATGACAAGGCATAGTGGGGTATAAATCATGCGAAGGGTTTCTTTATCTTTTCGAGTTTAGATTTCCACCTGTAAAAGATCAGAAAAAAAAACTCGGTTTGCTCTCGAACCAGGTTAAAAGGACGGGATAATCCATTTTCCCCAAGGCTATTTCACAGACTGATTTCAGGACAATTCTGACCTCACACAAGACACAACACAAGAGCACTATTGGGGCGTGGGTCCCCTCCAAACAGGAGTTTTTTAGGCTCTGCACAACACCTTGTAACAGGAGTTTTTTAGGCTCCGCACAAAGCACCAGGAGAAGCTTCTACTACAAATTACAGATGGGAGGGCCTCCCCACAAGACACAAGCAGCAGAATTGGCTTCAGGACTGAAACCTGCCAATTCTGGATTTACACAACAAAACACACTAAAGGGAATTAAAACCCTCAAATCTGTTTATTATAGCTTCCACAATATCTTCAGAAAAAGCTGCATCAGAATTCTCAAGAGTTTAGGCCACTACAGGTGAGACATCAAGCTCCACAACCCCCCAGAGAAAAACTACAGTAAAATTTCAAAGCATGCAGAATTTTGGGAGAGGAGACAATACTATTATGAAAGGCACTTTGGGTCAGAGAATGTTATCCTGCCGACTACGCCAATAAATGTTATGATCCAATTATTAAAGTTCTTTAGAGATACCTCTACCCGAATTAAGGTACAAACGAGACCATATGCCAATCAATAGTATGAGTTTTATTTGATAGTAAATATGAGAGAGAGAGAGAGAGAGAGAGAGAAGAAAAGAGAGAAAAAGGGGGAGTAGGGAGAAAGATGGGGGGACAGAGAGGGACAGGGACAAAGAAGTATCACCACTCCGTGGGTCCCACTGGTGTCCTGATGTCCTCTTCAGCTGGTCTCGGTGGTGGAAGTCCCCCAAAAGTACAGAATGCCATGGGTTAATATACACTCAGGCCAGGTGGAAATGTCCAGGCTTGTCCCCCAGGGGAGGGGGCATCCTCTAGCAGCAGACTCTGCTTGCATCACGTGCAGTCCTGTGGTACAAGGCGTCTGGGGAGCACTTTGGGGGGCATCTGTGATAGATTGTGACTCCCCCTCAGCTGCCTCTCACGTGAGAGTCCTGTGGATGTGGCTTGTGGGGTTGGGGGGGCTTTACAGCTGGGCCAATTTGTGTACTGGAGGATGAGTGTGTATTGCCTCTGACCAGAGGTTACGCCATCCTCCTCTCCCCTTCAGCTGGGGGGTAGGACTGTGCAAACTTGGCTTCTGTGAGCTGTGCTTTGCCCCCCACCCCAGAAATGATTCTCAGTACAGCTGGTGGCTTCAGCTTCTGTGGACGCATTCCTTTCCCTCAGACTGAGATGACTGAACAACAGGCTTTTCCCTTTATCTCATCTCAGCAGTTTAGCTCAGTTCAAGGTCCCAGTCAGGTATCTTCAGGGAAGCTTCTCTGATCAAAACTTTATATCAATGTTTGAGGCATGAACTATTTTCAGTCTCTGACACATGCACAATATGCTGATTTTGATTAAGAGTGACATGCTTAGGTTAAGCAGCTTTCAGAACAGTTTAAACTAAATTGATGTACTCTGATATTGAAATAGGTGAGCCACTCGCAGCTGTCGGCCATAGCTCAGCTACTGCTTGGCAAAAAGGCCAAAAAAAAACCAGGTTAGATACAAGCACTGTAAATTATTTCCACTGTACACAATGTGGCTTTAAAGACCATATCCTAAAACTTTAGTTCTATGCGTATTTGATCTTATGTGTGTACTTTTAATTATACAAATTGCTTCTTTGATTAAAAGTTAAATTAGGGTTTGTTTGCAAGATCAAAATCTAAGGCATAGATTCTTTGGGTCCAACCCTGTAGTGTGATTGATTAAAATCAATCATGGCAAAAGTGGTTCTATTTTGCCTACACCCTAAGCATTATGAAGCAACTTGAAATTCTGAAAATTTTGATTTATGCCTTTAATTTCACTTTCCATTTCATTCTATTGCTAAATGGAAAATCTTGAGAATTACAACTTACTGTCCTCCTTTGTCATAAGGAAAATGGTATTTCCAGAAGATGCTTCCTTAAGGCTTTTTTAGACCACTGTAATATGTGTAGGTACATGTCATTTAGAATTGTGAAAGAAATTTTACAAGTGCTATATGTGGTCTCTGTAATTTTCTTGACATGGAACAACCCCTTACTTTCTTAGGAAATGCAACAAATTACTTCATAATATCAAGTTAATGGATTTTATTCTTTTTGTGGTTTCACATTTACTGCTTTAATGTGTAATAGCACTAAAATGCTTGAGCTGTAAAATTATATGTCTGGGCTGTTGAAAACTTCTTGTACTTTTAATACAAAACTAAAACAGAACAAAAATCTTACCACATGGAGATTTGAAAATAGTAATAGCTAGTGTTTATACGTTGTTGTGAACCAGTTCCTGAAGTGTGTTGTGGATTTGATAGCAGCACAGAAATGCTTTACCTTGGCATTGCTGAAAGGTAACAGATATTGACATGTCCTGATATCTGATCCCAGTTCCTGGGAGTGTTGCAGGACCCATGGGGAATATCTGAGAGTTAAACTTCTCACATCTTAGCATGTTTTAGATTTAAAATGGTGTATACTGTAAATTAACATGCAGAAAGTAGGTTTCTAATCTATGATGAAAAGGCACTTCAGAGTTTTTCTGAATTAGTCATACATTATATGCAGGACCGTAGCCCTGCTTCAGCCTTCTTGGAGTGGTTTGGCCTCTGCAATCAGCTGTTCACAACATGGTGGTGAGTTTCTATCGGTGTTGATTTCTGTGCAAATTTTGTCTCAGTGGTTTTGCTTTATAAGTGTTTGGTCCTTCAGTCTGTAAGGTCTGCTCTTGCCAGACATTTTAGTTTTGATGGCAGAGGTTAGCTATTACAGTATCCACCTGAGCCCCATAATTATGGCTGCAACTGCATTACAGTAGCACAGGGAGAGAACGTGTTTCTGTTGGCATCTCGGAGTCCTGCATTTGGTTTCACAGGAATTGTAGCAATGCTGATACTGCTTACTCACTGCAGGATTGTTTACAGACTTTTAAAAATGCATTTGAGAGCACTAGAAGGTAGAGGTAGATCCTGAGAGCAGGTCTCATAACTGGATTTTAAAGCTTTCCTGATCTTAATGATGTTGATTGGACAAGACTTGCTTTTAACCCACCAGCTCCTAGCCTAAACATATACCAATTTTTAACCCTTAAAAAGACCTCACACCTGCTGAAAATGTAGATGAACCCAAATAAAGACCTCACAACTACTGGCTGGTATCTATCTTGGATGGTGAAATCCAGAGATCTGATATGATGCTTATAGAAGTCATAGTACTCATGAAACTTGTCTTTAAACCAAATATTTTTATAAGTAAACTATTTCTTTTTGGAAAGTCAAGGCCTTTTATTTCATTGAGAGATTTTTTTTGTTGGGTTTATTGGATCACCAATAATATGCTAATAATCTATTAGATTTGAGAAATCTGGATTCATTTGAAATTTTAAGAAAAACTTTCAGCAAGCTCCTGGGATGACCTAGTATTTAAGTCTTGCTAAATCTCCTAATTTCTTTCCCTGTAGAATTATACAACCTACATGTGAGAATAAAGATTCCTTCTAACTAGCTATTGTTTTACCTCATGAGAGTGAAATGCCTTTGAGCGGTGTGACACTGGCAATAAGGAATATGAACAAAGACATGCCTCAACAGCAGGCTGTCATTAAAGAAGATAAACTTGGAAAATGAAAGATGTATTCTAGACTCCTCTATCCTTATATCCTTATATCACATATCCCTTGGGTTTTTTTCTGTTCTTTCCTCTAATGAAGTAGTGTGAGATGTTATTTTCTTTATTAGTAGCTTTTTTAATATCATCACTTTTTATTAAATCACTTAATTCTTCTAAAGTCATACTCACCTTTCCTCATCCTTAATGTTTTCCTACTGCAGATGAAAGGGTGTCCCAGACACTGAGGTCTCCCTTATAGCAACTATATCCCTCTCATGTAGTCTTCAACAGTTTTTCTTCGATACTTTTTTATACATTAAACACTTCTTTGGCATACTAGGTGAACCAAAAGTAGCAGAGGTACGATTTTTTCTGCATGTACTCGTTGACCAGTTAGTTTGCATGTGCTAATTGACCAGTTATTTGGCCTGCTAATTGTATTAGTTGTATAATGATTTTTTTCTCCTTTTTAAAGGGACAAATGGAGTATTTCTAAATGAAAGTACTTAGCTGCTGACTTTCATGAAACTTGGAAAAACTTCATGTTTTTTAGACTGCCCCTACTCCTCACCCTTTTCCCACAAAATTTAAAATTGGTCAGTGGGATCTCATGTGTCATAGGGAACATGGATTGTGTCACCAATTAGCAGAGTGCTCCAGAACACCTGATTTTCTAAGGAAATTAGACTTGTTTACATCACAAGACAACTGGATAATTTTTACTATGATAAGTCATTCCTCTTTTTTGGTCCATCCAAACTGATAATTCTGTTAAGAAGTCAGATAACTACTGTCATTTCAGTGGCAACATAATTATCTTTTCCAATAATTCCTATGGAAATTTCAGTCTCCCTTGTTACAGGTAGCTGTTCCTGTGAAATTCAGATGATATCCAATCATTATTTAGCCTGAAGGTATTTCCTTATTTCATGAGTTAAAGGCACTAAATCTGTGTTCTTAAGGATTAAGAGAATTAAAATTATTTTTTAAAATGGGGTAGTTTTGAAGATTTTTGGCCTTTAACAATAATTGGAGACAGTGCAATAAATGAGTACTTGGAAGATATTCTCTGTGCTACTCCTTGTTTTCAGATGGGTTAGAATTATTATCCTAGCCCTTCCCTCCAGGATTTTGTCGCGCTTTTATTCCCAGGGAAGTCTTGGAGCTGTACATCCATACATTCCACTTTCTGGAGAATGAATATTAAAGCAAGAAGCCAAGGAATGATGGAAGCGTCCCAGATCAAAGTAGTGCTAAAGGAAAAGAACATCTGGAAAGAAGACTACATAAGTTCTATATGACTGGAAGATGGAAGAGTCCTCACTAGATAGAGATTTGCACGGGAGGTTTTAGAGAAGACCTTCTAGCTGAGATAGTGAGAGGGGACTTGATCTACCCTAAATCAAAATCACTCCATCAGTATCAGCAAGCTTTTGCTAAAAGACTTGTTAACATGAAAATTTCAAGGAAAAAAAAAAAAAAAGCTGATCAGGTTGGCCGCTGAAAAGTGTGTAGGCAAGTCAGATAAAAAATAAAATCTATGGGTATCTGAGCACATCCTACTTTAGGAGTAATAACAAAAAAGCATTCTCTATTTACTTTGTATTACCTTAGGTGGCATCATTCTCAGCTGAGAGTGATAAACTAGTAATAAATTGTTATATGCTTTGCTAAGAAGCAGATTTATTTATCTGTATCCTCTAAAGTTTTTAAGAGCAGAATTTTATTTGAAGTGGTTTGAGATATTAAGTTAGATAGATTAACCTTTTTCCTTTTATTGATTGTGCTGTAAAAGCATTCCAAAAATTCTAGTGGGCTGATGAAACCAAATTTTTCCTTAAGCTGCTGCCATTTGTTCTTTTGTAATGTTTATCTAGATGCTGTTAATTAAATTCAATTTTACAGATAGTTTAGGAATGTTAAAACGAGATTTGTCCTATCTCAATTGTCAGAAACAGTAGCAATGCTTTGAAAGAGTACATGGCTGTTGTCTTTCAATTTTAGTCTCCACAATAATGCTTAGTTTTGTTCATAGATAAGTATTTAATTCAGAAATTCCATATGAATTGTCTCAGTGATCAGTGCCATACTAATAAATTGGGGTACAACATTTTTCTTTGAAATCTTGCATTTTGAAATTAGAGATTTTTAAGAATAAGTAATAGTTTTTGAAAGTTATAGTGTTTGACATTGCAAAAAATTCTTGGAACAAAAACTTTTTCAATATTTCAAATATTGGAAAAAACAGACAGTGAATTAAAAGAGCTGTGCACCTATTTCTGGAAAAAATACATGTTTTTTTGGAAAGTCTCATCTGCCATTAAAGGAGCTCCCAAGTTTGGCAAAATTCCTTTTTTGGATGAATGTCAATAAGTAATGAAAATTTAATATGTTATCAGTGACTTTAAATGATACTTTTTCTCTAGGACAGAGGTTTATCATCATTACTTGAAACTTTCATGTCTTGAAAAGGTATTTGATTAAATAATTGTGGTGAAGAACAAGCAAATGTTCAGTTGCTCATTTATTCTAAGGTAGCATTGGTGACATGAATCCTTCTGTAGACAACTTACCTGGCTTGAGGTTTGACAACATATTCTTCAGATTTGATGTTAACTTTGCAATTCACACATGCAGGGCTCAGGAACAGAGTTTCCAATGGTTTAACAAATCATGTGGCATCTAAGTGCACACTTGCAGCATGATGAAAATATAAATTAACTAACTTCACAGCATCATTGTCAGTTTCAGGCCAAAATTACTTGATTGAGAGGCATTCCTTTATCACAAGACAACTGATAAATGCTAACTTGTCACCTCATCACAACCCTGTCATGTATCAAATCCCCCTGAGTTCATGTTCATGACTGGTTCTCTTCTGTTGGCCCCAATGGGCTGATGGTTTCTTTTGAAAAGGTTTCTGCTTAATGCAGAAAAAAAAGTCCAAGACTCTTTCTGCTTTTCTAGTGGAATTTTTAAAATTAATTTTCTTGATTCTTCAAGGCCCAGAAATAAGTATAATTAATATCATGTGTTTGTGTAGCTTCCAGGTAGTAATACAAGAATTTAAGTTAATTTTAAATTATGTCGGTCCTTTTATTTTTGGTATAAGTTTCACTTTTGGTTTTAACTGTCTTCTGAAATGTCATATCTTTAGGTTAATTTTTCTCTTTTTTTATTTTGTAAATATTATTCCTCCTCTAAGAGAACTAAATTTAATTCTGTTTTGATCACTACTACTTAATGTCTCAAGTATAAATATTTTTTCTATTTTTGACTGAAACTTCCTTTTATATGTTCCAAAACAAGCCATTCCAAGAAGGAGTAATTTAACATGCAAAATAGAACATCTTTAGATGTTTTCTTTGTTATGTCAGATAATTAGTTCACAAAAGAGATGTCCAAGATATGTTTTAATGTAATATTATTCTTTTCTGTAGCATCACTGATCTTAGCCAAGACCACGCCTTTAACATTCTCTCCAGTAGAAGTAGCACCATGTATTTGTGATTCTCTCCTGACATCAATTTAAGAAATAAATGCATTTCTTATATTTTAGAATACAGGTACTTTGTTTCAACAGTTGTAGTAGATATAGGTTCTTGTTTATATATCCTGGAAGTGTTTCTACCCATTCTTTTGTGGTGTATGCCTCTTCCTTGATTTTGGGAGCTCTGGATGAAGAAATGCTTAGAGATTTTTATTGAAAGAGGAGTTTCTGTACTGTTTGGGGTTTTTTTAAGTTGTAAAAATGAATTGAAAATACAGAAAGCGACAACTAAATTTCCAGCATAAGGTATAGGATTTAGTTGTGCCAGGGGAGGTTTATGTTGGATATCAGGAAAAGTTTCTACACAGAGAGGGTTGTGAAGCATTGAAATAGGCTTCCTAGAGAAGTGTGTAGATGGGGTAGTCAGGTTTAGTGGTGGGTTGGCAGTGCTGGGTTTGTGGTTGGACTCAAGGATCTTAGGGGTCTTTTCCAACCTAAATGGTTCTATGATTCTATGTTTTGTGATGTTTGAAACAGGCCCACTGTTTCTTTCAACTCTGTCAGTCTGGTCCTAATCCCATTCAGGAAATAGAGTATTTTCTGCAGGAGAGAACAGATTTTCTTTCTCTTGATAAACAATTTGGATGCAGGTTTTAAGGTTGTTTTTCCCTTCTTTTGTTTGTTTTTGTGGTTTTCTTTTCTTTTTTCTAAGAGTCACTGAAGAATGGCAGAAACCAGGGGCAGATTTCATGTTCCTCTTGGAATAAAATGGTCAGATACTGGTTTATTATATTCTTCTTTTATCCTTCTATTATATGCTAAAAAACAGAATTAAACTGACAACCAGGTTTAGTATCAAAATAAACATTCCTCTATTCCCCATTTTTCTCCTTCTTTGTGGTGCTGACACTGTAATTTTAATTTAACAAAGTCCTGCTAAGGTAATGACTGACAATAGACTTTAACTGCCTTCCTTTGACACCTTTTTATTTACAACTGTTTCTGTGGTGCTCAGGTTGTTATAGGAAATTGGAAACTGTGTTGTGTTCTGTAGCCTGTACTGATGTCTGGAATATCAGTAACTCCTGGGAGTCCTCCTAAAACACACACTTGTTTTAGGGTTACTTTTAGTTTTGTGGAGCCAGATTTCAATAAGAACTGACAATGGCAATGAGAAAAGACATCAAATTGTCAGTCAATTGCAGAAGGCATCAAAAACTCTGACTGGTATTCATTTCAGAGCAGCAGCAGTTGTAATTCTATTAAACTAATTAGATAAGGATAATTTCTGGGAAATTGCCTATTACTTAAAACATTTAATATGAGAATACAACGTTTGTTGGCAGTGGGATTGTCTAACTTTTGGCGTCCAAAGTTGTGAACCTTTTTAAGAAATGCACTTTATTTTTTTTATTTGCTCCTTTGGACTTCCACTGCAACCTGGAAAAAATATAAAGAATTTTAGTAGCAGTAAGTTTTGTGTTATCTCTGAGAAATGGACAGCCAATGACTAAATTCACAGTTCAAATGATTCAACTTTTGATCTAAGAAAAATGTCTCAATCTGCAATAAATTCTTGGGTAAAATGTATATGGCTAAATTGCTAGACTATATTTCTGATGTACTGTTCAGGCTATCCAGAGTTTAATAACAGATGAAACTTTCTTTTATCCTTGGATAATCTGGAAAGAGAGAGACATAATTGAACAGAACAATAGAACATTTGTGACTATTGAATAAATGGTGTGTTTTTGTTTTCCCAAGCTGAGCATTTCTAAATTGAATATTCTCTTGTGTTTGGTGTCTGTGTTAAAAGCATAGATTCCCTTGGTTAAGAATTTTTTAATTGTGATGATATAAGAATATGTGGGATTTGTTCTGATTTGTTAAAATCAGTGCATAATGAATTCAGAAACATCTCATGAATAATGCATTGTATTCTATGTAATTTTAAGGTTAACTTGTCTCTCAGATGTTGATCAAATAGTTCTAGAAAAATATTCTATGGGAAAAGGGGAAGAAAAAGGACAAGACCTTCCTACTTAAATATACACCCCATTTGTATTAATTATTGTATGCATTAAGGCCAATCTTGAACTAGATTTGAGCTATACATCACATGAGGAAGCTCAAGTTCAGCATATCTTCAGAACATGTATTTGAGACTTCTGTGAACATATCCTCTGATGTTTTAGTGCTTTAGCTGGCTGAGTCTCTTGTGATCTTTTCCAAATTTTGAGGCAACTTGTGGGTTTGGAAGCTGAATTAGTTTTGTTTTCACTGCATCCTCACTGCAAAATCAGGACAGAACTAGTTCACATACCACAGCCCAAACTGGGCTTTTCACTTCATTTGCAGTACTCCTAAACTTAGCCCAAGGTTTCTTGTGTGAATGAGACCCAAGGAAAAGCCCACATTAATGCTCTAGTGAAGAAGCATGAAGTGTGAACCTTTCAAATGTTACTTCTTTCTTTCTGCTCATAGTTAATTAATTATCCTGGAGGTGTTAGAAACACGCTGGTGAATTGGTACCATTTGGGAAGTTAAACTGATTTTAGGCTCTGGTGGTTACTAATCATATTTGGGTAGAATATTCCATTTTGATTCATAAAATAGTATGGTTAAGTAATTTTTCTGGATTTTTATGAATCCACACTCAGTTTCTGGTTGTTTATGATTCTGTAGTCCATTTGAACTGTTCCTATAGTGATTTTCTCTTAGAACTCAATGGCTGGATCTATAAGAGAAAAGGAATATTCTGTGACCACCCTCTGAAAAAATTTCAGTGAGGCAGGATGAAAGGAAAAGGAGAAAATTAGTTCCATCTTGTCTCTTCTCCATCCCCCTAAAAAAAAGCAAACCAGAGCAACCACCTCTAAAAAAAACACTGGAGTTGGCTTCAGAATGGTACAGATTAACGTGCTGAAATTGGGTAAGGCTGTGCCACTGTGACACATTTCCTCTGGCAGGATTTTATAATATTGCCTCATTGGGCCTGCCCTTACTGCCATCACCCATATGCTACCAGAATGATGATGGGCATATTATTCACATGTTGTTGTGAGAATCTGCAGTGCTCTTGTTATTTATAGGGTTCAAGTCAACACAGTAGAAAGTCAGAGAGCAGAAACTAAAAGTTTCATCTAAATTGGTAAACCAGTATCTGCCTAATCTTGACCTGTGTTAGCTATATTTTTAATTGCTGTCCTGTATTGCAGTTACAGGCACATATCCACTGAAGAAATGAGTGGTCTTCCTATTCTTTCAGATCTTCAGTCAGTGGAACCGCTGGGTTATTTTCCTCATTAGGACACTCAATCTAGCTGAAATGCTAATTGTCATGTTGTGAGATCACAATCCTACATTTGAGGTGGAAATGTAACACCTGAGATATCTGCAGAAAAGATCTTGTGCCTGAAAACTTGTTGCTTTTTCCAAATGTTTTGGTATTATAAGTTGTAGCCTCTGTTTTCCTTACCTACATTTTGGGAAAATCACAATCAAACTCTACAAATTAAATGTAGGAAGTGACTGACTTATTTTAAAACTAGTTGTTAGCAAAGATTCACATAAGCCACACTCCAAAATGATTACTTTGTTGAAATGAAAACCAAAACAAAGAACAGCAATGTTGTAGGATATTAAATATTTAGATAGTTTTTCTAAATATCTTTGCTGTTTCCCTTGTGCCTTGTTTTTACCTCTGTATTTATAACTAGGATCAGAAATGGCAGTGTAACAATATTCTTAAGGAAGATACTGAATTACAAAAAATCCCTCAGATATTATTTTCTTTGTATATTCATTCCATCTTAAGTAAGATCAATAACTCTGAATTTCTAATGTTGCTAGTTCTGTACTTGGCAATACAGTTTGAGGTAAGGAATTTTAGGACAAATTGACCATTTGGAACTGCTGGAATGGAATCCAATGCTGCCTTTCCACATCTATAACTGGTGATTTCAGGCTGACTGACATAAGCACATTGAAAACAGATCTGAACTTAGAATGATGTTGCATTAATTTGTATTATGGTTTGATGGAATTTGACACAACTTTAAATGCCAAGTTCTCACTTGGCATGATAAACGCAAGTTTTCAAAATGGCTTTTTTCTTTTTTTAAGCTGCCTCACAGGAGATGTGTGTAAAGGAGATGTGGGTTTCTCTTTATTTGAAATATCATCATATTACATCCTGAGTTGGAAAGGGCCCATGAGAATCATTAAGTCCAACTCCTGGCTCTGCACAGGACACCCCCAGAATCACACCCTGTGCCTGAGAGCATTGTGCAAACATTTCTTGAACTCTGTCAGGCTTGGTGCTGTAACTGTTTCCCTGGGGTGGCTTTTCCTGTGCCCAACCATTCTCTGGAGAAAAAAAACCCTTTTTTCTGATATCCAACCTAAACCTCCCCTGACTCAGCTTCATGCCATTTCCTTGGGTCCTGTCACTGGGCACAAGAGAAGAGGTCAGTGTCTGCCCCTGCACTTCCCTCGTGAGGAAGCTGCAGACCAGGGTGAGGTCTCCCCTCAGTCTCCTCCAGACTGAACAAGTGACTCCAAACACTCCTTGTACAGCTTTCCCTCTAGGCTTTTCACCATCTTTGTAGCTCTCCTTTGGACACCCTCTAATAGCTTTATGTCCTCACATTGTGGTGCCAAAACTGTGCACAGACTCGAGGTGAGGCTGGACCAGATCAGAGCAGGACAATCCCCTCCCTCAATCGACTGTGCCTGATGCGCCCCAGGACATGGCTGGGTACTCCTGGCTGCCAGGGCGCTGCTGACCCATGTTCAACTTGCCATGTTCTAATTATTATTATTCGTAGTAGTATTTCAAACAATAACAGTAGCTGCAGAAATTTTTCAGTCTGATGGAAGGTAGATGAAAATGATTGGGTGTGTTTATGTATCTCTGCATTTTTTCTCCTTGTGAATACGCAGCTCATGAAATAACATGAAAATAACAACGGAAAATAACAATGAACAACAACAAGGTAGATTGCAGGAATTTTTTACATACAGTCTTGAAAAAGTAATACCCTTGGTCAAATGAAAATATACATTTTGTTAGAAGTTTATACTTCTTCTTTTTCAAAGAAATAATTGAGGGGAAAATGATGGGACATCACGCCAGATCAATATGATCGAAAGTGAAGCCGTTTATTGTCTGACAGTGAGCATACTTATACTTTACAGTGTGCCAAAAATAAAACTATGTGATAAGTTTTTCTCCTACCATACACACAGTGTTTGTTCTCATACAGAAGTTTCACACGGGACTTTAATTAGAGCACTAAGTTAGTTTCTTCTGCCAAGCTAATCTTTAGGCACCTGCAGCTTGTTTTTGGCTTTCATGTCTCCCTTTCCCACAGCTGTCTTACGAGTAACCTTGAGCAGAGGCCTACCTCTTGTCTATGGGGCCTGGATTGCTCACTTATACTTTATGTCTGTGCAGCCGGAGATAGTTATTCTCCACAAATAATAAATGTAGATATAAGATAATGTCATAGGAACCATTCTCACTTTTCACATTATGTGAAAGATCTTTATAGATAAAGTCTATATACGGCACAGATCCTGACTTGAGTACCTTTTTTTTTTTATTATTTGGCTCTTGCAATGTTTTGAACTTAAATAAATATATTGGCTTATGTTTTCTGTTAAATATTGTATTTTGAAATTTGTTGTTTTGCAACTAATAAAGCATGATAGCTGTTTTCCTGTTCTTCCCAATAAGTAGCTTTATAAATTGCTTATTGATTTTAGGATTATATTAAGAGATGAAAAACTCTTGCTATAGGTAATATTTATATAGCTAAATACAGTATTTCAGAACCATACCTCAGTGTTCAAAAAAGACTTCCTTGTCATTTGAATACTTCTTGAAGTTCTAAAGCCAGATTATCTTATCCTGTGGGACTGTCTGAAATATAGATGAACTGCTACAATATGAAGGTTAGCATGTCTTAGCTGAGTGGCCTTTGTAGCTCACCTTGGCCATTAACTACTTTCTTCTCCCATCAGTAAATTCAGACTTTGAAAACATGCTGGCGGCCACTGTGACTTAAGCAACAAATTTGTCTTCAAGACTTCAGTTTTGAATAGCCTGCAGGACACTAAAATCTTGCACAGTGTAGCAATTGCTACTCACTATATGTAATTGATCAATCCCTGGTACTTCAGTGTACTAGAGAGTAGATTCATGGAGTATAGCCGGTTTCCTGGACTATTAATTAAGTAAAGGATAGAGTTTTCTACTTCACTATGAATCAGTTAGACAGTTTATCATTCTTACAGATCCAAAAAACCACATCTGTCCACATCTTGTGGAATAATTTTTTTTTCACCCTATATATTTCAGTAATATATGCCCTTCACCAGCAGGAATTCTTGTTATTCACCTGCAGTGATCAGTAGCTGAACATATACAGAGAGAACATAATGTTCACAGTTTAAAAAGGCTATTCAGTTTACTTTTCTCCTACTCAGCCTATTCTGTTGACTAGATGAATTCTTGCAATAGTAATTTCAATTCCTGCAGTCTCCAGCACAGCCATCCAAAAGTGTGATTGTCAGAGCAGAAAAGATCAATATTTGGAGTTTGCATCAATGATTGCAAAACCTGGTTTGCAGCAGCAATTGTTTCAATAAGAGTATTTCTTGCCTCAACCTGCACACCTTGAAGTGACAGATTGTAAAAAGATGTTTGGACAAGTGAGCAATAATAATCCTGAGCAAATTTGATCCACACCTGGCTATTTCTGTATTGTTTCTGAAGAGAAACCTGAAGAGTCTGAGACAAATTGTGTTATCTGGCTTAAGTATTAAAATCTTGGTACAGAGTTTCACAACTTCTGTGTGATAAATCAATGTAAAGCTCATAGCAGTAGAGTAGGAATTAGGACTGATGATGACAAGGATGATGGTTTTATTCCTTAATGAATGCTATTATGTAAAATGAGTCTAGTCTACACCTGGCATTTCAGTCATCATACCTCAAACATCTTTTTTTCAGGAGTGACTACACAAATATTCATAAAGCAAATATTTCAACAGCAGCAAAATTTTCTCCTCTGTGAAAGAGTAGCTTTTCATTTTGAGATACTGAGTAATCCAAGAATTAAAGTTTCTCTTGTTAAAAATGCTACACCTGCATAAGTTTCTACTTACACTTTCTCTGCTTATGCCAAATACTGGAGTTTCCCTGTATTCAGTTTTAATATACTCAGACTCACTTTCTTTTCCACTCAGTGTGAATCAGATTGCATTCAAATTCCAAATCCATTGTAGTTTACATTGTGACTCACTGTAAATTAATGTATCACTCAGAACTTCAGTGATCTACACTGATTTCACTGCCCTACATCAGTGCAGGTTCAGTTTACCTACAGCTTTCTTAGGTTTGTGGAGATGTGCTGGGTCAGCCCAGATGTGTAGTGCTGGATGAGAATTAAGTGGAAGTGGTAGGCATACAGGACTGCTGCTCTGGATTAGCTAAATAAACTTGAATTAGGTTTTGCAGGAGCCAGTGGAGACCTCTACTCTGTCTGGGACGTGCTGTATCACCAGTAACAATCTCTCCCAATGGTTGGGATCTGCTTGAGGTATCCAAACTCTCTTGTACCAAAGCAATCAGTGCACCTGGCTGCCTAGTTCAGTGTTGTACTTGTCATTTTCAGTCAATCTTTGGCCTCTCTCATTAATCCAACAGGGGAAAATTCTCATTAATCCAACTGTGTATGATTAATTTTCTACATTTACTGAAAATCAGTGCACTGCATTGAACCTTCTGGCCTGTGTGAGCCTGGCTGTGCTGTCTTTTGAGCAGATATCAGGGTGGTTAGTTCAAGTGTCCTTTAGCAAACACCCACAGCAGTGTCACCCATGTTATCCTGCCCCTTAAATCTCATCCATAAACTCAACTGGTTCTTCATCCCCCCCAAGGCAGAACTCGATGCATTCCAGTTGCTCTTCACATAAAGAGCCTAAAGAGATTATAGTTACTTTCTGTTAGCTGATATGAGGACATCATTCTGTCTTTGGTCTCTCATATATATTTGGTTAAATAATATTATGACATGCATATTATATATATTTATTTTTTAAAAAATATATAACGGTTTCTCAACAGACATATATGTATAAATACCAATATTTATTTAGCAATGTCTATAATATGGCATTTCCTGTGAGAATATCTCTGGTACAAGAAAGGGTCTTTTCATATGTCTGACTTTTGAAATAGTGCAGCCTGTGCTGTGCACACAGATATTTATAATGTTCTCTTCTATCCTTCAAATTTCTGGGACGTGTCTTATTTGTTATAATTCAGTCCAGCTCTCTTGAAGACAAAGGCATATACGGGCTTAATACAATTTCACTGTCAATTGACTCCTAATTTATACAGGCAGTTCTGATATTCTTTCATCATTTATGTTCAGTTTTGATCTGATGCACTTTTTTTCACTGGACTTTAGGCAAACATATGAAATATATAATTTTACCTGCTACTGCATGCCTGAATTTAAAAAGAAAGAAAAATAATTTAGGAAGTTTTATCCTGTTTAACCACAGCGTATTTTTTCCATCCTTGGGGGAAAAGAAAGTAATTCTGGTTAAAAAGGATACTCTGTTATGTACAGCATAATGTTTTCTCTGACTTTAATGGATTCACTGTTTTAGAAAGCATTGGAAATGAAAAAAAAAGTTACACACTAACAACAAAAATCACATCACATTGGTTTTATTAAAACAAAAAGCCTTTGGAAAAGAGACCAGGGAGAAGCATGGATTCAGCAGTATTTCTTTCTTTAAAAGAATGAGTTTTCCAGGATATATTTTCTTTAGAAACATGTAAGTATGCCTAATTAAGATACTTAGAGATATTTAATAATGAGCAATTAGTTTTAAATTCAGAAAAGCAACTATCATTTTAATAGTTTGGTTATATCTAGGAACTCTTAAGACATTCAGTTTTCATGAAGCATCAATGTGACTTGATATAACAACTGCAGAACTTTCTGGAATCCATCCCATTATGCTTTAACATTTTTAGCACCATTCCCAATTATGATCTAAATTAAAGTCTTACATAAACAGAGGCGAAATTGCAAATGCAGTGTTTAAGAGGACATGTCTGGAATATCACAGAATTTTAGCTAGCAATTACACTAAACTCATTTACATTACTGATAACTGCTAGCAGGGTCATCCTTACTGACCTAAAGTTTCATAAAAACTAAATAATAATGTGAATTGATTTTGCAATTATTTATGAAGAGGATTTCTTGTATGGAAGTACCTGAGAAGTGGAATTCTTCATGGAAATTTTTTACTTAATAATAATTTATTTTTCAAAAAGAAACTAAGGGAAGTTATTTCTTTTCAGGCAAATATAACCTGGAAAGAAAATAAACTTTTAACTCTACCATTTTAGTTTTAGTTAAATACTAACCTACTCCTCCTGTTGGTGACTTGCATTTTTAAAGAAGTTTCTGTTTGAATGCTCAGATTAGTGTTTGGCTCAAGTAAATTATAACTAAATACAATATAACCATAAATGAGTGACTGTCTATGTGTGACTTTATCACTGAAAGGTTCATATCACCTGACATTTTCAATGAAGGGCGTGCGATTTCACTGACAAAAGCCTTCTATAACCCACTTGAAACACTTTGAAAATCCTATTATTAACTATTGCATTCTCCTAACGAGTTATTTCTGAAAGTACCCATATACCTCTCAAATGATACATAATGTAGCCCTTTGACATACACTTGTCTTTGAGAAGGAGAACAACAGGTGATTTTCAGGTGTTATTTCTTAACTCTTCAAATAAAGCTGTTTATTTTTTTAAGTATAATTCTAATTTTATGCTACACATGGACCGTTTAGCAACATATTTAATTACCTTCTTTTGAGAAAAGTATAAAAATATTATTGTAAAAAAAGTATGAAATACAAAAAGGCAGCTATAAAAATTGCTAACTTATATCTGGCAATGTATTCTAACACAGCTTCTATTTATCATTCTCCCTAAAGTGCTTTATACATTAAATTATATATAAATTTTATATCATATATTCATAAACATACCAATTTGTTACGATCTAATTATTAAAGTTCTTTAGAGGTACCTCTGCCCGAATTAAGGTACAAGCGAGACCATATGCCAATCAATAGTATGGGTTTTATTTGATAGCAAATATGAGAGAGAGAGAGAGAGAACAAGAGAGAGAAAAGAGGGAGTAGGGAGAAATAAGAAAGAGAGAGAGAGAGAAGAAAAGAGAGAAAAGAGAGAGTAGGGAGAAAGATGGGGGGACAGAGAGGGACAGGGACAAAGAAGTATCACCACTCTGTGGGTCCCATTGGTGTTCTGATGTCCTCTTCAGCTGGTCTCGGTGGTGGAAGTCCCCCTGAAAACACAGAATGCCATGGGTTAATATACACTCAGGCCAGGTGGAAATGTCCAGGCATGTCCCCCTGAGGGAGGGGGCATCCTCTAGCAGCAGATTCTGCTTGCATAACGTGCAGTCCTGTGGTGCGAGGCGTCTGGGGAGCACTCTGGGGGGTCTGTGATAGATTGTGACTCCCCCTCAGCTGCTTCTCACGTGAGAGTCCCGTGGATGTGGCTTGTGGGGTTGGGGATTCCACAGCTGGGCCAGTTTGTGTACTGGAGGATGCGTGTGTATTGCCTCTGACCAGAGGTTACGCCATCCTCCTCCCCCCTTCAGCTGGGGGAGGGCTGTGTAAACGTGGCTTCTGTGAGCTGTGCTTTGCCTCCACCCCAAACTCAGCCAGAAATGATTCTCAGTACAGCTGGTGACTTCAGCTTTTGTGGATGCATTCCTTTCCCCCAGGCTGAGATGACTGAACAATAGGCTTTTCACTTTATCTAATCTCAGCAGTTTGACTCAGCTCAAAGTCCCAGCCAGGCATCTTCAGGGAAGCTTCTCCGACCAAAACTGTATATCAGTGTTTGAGGCATGAACTATTTTCAGTCTCTGACACAATTTCAAGCACAACACAATGCTTTTCTAATATTAATTGAATTATAACAGTATGGCATGTCTATATGTCTTTAGTTATTAATATTTTTGAAGATATCATTGCCTTTATCTAGTATGGATGTGAGTGAGATTAGGGTGACATTTGTATAAATCTGTAGGAAGAGTCTTCTGTTTCCAGGGAGCACAGCTTGCCTTTTGTCTGAAAATATCTGTAGTATTAAACTCAGTTTTTTGCATATCCTTATAATGCCCCTTTTTGCTGGAAAAATAAGCATTAGAAAAATTTATTACTATTCTGGCATCATCCATAGGGTTTAATGATATGTCTCTAGTTTTTCTGATCTTGTCATCTAGTGAAACATGGCTTTCTAATGTTATTCTTCTGAGAATTTAATTCAGTTTTTATATGCAAAGGTCAAATTCCTTACTCATAGTGGTTTAATCATTCTGAAAAACAATTGAGTTGTCTGCAGCACATACTACTGCATAGACACTAGTGCTAGTGTATGATTTATACAGACAAAATAGGGTTTAAAATCTCATTTCTGAATTTGAAATTACACAGCACAGAAGGCCAAACACAATCACGTGTGGTTGTCTGAAATTTCTTGACAGCCATTTGACATCACCCTCATTGACTTTTGAGTCATTAATTTTTAACATGATAATTTCCTGTTCTTTCTTTTCCTTTCTTAATCAGATCTGAAAGTTACTCTTTCTGTTTGATAGAAATAGCTAGAAATAGTTAGAAAAACAGAATAGTTAGAAAAACAGAAAATAGAGAATGGAATAAGGCTTGACCTCTAATTGGAAAATATCTCAAGTTCTATTGCTCATATCTGAAAGAAACATCCTATTAAGAAAGCAAGATGAGAGAAAAAAAGGGTTTTTTAAAGACTATTTACTGTGGTTAAAATCTAGTTGGAATTTAAATACAGTTCATATGAAAAGTGAATATGTAAAATGAAAGAGTAAAATTATACATAAGTGGCCTTATTCAAGCAAGAGGAAGATTTGAAAATTTGATGTTGTCAGAATGACAGGGGTGCTTCTGGTCAGAAGTAAAATCCAGTATTTCATAGCCCTATACTTTGGCCATTATTTGAGTGACAGTGGAGATTAAATTGATTTAAATTATACTTCGCTATTATAACTATTAATTTCTGTATAAATTATTTGTATTAAGACTTTGCTTTTCCCTTGGAGATCTCAGAGCACTTTAGATGTACAACACTCATTAAAGATATGGTTCTCATTAAATAAGCCGTCTGCCTGGTCTACTCGTTTGGAAAGCCAACATGCGTCTCCTGCATTTATATAATTTTTAGTGCCCTCTTCAAGGCAGAGGTCAAGCAAAAGCATGCTTGTGCATGGCAAGTTTGAAAAGTCAGTCAGTTTAACCTACCCATGCTGGTACCACATCTCAAATATTATGATTAGACACTTGTCTAACTTATATAGACAAATGACAAGAGTCTGAGAATTTTCTCAGTTCCTTTCCCTTCCTAGCTAAACAACTTTTGCAGCCCATGAAATCCTTCCCCCATATTGCCTCAACTCCATTGATCTCCCCAAGCTCCAGTAACTTTCAGACACAATGAGTTAAGCTTGTATGTTTCTTCTTAGAGAAATATTTTCTAGCAGAGCATCTACATTCATTTACAGAGCTATTTTCAGTCTGAAAAGTATACAGGCTTTTCCAAGGAAGGCACCTTTAAGAAATGCATTAAAAATATTTAAGAGACACATTTCATGGTGTTTCAGCCCAGTTTCAAGAGTTATAACTTAAAAACTCTCATTTCTTTGATGGTCTTCATATTTAATTTTATTTTTAAGTCACAAAGTGTTATTTAAAAAAAGTCGAAATTACATCCTATTTTCTTTGCAAATTATTCCATCAACCATTTTACATAAAATAGGACATGGGAAATATTCGGTAAGGTTATATTGCATTTGCTGATTTTTTGTGTTTGTTTGTTTACCTTACCTCTCCATCAACTTTGCGTAATAATCAGGAACAATTTACACTTGAGGAGAGATGAAATGTGAAAAATTTTTATCATAGTGGACATAATCTTGGCAAGTAACTGGTTATAAAGAAATAAATTGAAAATAACATACAATAAGGAACAGTATCATTAAATAACTGTTAGGCTGAATTTTTCTGTGTCAAATTTGTCCTCTCTTTGGTGAGAAGATGTCTCACTAAGATCAGCAACAACTAGGACCTTGATTTTAGAAGGTTTTTAGGCAAGTATAAGATGATATTAGAAAAACAAGGAAGTGAAATCCTGCTTCTTGGTCATAATCTTAATTGAATAAAACTGGAATAAACCAAGTCTGCTTCTATCTCCCCCAAGGTGAGATATGAGAGAATGAACCAGAAAAAGGAAGAAGGCATCTCAAGATATAGGCTGATTCAATAAAACTTCAGATGCTCCACTACTTAATTGATACTCTTGTTCTCTGTAATGAACACTAAGGCCTTGTATCTCCCTTCAGTGTCCCTTCCATGTGAAAATTAAGTATCTTAGCAGAGAGAGAACTGACAACACACTGCAAAGTATAAAGTCAGAAAGACAGGAGCTGCACTGTGCCAGTCAATAGGGAAAAGGGGCAATGTTATTGTGCCAGTCCCCATGTATCTGAGAGTTTCAAATATCTACAAGACAGAACTATAAACCTTTATACTTTTTGAAGGCAATAATCTACTTTTGAAACAGGAGATTAGGTATCAATTTTTCTCTCTTGACATAACCTCATTTCTTGACTAACTTAATACGTAAAACTTTTTTTTTTTGAGATGTAAGAGGTCTGAACTCAACTTCCTTCTTTGGCTGGTGGCAGTCCAACTTTTTATCCTTCACCTCCAGTGGGGAACTTTGATGTTGTGTTGAGATCCCTTGTCTGTCTTCCCACTGCATCTCTCACTTTTATAGAAACATTTAGATATTAAGGAGAGGATACAGGTGAAAGTAAGGCTAGCATATAGCAACCTGAAAGCTACAGCAGTGTCCTGGCTAAGGAAATTCTGGACATCCTGAAATCCTCCATATATTTAGGCAGTTGTCAGCACACCAACTTTGAGTATTTCAAACTGAATTTATAATTATTGCTTTAAATGTTATCTTCCTTGTGGAATTTTATTACACAGCTAATAAAAACTGCATGTATCATCTGCACTGTAACACTGAATTTAGCTTTCTTTGAGACTGCTGCAACCCTGCTTGCTTCTCACATCAATTTCTATTTTAAACTCTGAACAGGAGCCAAGTAATTTAAAAGTATGTGAGAAAGTTAATATATTATAAGTGGTTCTAATAGGTTATTCTCAGAGCCTTAAAAATCAGCATTTGCAGTGAAAATATCAGTCTGGGAGAGACAGATCCTACTTCTCTGTAACTGATGCAGACTGGGGATTTGGTGATTTAGAAGTTCAAATTTTTAATTGCTTTGAAGATTTTCAGCTTTTGCTGGCCTGTTCTGTAAAAGAATGTTTGCTTTTGCTGACAAATGAGAAAACACAACAGATAAATGTATTAAATCAGACAATGCCTGGACACTAAATTTTTCTTCCATCTGGAAGCCTATTAGCCAATATCAATCCCTTGGAGACTTGCTGCCAGTAGCAAGTTATACTTGTTTATTTATATATCACTAATGTTTTTACTTCTTGAATCACTGAAACCCATGTGCAGTTTAGGGTTTCATCTGGACTCTGGATCTCTGGTCTTAATGAGAATGGTTAGGTTAAGAATAAGAGTGAAATGCCCACATAAAAGGGTAAACACAGGACACCCCTCAACAGCTTTGTAATCCTTCCTGAGCCTCCCAGACTGGCAGGGCTGCCTGGAGCTCTGGGCAGACTCTGCTGCCTGCCCAGCCCGGGTAACACCCCAGGAACTGGGAATTAACATTGCCTTTGGCTCAGTTCTTCCACTTGCTGACCAATTCAGCTGAGCTGGCATGGAGGTGGCACAGGAATTTATTTCTGGAAAAGACCACAAGTAAATGGAAAGGCTGAGAGTGAAAGGAGGAAGCAAGGGAGGAATTATGACTCAGAGGGATGGGTGTCTGTGACTCCCAGTGTTTCCCTGGGATAGCCAGAAGTTACATGCAGCCTCCTACTTGGAGTTAAAATAAAGGAATAATCTATTTCAACAGCAAAGTGAGTACTGAGGATTGGAGTTTACATGTATGGGTTTGCAAAGAGCAACTTCTGAATGATGTTATTTTCATGTGCTTTCAGCTTGAATTGAGAGCACGTAAAGTAACTGATGAGATCATTAGTAAATCTGAGATCATGATTCAGCTTCATTCCTTCCATTGTGTTCATCATGAATCTCACACTGAGAAGTACAACAAGAAACTGTACACATTACAATAGAAATATAAAGATGTGTTTCCTTACTCTAGAAGGCTTGCAGCTTTTACAGCTTCACTCTTGGATACCTGTCTGGTGGGGCTGTTTTAAACACCCATTTAGTGGGCAGTGCAGCTGGGTGTTTCCAAGGGACACTTCTTTCTACAGCTTTACTCTTCTCCAGTGAAGAATTTCATGTGTCTCTGTATGTCAGGGTCTGTTGAAATGTGTTCATGTTCTAATGTTCTAATAAAGCTGAAACGTTAACATCCCTGCAAATATATCTACAAAGGAAATATTTTTAGCTCCCACAGTTATCCATGATAAATCCCTTCAGCTCAATATTAATCCATTCTTCCTTAGGACGGCAATTATGCTTAATTAGCATTCTGAATAAGAATGTTCATACAAATCAGAGTAGACACCTACAAAAGACCAGTGGCTATCTTTTTATTTGACTTGGTGAAAGAGGCAAAATATGGAAGAGTTTGTGTCTTTCCAGTCAAGTGTTTTTTTCTCATAATCTGAAAAAAAATATTCTTTTTGTGCACCTGGTCTGCTGCTTTTACATCAAGGGAAAAAGTATTTTAGCTTTGTGCTCTCTCACTGTAATCACACTTACTGGGTAGCAAGCACAACTACTGGATGTAGCATTAAAAGATTCAGTAGGGTTTTTAGTAAAAGAGTAGGAAAGTGTATTCTTGAACTGATCCCATCCAGCATCAGGTAATAAATTTATGCTCTTGAAATTCAATGAGAACTTTACCAGCACCAGTGAGGCACTGGGCTCCAGGTGCACATTTTTAAAAACAGCTTGCCATTAGAAAAAGGTGAAATAATTGGTAGCCTCATTTTCCAGTGATCATATATTCTTCTGATACAGTAAGATGAAAATAAATATTAAGATGAAGAGAACAGTGTATGAATGTGTTTATGTGTTTATATGTATAATGATGTTGTGTGTATATAGGCAAACATTTCTTTGATGTGTCTTTATACACAGATATACATGTATGTGTGCATACACACATCTCTACACTTTTGGTTTATAAAGTTTCATTCTTTAATACACACTTTTCATGAAACCCTTTCAGTAACTGTTCCTGTGCTGTAGGTTAGCACTGCACCATTTTCTCAGAGTTATAATCCCTTGCACAAGTTATACAGAGATTTGCCTTCACTAGCTACTGCACAATAGATATTCTATCTTTAGTTACCCCTTTTTAGAAATGTATGCTTTTATCATTCACATGTTTGTACTTAACTAAAAACCAAGAAACTAATGTGGTGGACATATTATTCACATAAAGAACAGAAGTTCAGTGTCAGTTATTTCTTTATGGACATTATTTAAAGTATATATGTTTCCCATGTATCGGAAGTTCATAGCAAGAAATTTACATTTCTATAAGGAAGTTTTCCATTAAAACATGGTTCTGTTCCCCAGCGCTGAGGTTTCAGCCAGCTTTGCTCTTTGACTTCCCATACTCCTCCAAGGGAAAAAATTCCTCTCTTGGAGAAATGGGAAGGATAATACATGCATTCATAGGCTAAATTCTGTGTACTATGCTTCAAGTGTAACATTCAGCTTCCTTAGAAAGTAGAAAGACGTTTCTGTTTGTGGTATTAATACACATGAAAATGTTTCCAAAAGAGAAGGTTTTCCACCCTTCCTGAAATCTGATTAGATGTAGTCCCCTTTATTTAGATACAGTTTCTGAAAGTCTTCTGTATAATGATTTACTAGGACAAAATCACCAAGTTAACATTTTTCATTTATATTTATGTAAAGATTAATTTTCATTAGCCTTCAAGGAATAAAAGGAAAGGAAACTGTAATTGCACTTCTTTTTTCTTTCTTATGATGTAAGAAAAAAGGTGACCCACACTGATACTAATGGGTGAAAAGCATCAGTTATTCCATAAAAAACTTTGCATCTCATCCCCACATTTTGCTGTAGTGAGATATCAGTTGTAGTCAGTTCACCTAAGTCAGCGTCCCAGTAGTGAGGGGCTACACATGCCAGGGCTGCAAACTATTAAAACTTTTGAAAATCCTTTGTTTCAAGGAATTTTAATTATGGCTCACAAGGTCATTCATGTTGAGACTTTATATCACGGGCCAAACTTCAGATCTTCATGAATAAGGCAAGAGGTAAATGTGTAACTTTATCCTCACCATAGAGTTCATATGCTGCTGATTATAAGCTTGTAAACAAATCCTTCACATCTCTTCTCTCTGAAACAGCTTTATAAGTTTATTTTTTAGAAAAATAGGAACAGGTGACAAGGACAAATTGTCCTGAAGACTGTGCAAGAAAGTTAAACCCCCAGTTTCTGATGAAAAAGAAATTATAATCAGAAATACCAGATCTCTTTAGACTATGTGGGCCATACTTAGGTCGTGTCACAGTTTTGTTGTCAGGGAACACTAGTCCTTGGTTCAGCAAAACACAGGATGACTTCCCTTTTCATTCTTCTCAGCATCTGTTTTCTTCTCTTCTCCCTCTTTCTCTATGAAGACATGCTTTTTATAGGCTAGCCTTGAGCTGAAGGCACTGAATCAAATTCCTTGCTCACCATTTTGCAAACTCCTTAACGTATTTGGCAACTTGGGTGAGCAAAATGTTTATGACTGCTACCATGTCTTAAGGGACTTAGACAAAGTATATAAATTTTTAGTCCAGATTCCCCCTTTGGAAATTATTAATTTGCATGAATCACAGTGATGATTCTGCTGTTTAGCCTGTCCTTTATATTTTAAGACATACCTGTGTTGAGTTTGTTTGGTCCATGCAGCAGTACTGTTTTATGGTGCTTTTTTACTTGAAAAGGCTTAGTTCTTTTTTTTTTTTTTTCTTTTCTTGAAAAGAGCCATTCTGGCTTGTCTGCCTCTCACTTTATTTGGTATACACAACTTTTCTTCTGCCTTAAGAATCAATTTGGCTCACTTTTGTAATTTGCTCTTTTAGCCTGTTTTTGTCATCTTTGCTTCAGAGAACATTTATGTCTTCAACTGAGACTAAATTGTGTTAATTAGGAAAATATCTAATGGCATCCTGCCCATCACCATGCCTGAATGGCCACGTAAAGTTAGAGAAAAAAAAAGCAGTACTGTTTCTCTTGAGTTCATATGAAATCCTTCCAAAACTGCCAACACAGAGTAATTTATCTTTTTAAAACACAGAAAATGTAACAGTCAAAGGCATAGCAAGACAGATTTGGATGGGAAATTAGGTAGACTTTTTTTTAAAATAATGAGAATAATTAATTGTTGGGATAATTTTCTAACCAAAGTGATGGAGCAGCTATAGCTGAGTTTCTCTAAATCATGTATTTCAGTTCATCAGGAAGTTATTAGGCTTGATGAAGAAATTACATTAAATTTTACACCCTGTGTAATGAAAGAGGTCAAAATAAATTGTCATAATAAACATTTTTGGTCCTCAGTTGCAGGTGAAATTGTGGTCAAGTGAATCCTAATAGACCTAAGTCCTATTGATTTCAATGAGCAAATGTTTTCATCCAATAAACTTGCAAACAAATCTTTCACTTATGTTAGGTGAAGACAGAAACAATTTATTTTAGGTAATTTATTTTTAGTATATTGTGTTATGTAATCAAGTGTTATGAAGGAGATTTAAATATGGATACAATGGGACATGCCTATTTATGTTTATGCTATGGTAATTGAGAGTAATATTTTTTATTCTTGTGTGTCTTTACTAAGGGACAGAAAAGATAAAAGTACCCCCTTTATCATGCTGAGAAAACAGCTGAATGTCCCTATGGAATTTTAGCATCTGTTCATCTGACTTTTCTTAGCTCATTATGACTAACACTACTGCCAATGAACCTGCCAAGATTTTACTTAATACTGGGCTATAGTATTTACTATATTAAATATTCTGACAGTGTGTTTATATAGATATATCTGTAAATATGTACACATGGTATATATTGTGTGCTGATTAGCAGGTCTTAATCCTCTTCTAGTCAATTAGAGAACCTTTTAACTTCCCTGAGACACAGGTTTAAGTCCCTGCTGGTTTTTTCTTTTGCAAGTTAATGCCTAATGTATTTTTAGCTCCTCCATATAATGCAGCAGAGAGACCCATGCAATCTGGAATCGAAAGGGGGTCAGTCTGCTGTTGTGCCCCCTAATTGCTTCTGTCTTAAAACATTTCAGTCTTTCTAAGACATGTAATTTCTTTTTTCTTTCCAGTGCACATGAAAAGGGATAATGTTGGCATTTTGCAGTTAATTCAATTTCTTCCCACTTGTGAAAATGCTGACAGGATTTCCGATCACTGGAAGAGGTGCTCTGACTGTTAGATGTGATTGGGAGCTCAGACATAACTTATAAATTGCAGCTGAAATGAAAGCATTTTATCTTCACTCATATATATCCTTCACGACAAACCATTCAGCAATACTTTCAAGCCATTATTTCAGTGAATTGATTTTCAACAGCAATTAGTGATCAATTTGTGAGATAATGTTCTCAGTCAAATCACAGATGTGTCAGGATCTGTTTCAGTAATAGACAAGACTAATGCACTTGTGATCATAAATCATAACTGTTGTTCTTTAAATACTGTAGATGAATTTTTTTTCAGATTTACACCATCTGCAGTAATACTGTTATCAGAAAACTGCTCTGTGCATTTCATACAGACTAGAAAATATGAAAAAAAGAAAGCTTATTTGAAAAGTGCCATTTTCTGTATGTTACAGAAGATAACTTTCCATAATAAACCCACAATTTTTAAAAATGTTATTTAATGATAATTTAATGTTATTTAATGATAATAGTAAAAATTTGTCAAAAGCATAATAAGAAAATAATTTAGAAAATAAAGCTTGTCAAAAGCAATTATAAAACACAGACTGGAAAAAAGACCTACTTTAAAATATGTTTAACTAAGGCTCGTAATCATCACACCTAACTTTAAGAGTCCATTTAGCTCAGATTTTCTCTATTGTCTGTGGGAAAAAAGAAATGCTCTCAAGGTGAATTCATGTGAGAGGTGAGCTGAATTTCCATCTTCAAGTGGCTCCCTGTTGTTGTGAAATGTACAGAGATGTAGGATCCCTCTGTACCTGTTTAGACTGAACATCTAATTTTTAAACAACTAACATTAAGAGATGCAAGCCTCTATAAACTCACCATCTGATGATATTAGCAGGATTTTACCACTTAAAAATGCATAAGAACAGAGGTGAAAATAGGAAGGGTGCAAATTCCGCTATGGTAAATCAGTGATTTAATCCCATAATGGCATTTGCAGACAAGTGCTTGAACCCCATATTAAAAATTAGTAGAAAAGATAATAGCCACATGTTGAAGTCATATTTAAAATTCTTAAAAAGATATAACATGAAGGAAAATTCAAGGATAGGAAAACATTTTGAAAAACATGAAGACAGGTAATGGTCTAAATTAGCAAAATACATGCTTTAGTATTATGAACAAGAACATTTTTTCCCTTTATTTCAATTATTAATTTGGTGTATTTATCCTGATCAGCCAGAATAGCAATATTTAGTGTTCTGCATATCAACCAATGGTGAGGACTTTCTTCACTGAAGATATGTCTGGGCCAGTTGGTGCAGCCAGCTGCAGGAGCAGAAGGTCTGACTCCTGAGCAATAGCATTTCATGGCTTTCAGAAGAAGATTTCTTGTTCTGTTCATCCTCCAGCTCTCTTTGGGGGAGAAATGAACAGTTTCTTCCGGCAACCAAGGTCTCCATGTTGACTTCTTGTCCCTCCTCAAGGAATAATGAGAGGCTCATGCATGTTCCAAAACTTGAAAGGCAGGGATGAAGTTGAGTTGCTGTGCTCCTTGCCTTTACATGGCATGGAATACTGGTTTAAATACCTTAGATTTGCAGCAGTGAACATCCAAGATAACCTATGGAATTGAAAAGAATGATTAAGTCACACTGTATAGTTAAAATTAGTCAATTCATAATTTTTTTTCTATAATAGAACTTCAGTTATCTTGAAATTAAAGCTAACAAGAGATTTAAAGATTAAAAGTTATTAAGGAAAATTATGGGAAAGAACTATGCTCGTATGTAATTTAAACCTCCCTTGGTATCATGAAAACTGAAAAGATATTTTTGTAGTTTTAATCACATTTGCTTTACACTCTGCTTCATTTTAATTAATTTTTTTTCAGTTTCTCAGCTTCCAGAATGGCAATTAAACATACACAGTGGTTTATCCCTTTAGAAAGGAGTCAAAATGTTTCATTCCTTTCAGGAAACTCTCAGTTATTAAAGACCCATTTGCAGTCCAGTAGGCAACTTGTTCTTTAGACATGAAGGCAATCATTTGGTACAGATCTTTCAGGGTTATTTTGCAATATCCACTTTAACTAGCAGACAGTTGCTAGGTATATATTGTAATTGCTATTGTAATTTTAGTGACTCAAGCAAAAAAAATAAATTTATAAATGTTTCTTTGTTATGTCTATACTTAATTAAGTTTAGGGATATGATTTACCCCATCATCATGTGCTTCTGATTACAGGGATATCTGCATTAGCCTGTATTTTGAAGGATTTAAATCTTAAATATTCACCATCTGTTAATAAAAGAGATTATCTCACTGCATTTTGCAACAGGTACAGACTAATTAGAACCAATTGGTATTTTTTGCTTTCCTTTTTTCTCATAAAGGAACTCTTCAAAGTATGAGTTACATAGTTAAAATCTGTCTTTTGGCTGAGTGCAATTTTATTGGATCATTACTTAATCCATCAAAGATTTTGATTATATCTTTTAATAACTGGAACAGTTGAGACCAAAAAAGAGATTGATTTAATGATATGGCAGTTTTAGCACAAAGCAAGCATTTCAAAACTAAGTGGTTGCCTGAAAGGGGAGAAATTGCCTGAAGGCTTTGGAGAAAGCATTATGGCATTTTGGTGACAGGTTTCCTCACTGCTACTTCAGCACAGCTCCTTCACAGCTGGCTGCTTCTGTTTGTGCTTGCAGAGTCTCCTAAGGATTATGAGATTATTGGTCTTGACTAAATAAAGTGAAGTGAAACTTGAGATTTCTGCACAAGCTTTGCACTATTAAAATTATATAAGTATATTTCTATGAGTATCTCTATACCAGTAATTAGTGGAACCCACTGCCTCAGTGATTCTAGTTTTGAGATTAATGTGATGTAAAAGAAAAATTTTGTGGCAACCTCAAAAATCATTCTCTCTGAAGTAAATGCATTCTGACAAGAAGAATGAGAAAATATCATTTTAAATCCTAATGATAAACTTATTTAGACAATTTATAATAATTAATCTCTTGGTCAGACCTACAAAATTAAAAAGGAAGGAAGTAGTCCACTGAAAAATTTCTTCTCAAATGCAACTTGAGGGCTGGATGTATTTTATGATCAGAAGAATCTCTTTGGTGTCTTTAAACTAATAAGGTGTTTGATTCAAAATGACTACTACATTGAAGTCAGCTCTTGTAGAGTAAAATTACCTTGGCCACAAATCCAACAAGAATCACCATGATACCATAAATACAGATTTACTTTGATTTGAAAAAGAAATAAAATTATTTTATTTCTGAGGGAACTGGTTCAATAAAAGGAATGGTTGGAATTGATACTTTAACTTTTCTTATGTAATAATTGTAATTATTCTACATAAGAGGCTACAACATTTTGGATAAGAATGTGTGTTGTTGGGCTTGATGCTTCCTTATTTCTTAAGGTTCATTAATTTCTTTTTTTCTCACTCAGGTTTCATTATTTTAAAAACCCACATGGATATATAGACTGCATCAGTATAGAAAATACACTTTGATCTGGAAATTTCTCATAGGCCAGTTTTGAGGGTTTAATCAGGCCAGGTGAAAGGGAAGCCTTCTGAAATCCTCCAGCTGCTTCAGAAGTGATGGTTCTTATTCTGACTTTCCTAAGAAACTTTCATAGGTTGCCTAATTTTTGAAGCCTGGCAAATTGTAATCCAAGATCAAAAGGGATGCATGAATTTGTGTGATCTGTTCCTCATTGATATTAGATTACTCTCAGGCACTGAGGGAGACTGGGTTTTAACCAATTATTTTCCATAATCATCCAAACTCCTAACAGTTTTAATAACACCCCCTTTGCTGTCTGTGGAGCAGCCATGGGCAGACCTTGGGACACTGCATGATTTCAGCGGGAGCTGTGGCTGTCAGAGGAATTTCACTATTCAGTGTGACAAGCTTAGCTTTGGCCTCAGTGATTTCTCTTACCCCTAGTGACTGCTGAACCAGGAGAATGTTATTTTGTTTACTCTGATGAGATTTGAGATGTTAAAGGTGATCTGAAGAGTCATCATCAATTGGACTTTTAAGACTACCATATAAAGTCACCATGCATGTTAGTTATGTTCACTAACATATTGTTAGTCTGAATATTTTGTCAAGGGAATTTTGAAATACACTTTTTGTAAGATGGTCTGTAAAAGCCTTTCAAATGCTTCCTTGGAAGACTATCCTATAACCAGAGGAAGAGCTAAGAAATACTAAACAAAAAAGATTTCAGCCCAGCTTTAACCAGAAGGCTGCCCTTCATATTGTTTCCATGGATTAAAAACTTCAAACAATACTGCAAACTGAAGCATGAATGTTAAAGTTGCCTCCTAAAGTTCTGGTTCTAGTTCAGGCAAATTGATATTTATTATTTAATTTCAATCTCCCTGTTTTCAGATCTTTTGATCTACAGATAACCTATTAAGCTAACTTCCAGAAAACCATGAAAGTAAAACATTATTCTTAGACATACTGTGCCAAATGTTTTAACAGAGTAACTGAAAGGGATCTGGAAATTTTGCTGTAAATGTTGCACAGGAGATGGTACTGCAGCTCAGCTATGCATGAATAGGTGACAATGGGCATCTGGGTAAAGCCTGAAGTTTAATCTATATGTAGCAAGACAACATTCTGCTTACTTATCACAGAGTCATACAGGGAAATGATTCAGATGCTTTATAGCTTCTCTAAGTGTTGGCTTGATAATGTAAGCAATCTGAGAGAACTGGAGAGAAAAAACAGTGCTTAACAGAGAGTGCCAAGGAGAAAAAAAAACCATCAAAAACATAGTCTGTGTACCAAAATGACAATGATCCTGTCAATGGGCTGTGAGCAGATTCTGAAATCCAAAGATATTAAAGACAGACGGACCACCATTATTAGATAGTCCTTAAAAGTCAGTTTTTAACTTTGTAGCTACAACTAGGTGGATTGGGAGTAATGAAATCTATTTTATCAATAATATGCTTACAAATAGGATTAGAAAATTCTTGTACCAACAGCTCTACTTGAGTTTGTCTTGTGAGTATCCTTTAAAACCAGTGAAGAGAAATAACCACCTCTAGAGCACAATTCATCTCAGCAATGTTGGACTTGTACAATGGGGAGTCGAGCAGCTATCTTCCTAGAAAGACCCACTTCCCTGTTGTAGATTAGAACATACATAAATATCAGATTTCTGGAGTTGAATATACTATCTTTAATGTTTAGTAGGGTGTTAGCCATATATCTGTATCTTTACGAAAAAGAAATTATGTTTCTTAGCTTAAATATTTCCAGGCTATTATGCAAGGACAATGCCATTAACCTGTCTTTGATATGTGGTTCTGAGATATTATTTGAGAGAGTTAAGGATGATTTTATAGATGTAAAAATGAAAGCAAAACCCAGTCTTCTGACTTCTTTGACTGTGCAAGTGTTGTCAAATGTCTGTTTCCCTGGAAGTCTTAACAGCAACCCTGGCAGTTTCTAATGCACTTGGCTGAAAACAGTTGAAATTGCAAGTGAATTGCAATTGCTACAAAAGCTTGAGTTACCACTGCAATTTCTGATGGCAATTTCCTTGGCATTTAGTGAGGTTTTGAAAAGTACTTTAGTTGCAATTAATAGAAATAATGGTGTATCTGTAATTTCTTTTGCCCTGAAACCAAATTCTGATTGACATATATTCAAATAACATTGTCATGAATGTTAGCTGCAACTTTTCTTTTTCTTTTTAAGTGAAGTAAATAGGATTAAATGTCTTTATAAGTACAAGACATGAAGCATGCAATTATTTGGCTAGCAAGTAAATAGTAACTGGCAAACTGTGTAGACAATCTGGAGATCAGATATTTGGACCTTCCTGGTGGTCCCAGAGTTTGCAGTGAAGGCTCAATGGCACAGGGACTGAACTATTCTTGAAGTTGAGTAGGTGGTTCTCTGCAGTTCAGAGCTAAGACAACTAGCAAAGGCAGGAAAATATTTACTGCCACTACCCACTACACATTCTGCCACCATACATCATGTACCAGCATTGTGACTGAAAATAACTTTCCTGGCTCAAAGACTATCAAACTATCACATACTCCACCAATAATACAAGATGTTTGTAAATGAAAGAGCATGGAAATGCCAGCATTTATAACATCCTAACCATCACACATCTGTGTCACTACATTCATTGTAGGAGTCAAAGCATATGTTCATCTTGTCTAAATTCAGGCACCTATAATGCTTTAATTAATATTTTGATCTTACTAAGCAGCTCATGCAGTCAGTGGAAAAAGATGGGCCTTTCCAGAAGGCAAGGCTGATCTGCAAAAAGTTAAATGGCTCTTTGGAGGGTCATATTTGTGTCCATTAACTATTAGGGAATTCAATTATTGGATACGCACCTTGTGTGCTCCTAAATTCTTACTTGAGGTGGAATGACTTCAAATCCACGTGAATAAAAATGTTATTGGGGAGAGTGTAAAGAAAATGAGACATACGGTATCTGGAGGACTGAATTTAATTTTTTTAATGTTCTTGGAGTTGCTCTGATTTTCAGTCTAATATTAGTGCTAGGTATGGCAAACTTCACCCAGTTATACATGCCACGTTTAGCCTGAAGCACTTGATTTGGCCTAGTAACTGAATTCTTGAGTTTTATCATTAAACAGCCAGTTTTATCATATGGGAGGTCACATGTGAAATAGTGCATAGTTTCTAATTTATAGAAACAACCAAGTTCAATCAATATTCAACTTATCTTCATTGTTTTCTCTTTCAATGCAAAAGAAATTTCAATGCATGTAACAAGTCAGACAACAATGTTTATCCATTGCAGTGTTTTCACCTTCTAGAAAGAGGTTCAGTCTAACTCAACTAGATATATGTTGGCCTTTGGAGACTTATAACTCATCTAAATTCCAAACAGAAAATTAGAGATTAGTGTATTCAATTGATCAAGAAATGTCATTGGATCCTATTTCTCATACCCTGAAAGACATCTATAATCTTCCTGGGAAACAGGAATCACAACCTTAGAGTCTTTTCTCCAAGACAATGAACTGACTTCTAGGCAAGGGTGAAATGTATGTTTGCTCATTTGTCTGAACAAGCCCTGTCCCTCTTCCTTGCTGTACTCTTTTTAACCAACTGAGTTGCACCTGCCTCAAAATTGACTTCACTGAAGTCTTCTGATGAATGGTTAATTAGAAATAATGTCTGAATCCAAATAAAGTAAGTTCAGAGCTGAATTTTAGGTGTGTGTGTCTCATTTTATATGTATATATTAAAAACTAATAAAATTCTAAAATTATAGGGTAGTTTTGATGAAGACCGCTGCCAGAGGTTCCAAATCCCATACACTACAAAATCTGACTAGCTGTTACAGTTACTGATATTTAAGGGCTTTGTGGTCTTCATTTTAAAGCACAAGTATATATTTATGTATTTACACCCTTGAGCTAAACCATCAAAGGCATCTTTGTAAGCTACAATTTTTAGTAAAAATAAATTAAAATTGTTCTGAATGCTACTGAAATAACAAACTGGGGCAATCCATCTGGAATTCATGTTACTTCATATTACAGGCTTTGTGTCACTGCTGTCCAATTTGACACCGAAAAGCACAAAAAATAACATTGACATAAGGATATAGTTATGTTTATAGCACAGAAGTAGATTTTTTTTCCCCGTTATTTTCAGAGCAGTATCCTTAGAGCTGGCACCCTCAACAGGATTTCAGAAAAAACTATCTGTGGTGGTCATGTTAAAACGCAGCAGAAAAAGCCTGTGGAATGAAGAGTTGTCAGTCCAGCTACTGTTCTTAGTCAAGCACTTCTGTTGTACCCATTGGGGGAGGCTGCGGGGCTGGAACGGGAGCCAGGCTTTTCCAGACATGCTTTGAGAAAATAGGTACAGTACAAGTCTGCTGGCTGCATCAGTGTTTTATTCTTAGGGTCCATTAAGTCATGCCAATTAAAATCAATAGGGGATTTTTTCTTTAAAAAGCAGAATAAAATTTGATCTTTTTAGGTTTTTTTTCTTTTCCTGACACCACATTCAATATGCTTCTGTAATGTGTTTTTTTAAATGTCTAGAAATCTTAGTCTCCACAATGACTGCAGTTGTGAGAACTTTAGGTATCTGATAGAGATAATAGAAAGGAGAAAGCAATTAGATCACTCTTCAGTAAGGGCAGAACTTAGAGATGATCTAAGTATGACCCAAAGCTAAATAAAAATTTGCTTTCAATAAGGGAAATGATATCAAATTTGGAAATAAATTATCATTACTAACAATAGATTTATAAAAGCGAGGTGTCTTTATTTGATTTAGAAAAAAATCTCTAAGGGTTTTCACAATCTCAAGTCAGAAAACACAGTCTTCTTCAACCCCAACTAGAAGCTGATCCAGCTCTCTAAAAGTATGGATCCTGTTCATTCAAGAGAGAAAATAGGTGTCTCATTTAATTCCAAATATATATGTGTATATATACAGGTGCAAATGCATGAAGTGATTTACTCTTCACATATGCTTACATCTTTCATTTGGAACATAAAAGGCTACTTTACACCAGATGCCTACATTATGTTTTGCTAAATTTAGGTGGAGTATTCCTTCAATTTAAGAGAAAAAAAATCCTTAAAACAGAATTAAACTGAAAGTAAGATGATATTGGAGACAGTTTCATCAAAGATAAATGCAATTACTTCTACTAATATATTGTTACTTAATATAGGATTCATTTCTTCAGACATGAAATGTAGTAGAACAAATGTGTTTAGACATCAGTAAAGCATTTAATACAGTGCTGTAAGATGCTATTAGTCAGCCGAAGGGTCAGGGTTGGACAGGTATTAGCACACACCTTATAAAATTAAGAAAAAATGGAGGGTAGCTGGACCTGAAGAGAGCTTTTTTTGGAATTCCACAAGAGTTATTAATGGAATGCATCTTCTTTAATAGACTTATTTATAGGTGTATTGGGTCTGACTGGGGTAAAGCTCACAGGCCTTACACTGCTGTACTTTGCTTTGGTAGCTGGCGTTGATAACAGAGCAGTGTTTTGGCTACTGCCAAGCTGTGCTGTCCCTGTGACATTCCTTCCCCCACTGAAGGGGATGGGGGGGGGCAAGATCCTGGGAGGGGACACCAGCAGGCCAGCTGACCCTAGTCAGCCAAAGGGATATTCCATACCATATGACATCAGCTCAGATATATAAGGGAAGGAAGAGAGGAGGAGGAGGAGGCACTCAGGGCTGGTCCATGTTTGCCTCCTTGAACAACCATCACGCGTGCTGGAGCCCTGCTTCCCAGAAAGTGTCTGGACATCGCTGCTGATGGGAAGTAGAGATTGATTGTTTTCCCCTCTGCTCTTGCACGCGCAACTCTCAGCTTGCTTGTTCTATTTTTTCCCCACTGTAATAAAACTGCCTTTTCTTACCCTGATAGTCTTTTTCAATATTATCCTCTCCCCTCTCCCAGCGGGAGAGGGAGTGATAGAGTGACTGAGTGGGCACCTGGCACCTGGCCGGGGTCAACCCACGACAATAGGCTTGGCAGAAAACCAAGCAATTTGCTAAAGAAATTAGCAGATAATGAACAAAATAGATGACCTTAAGAAAGAAGTGTTAGACTAAAATAAACTAAATGAAATTTTAATAGTATTGAATGTTTGGATGTGAACATAAAGGTCCATAACAAATGACTCTGTTAAAAGCTGCAGCCAAGATTTTTAGAACCCAGAAAGAGGGAGACAATGGAAGTCTAAGAGCTGATCCCAGAGAGATTATTAGCAAAGCAGTGGGATTGGCCATGAAAAGAAAGAGGGGCTCCTAAAATCTATTAAGCAAAGTATTTCCAATAGAATTGTGAAATACTGTATGAGGCATAGGTAAGACAATCATAAAATCCCAGTTCTGTGAACTGGGAAACATTATTGGAAAGGCATGGGGAAGATGCAAACATCTGCCAGCCCAGCACCAGTGGGGATGCTGAGCACCATTCCCCCTACCAAACCTCAAAACAAGTTCCATTTTCACCACCAGGGCCAGGGACTGGGGCTCCCAAGTGAGAAGATAGAAATTTTGTACAGCTCTGTAAAACTCCTCCAGCTTTCTACTTCTGATGCCAGAACCCAGAGCAAAGCTCTGTGAACAAATGGTGTCCCTGCTGTGGCTCAGGGGACAGAGTTACTGAATTTTACTCTGGAAAAAGCTGAAGCAGCATGATCTGAAAGAAGTCTCAGGTTAGTGGTGCAGATGGCTCATGGAGCTCAGTACGAGTGTGTGGTGGGGTGTCCCTTCCTTTTCCTTCCACACAGATGATCTCCCACTCATCACAGCTCATGCCATAGGGAAATCCTATTTTGAGTTGTGTAGTACCAACACAGTAGTAAGTAGCTGCAAAACTTTAAATTTAGAAAAATGACCTCATCTCATAATCAGAAGCAGTAAAAGAAAGTGGATTTTGGTGGACAAATAAACTACTTTTGTATAAATGTATCCAGGGACAAGGCAAAGAATGAAGAGATACAGCAAATATATTCTATTACAACTGTGTTTTCCCTAAATTGACTGTTTCAGACTTTTCCATGTGACATCAGCAGGTCTTATAAAAGATACAGAATGAATGTGCCACTAAAGTGTGACCAGATTGAAATGCAGCCAAATTTATGCTGATAGAACATATTTCCATCCAACAATGGTGAGGTATAAACAGCAGGGAGTCCTATTATATGCTTATCTAGTCTGTGAGTTACTGTGCACTAATGAGCAGCAGATGAGATAGATTCTTTGTAGTCATTGTTTTCCTTCCCCCCCCCTCCTTTCTTTTTCTTTCTTTCTTTTTTTTTTATGTTTTGTTCTTTTTGTTGTTTCTGTTGCTGTTCTCTGTGGGTTTTTATTTAGTGTCTTTGGCTTCTAGAGAGAATTCTTACGTATATTTTACCTGGTTGTAAGTGTAATAAGTTTTAAGTATCTTAACATACTCTGCCCTAAATATCTACAATTTCTCTTCTACTTCATGGAATTGCTTGAATGCATTCTCAATGGAAAATATTAGTGTAAAGTAAAGGAAAATATCTAGCAGCCTTAGATCTGTATTTTTGTTTACATTTTCTTCAAACAAGGCAACAAACTTTAAAACAATGAAGGGTAGTGAAGATAAGAAAAAGTAAAATCAGACCTCTACAGAATACTACCTCATTTACATTCTTAATGTTGTGTTTTTGTAATTAATGTCATTCATTTTTTTGTCCTTCAAGAATTATCTTCAAATATATTAAAGTAAATGAGAGAAACACAATTTAAGGTCTGTAGGTTATTTATACCTCTCTTTGAGCGGAATAACAATTTTTAGTCTTCTAACAAACTTATGGACAATGGAATTATTGAAACACATGGGGATAATTTTATTTGTTTAATTATACCTACTGTTTTTGTAAAGTTCTAATTCAAGAATGTTGAACAATGAAAAAAATTAAATTCAGCATTTATAAATATCTTAAATGCTATATTAATATGCTTTGTCCATACAAGCTCATTAAAATGATTATGTGCTTTCAGCAATCTAGAGAAATGATTGCTTTACTTACACAACTGAATGTACCTATTGAATTAGCTGTGAGCTTTTAATGCTATTGACATATTTATTCATGAATGATAATAGCAATCCATTTTCATTCTTCTAGATGTGTGTTATATATCAGAAAACTCTGGGTGGGGCAACACCACACACTAGGTCATCTGGTCAATATTAGAATTATTCATAGTTCCAGAGGCATCAGATTTCTGCCAGGGTCAGCAGAAAATTGTCAGTCAATGTTAGTAAATTATATAATTTAGAATTAATCTTGCATTCTCATTTCAGTATCAGAAAAATATTTCGAAATGATTCTTTAAATGGACTTGAGGCAGTGGAAAACATATCAGTAATCTTATTGTGGGGCTAATTAACTCCTTCCTTTGATTTACTTTGATGTGGTTTCATAGTTTAGATTGTTTAATTTTGGATTATTCAATTCAGCATGTCTACATTATAGAGTGGAAAATGTAGCACTATGCCTACAGCAAATTGTGAGTGAGGAAATATTGGCACGGGAAGGTTGATCCCGTAGTGCACTCAAGCTTATTATTCATCTCTTAAATGAGAAAAGCTGGCTCTTGCAAACAAGATGGTGATTTATCACATAGCTGAAGTGAGAAGCCAAAGGTTAGAGTAGAGGCATATGAAAATGAAACTCTTTCCTGCTTTAGTTGAGTAAGGAGCTGTCAGAGTTATACTATTATGGTTTATAATATATTAATATATATACATTAAAAAAGGGAAAGAGTGAAATTCTAAATGATGTATTTATAATCATAGCAATCATTTTACTTCTTAAAGAGACACAGTAGACAGCTCCCTGCTTATGCTGAGTAGTGTAGCTGAAGCTCTACTCTAAGAGGAATCCCCACATCAGGAGAACATAACCCTTACAGTTCTGGATATGGGGACTCTGATGACAGAAATAAAAAACACTGAAGAAAAATTCTGATTGCAGCCCTTAGATTCTGTTCTTGGCACTGGAACAAGTCACAGTTGCTAAGTTACTTATAAAAAATAACATACTGTTCATGCAACTTCACTGTTTTCCCTAGGGAGTAGTTTGTGCCTAAGCACAATATAATATGATTTATCAATATATATCTACTGTAGAACATGTGTTTATCTGATGAGGAGACCATGCTGGGGAAAAGTGACCTGTCACTATCTTCAATGTAATTACAATTTCCATAATTTGAAGCAATTATTTCACATATCATCACTGTGAAATGGACTGGTATATTAGATCCTAGAACTTTTCCCATGATACAGATTTCCTGGGGGATGGATATATCCCTATAATGACATTTGGATTTTTTCAAATGAAGGAAATGCCTTAATTTTGCATTCCATACTCAAATGCTGCTTAGATTGAACAAGATTATTAATATTGAGCTATGTTGTAAACCTAAGTATGCCAAAGAAGATTCTTAACTAGATTTTAATTAGCAGATTACAGATATGCTTTTCTTAAGCTGTTGTTGATGGTAACTGAAGTTACCACTGCTCATTAGCATTACTGTGGTGACATGATTTGTGCTCTTTATTGTCCCTTGGCTATGAGGCAGCACGAGAATATTTCCATACTATTTTGCCTAACTCAAAGGCAAAGAATTGGGCCTTTATTGCACACATGTGAAATGTCTGGTACAACAGAAATTCTTCTCAATTCTCCCAACTCTGCTCTAATATATCAGTTAAATAATAATTAATACATTCTGGAACAGAATAGACATGCCAAAAAGCAAAAAATTACCCAAATGGAAACAAACCCAGCAGGGTAGATTTAGAAAAGACTATGTATCATTTTAAAAGGTAAATCCAGAGTACAAGCACCACTGAAGCAGTGACCTGTGATTATTCCTAGTATTTAAATTTTTTATGTTCTTCTTGTCAACTTTGAAAAATAGTACTCTTCCTAATAATATCTGGGCATGGTTCAGGAAACAATACAAGGACTACTCTACCTAGGGGGGTTGGATGACGTTATGTTCTTGGAGGTGAAGACAGTGGAACATTTTAGCTTTATGGATGCATGCCATGTGGCCTCTGAGATATAAAATGGTTTTATTTAGTAGTACTTCTGCAGCCAAGGAAACCATATTCTTTCACATTAGCAGGGCCTATTACAGAATTGCTACTTTTCAAAAGAAGAGGTGGTTACAGTTTTATACCTCTCCAGGTTATGTTGTAGTTGCATCAGCTGCAGCTCTTCGATGTTGACATTTGCTATCTTATTTGAGGATAAAAGTGGCTGAACACAATTTAGATAATGCTGGCAAGTATGAACTATAATTCATTAGTTTTATTCATATATCTGCTAATACACTGTTGTTCACTTTTTAGTACAAATAAATTTTAATTCAATCTCTGAAATCTATCTCTTGGTTTATTCATTTGCGTTTCATAATTGAATGGAATGCAGAATGGAGAAGACACTATTCAGAGTGACTTTCCTCCATAAACTTTTGTTAAATATCATAAAATTTGTTGCCAAGACAATCAAAGTCATCCTTGAGACCAGATGCTGTGGTGGTCCATGCCCCCAAAAACCCTTTTCCCCCCCCAGGAAGCTCTGGGCTAGGGACTCCCCTGGGGTGGAGCCCTAAGTGGTTTGCCCTGTAGATGGGCCGCACTTCCCGGGGGCTGGCTACCCTGTCCCCACTTGTCCGGCCAGCTGCCACTCTCCTGTCTATCATCTTTAGGTTCCAGAAAGTTCTCTGTTACTCAGTAGTTGATTGTGTTATCCCCTTGTCAGTCTCCTCCTCTCCTCCCCCTTCCCTTCCTAGTTGGTTCCTGTCCCCTGATCCCTCCCTGGTTCCTTCCCTGAGCCCGTCAGTGATTGGATATGTTTCCCTCAATAAAAGTCTGATGCATGGTGAGCTCCAGGTCTTTCACCTGGATGCCCAGAGTGCTGTCAACCCTGTGTTACAGTATCTCTCTTATTCCTAGGCAAAAATCCCCCCCGCGTATTCTCCGGTGTTAGCGGTTACAGTGTCTACCCTTAAGGGAGGCACAGCCTGCGGCAAGGGATGAAAGAGCCTGACAGCAGTGAACCCGCTCAGGTCAGGGACGCTCCTTGTAGCCGCTGTTGGGGTGCTGCCCAAAAACCCTGGTGGGCAGCTGGCCAGCCCACACCACTCGGCGACAACCAGACACTGAATTTTTTATGCTATAGTTTCCTGCAGTCATCAGCACGCGAGAGAAATAACACCGCCTTGAGGTTTTTCATCACGTGAAAACATTTGTCAAGCTGACAGTTTGGCTACTTCACAAAAATATATAAAGTTCATCAACAGTGGATAAAAAAGTTGTAAAGTAAAGCTCTTTTTATTCCATTTTGAGATATATGATTAATGGATATAGCCTAGTTTGATTAATCTGTGCATTCACAGTATCTCCCACTTGACATTTGTATATAGTTGCTTCTTTTACAAGAATTTTTCTTACATTTATATACAAAAGTGGATTAATCATCCTTCCAGTTTGTCACCCTTTTTGTCACTTACCCATCAAAAAGACTTGGCTTTCCGGAGAGCGTTTCCACTAAACACTCTTGCAATAATATTTGGTTTCTCCACCACACACTCAGTTTTCATCTCTCTTGGCAAAACTATTTTTCATTCTACAGCTTATACGGAGTGTGGTCTTAGCAAGCTATTTGAACAGAAAAAGACATTGCTGGTCTATTTTCCATTTCACATGTAAGGAAAACTCTTTGAATTTGAGTTGGCATACAAGCACTAATAGTGTTAGTGCGAGGAAAACCATAAATAATGACAAACATTAGAAATGGTGGAATCCTACACTTGTATTTGACAAACAAGCTCAGTGTCCAGCAATAGAGCATGTGGCTTGAGTATATGCCGGAAAACAAAAAGAGTGAAAATAAATCAGTTAAAGTACAGTCAGTATCCACTTAAGCAGAAGATAAATGGTCATTTTCAACCATTATTTCACTTCATTCCAATGGAAAGATGTGTCATATTGCTGGTAAATGTGTTAAACCCTGCCAGTCCCAGTGCCAGGCCTTGAGGAACACCACTCATCACTGGTCTCCACCTGGGCACTGAGACACTGAATCTGCTGTGTGGTGTACAGTGAAAGAGGAAGGCCTAAGAGCTTTTAAAAATCTGTTATAGAATTTTAATGACAAAATGAATACAGCGCACCAAGTAGTTCAGAAGAAAAAAAGAGATCTTTACAGAAAGAGTAAGAAAATAAAGTTTCCTGGGAAAAGACATTAAACCTTTCTGTGTTGTGGGGGAGCAACAAAGTATTTGTAATATAAGGAGAGCTCATTAAGAATCTGCCCCTGAATCTGTCTCTTAAAATATGTCATGCTATCTATAAGTGAGGGTGCTTGTTAGTAATAGCAATCATTGCACACAGCACTAATAATTGATGCTTTCCCAGTCAGTGCAAGTTCTTTTTTAGACATGAAAAGTTTTAGTCTCAGTCTTCTTCTTGCCTTATTCCCTTTGCTTTTTCAAAGGCAACTTCCCTTTCCACGCCTTGAAGCTCAGAGACTTGTATCTTTTGAACATGTAGGTGAATAAAATACCTGGCAAGTAACCTGCCGACCATAAGATCAGTTTCCATTTCCAAGAGAGACTTAAATAAGCTGGAATACTTTTCAGAGTTTGTTAGCTCACGAAGTCTAAATGTCAGATTCTTCTGTGCTGAGCACAGTGTAGGCCTGCATAATTATCAAGTACAGCAACCTATTGTTGCTTTATAATTAATTGATTTTCAAGGCAATGCTGCTTCTGTTCATTTAAACATATTTCTGCTATTTAATTTGCCATAAATAAAGATTACCAAATATATCTCTTGGCTTTTTAAATGCTCTTTCCTCAAGTAAGCCTGCACAGAACTAAAGATTCTCAGCAGTCCTGAAAGTAAAACCTGCCACTTTCCCAAATACAGGCTGAAGTTCCATAACGTGAAGAACAGTTTTAAATTACTGGGTTTTTTCTTACTCTGAAATGCAGTTGAGTAGCCACTGTCCACACCCTTAGCAAATAAATCATTCCCTGAGCACACGGAACCAAGCAAACCCCAACAAGCTCCTATTGACAATAAAAGCAAATAAACCTTACTGAGATTATGGCAGCACATATTTTAATGCCATTATAGCATTTTTAATTGAAATTGGTCTCCCCTTAACATGTCACGCTTAACCTCTAGGTACAACGTACTGTACAAGAGTTTTGAGATTGTCACACATTAAAGGTGTGTAGTTAGGCATAAAGCCAAAGCAAAGTGCTCATCATTCCTCTGGAGAATATCTCCCACGGAATGCAAATATTTATATTTGGAAGGTATCCTTATCAGCAAGTGATTCAGCCTTCAACAATCTCCAATTCTTCATAAGGAAGTAGATTATTTGATGATGCTAATAAATAATCAGTATTCTATTTCTACTGATTTTTATGCATTAGCAAATAAATAAGCACTCTAGCACCACCATCTTTCCTTTTTTATAATATATTTTTACAGCATCAAACTGATACAAATCCTAGACCTTTACATGGATTTCCTATTAGCTGATTTGTGCTAAAAACCATGTGATGTGTATAGATGAGCTTGTTCGCCTATTTACCATTTTAAAAAGTGATAAACAGGACAAAAATGTAAGTCCCACATTTCACACTTTCTATCAATAGTGAAAACAACCACTACATGTATTTTCTTTCAACCAGCTCCCAGATGTATGCAGCTTCATATGAGAGTTGCTTCTGTCAAAAGCAAACTTTGCACATAACTAATCATAATTTTAGAAGTTCTGTTGCTTATGTCAAAATTAATTCATGAGAAGAACAAAATCTAATACACAGTGTAACTAAGCACTAGCTAACCTAAATAGTCAAGGTCTAGTCTTATGGAAAAATTAAGATATCCTTCAGGTAGCTCAACAGATTGTGATTAGGCTGTGGTTATTAAAAAAAATATATATATATATATATATATAACCAGTTAAAAATATGTTTAAATGCACTTTTTATTTATTTTAAAAACTTCTACATCGTAACTATTCCACTAACCCCTTCTAAAAGTTAAAATGTGGATACCATGTATCTGCCTGGTGTCTGAAGAACAGCTGTGAAACAACAGAAATATTCTGATTTGAAAAGAAACCAAAGTATTGACATGTCAATATAAACTATTTTTGTAATCTATATTTATGAGAAAAGCGTTTAAATAATATGCAGTAAAACATTAAAATTCTGTTATACCCCGAGTCACAATGTAGTGCTATGCATTAATAGAAATATTTGCTAATTCTCTGACTAGAAATGCTTCAGAGTGAAAAATACTTTTGAATATTTCTTCATTCCTTTAAATCTTTCTTGTATGGAATACTAAATTATATACTAAATTAGAGATATTGAACAGGAATGGGGATCAAGATATGTAAAAATAATTGGAGGAAAACATTTCACAAAAAGAATTTCACAGTACAGATGATGGTGCTAGTCAGTCAATCCTTCTATTGAACCACTACTTTGAGATAGTGTTCACAATTAACAGCACAAAGAAAAATACCATTCAACTAGAACAGAAGAGCTTTCCAATTAATAAGACATAAAGCAGGCATTGTCGTGCTCTCAGTTCTGTATGTAATTTCTAATAAAGTTTGGATAATAGAAATGCGTGCTAAAATGAACTTTTCCTTTATAGTAAGAATGTTCTATAGAGCAGGAAAATGATATAAACATTTTTTGGTCTAGCTGTTTCTCAATCAAAGGGCATATCAGTTACTGTATATTGCTGCAACATTCCAAGCATTAAATTAAATTATAGACAATAGAATCAAATAGAGTTTACATCTGTGGGGCATTAAAAATGAGGCACGTTCAGCAGTTTATTTATTCCCAGTAGAAATATTCCTGTTGAAACAGTGCTCTGAAAACATTCTTTCCTACCAGGCTTGGCTGTCTCAAATGCATTCCTCAGGCAATACACATATTTAGCTTTTAAATGTGACATGTAGAAATCAACCTTGATTTTCTTGGATGGCTAGACTTCCTTTAGTTGTGCTCTGGTTTAGGTAACCTTATCACTCCCAAGCTCTAACCCTACTACTGGACCTGTGCAAACAGCCTGAAGCACACTTATTCCACAGGGCTGCAAATAAGCACCAAAGGTCCACCTGTGATAATACATTTTGAAGGCTTCTGTCACTTATTACACCAGATTAATGTGTAAGGAGAGGCCAAATTCTGTGGAGACTGAACGTGCAATCTTTAGTCTAAATACAAGGATCTGGACCATCTGATGTGAAAATTACATTGTAGGTGGAACACCATTACAGCTCACTGCAGGCGTAAAAGAAAGAGTTGCAAACATAGCAGGTAGGTTTGGATGCACATTTTTAAATTTACCTTAAAATTATTTTATAAATCAAAAGTTTTTTGATTTACGGAGTAGGCTTCATATCTTCTTGTTCCTAGCACTGATGCCTTACAAAAGGCTGACCTGAAACAGAAGCTGGACAGAGTTAAAAGAATAAAAGAAGTATTTATTAAAACAAGGTACACTTTGGGCCATGCAGGAGTCTCTCAGAGACTACACCCAAAATGGACCCCTAGCACGTGTTTTTGGGACAGATATACCTTTGGTTCATCTGCATATCAGAAACCCATTGTCCAATTACAGTTTCGGGTCTTGAAGTCCCATCCCCAGCTTGTCCCCTTCTTCTCTTCGCTGCTGTCCATGGGTGTTTACATTTTGGGCTTTTGGAAAAAACAGAATGTCCTTGAAACTCCAGCCCAGAGAGAAATTGTTTTGTCTAAATGACAGTAACAGAACACTAGATGACAATTTATGGAGTTTTAGAGTCATATACTAGAGCAGTCCTGATGTAGAAAAATAAGAAGTTAAAACCTAAGGCATCAGCACTGGATAATTCCTTCTGTAATTTAGATCAGCAGTCTGTATAAATAATTCAGAAACAGCAATAGGATTCATGAAGGACAAGATTCTACACAGGTATAAATAACTGATATGTCATTGAGCAATTTGCAATGCTATCTTTTGCACAGTGGTCATTCCATCTTTGAGTGCTATGGTCTTTTGCCTGGAGACACTAGTGCACACTTGAAATTGAATCATTGCTTGTGTTGAGTCCATTCATTGCATGATTTGGTACACTGTTCTCTAAACACATATCTTTCTATTTCTACTTTTTTTCCCCAAAAGGACTCATTGGTCAAGAAAAGTTGCCTGCGACTTCATAGAGTTTGTAGCTTGATGTGAAATATAGTCTGTTGAGTTCTGTGACTAAAATCCCAAACTGGGTTGTATTGAAAGACAAATGGAGGTGATTAAGCAAAAATTATTCCAAATTTCCTGGACCTCTTGTGTAATAGAACTTCTGACTGTTTACAGTAATATTCCGTAGACTTTCCCTACTTGTTTTTTTCATTTAAGTCTCTCTGACAAAAGAATGTAAGAGAGAGGTAAATATTTAACATGAAGGGATTCCTTAGATATCTTTAGTACAACTTACTTGAAGCAGAGGATGGCATTTCAAGATATGTAATTTGTGTTAAGGTGCTGATGTTTTTATTTTTGTTCGAAATGCAAGAACAGGGGCAGCTGATTCAGTGGAAGCCACAGCTGGCTTGACATCAAGCCATCTATGCAAACACCACAGCTTCCAGTTTTCAGCACAGACAGCATCCATATTGCTGCTTTATTAGAGCAGCACATGTAAATCCTTATCAGTAAACCAACAGATACACAGTGAAAATAAATCCTTCTAAAGGACCTGTCTTCTGATCTTTATAACCCTTCTAAAGAGAGCAAGAAAAAAAGCAGTGCAAATTCCACTAACCATCTGACCTATGAATTACCAAAATGTTAAATTCTTCAGGGAAGAAAAAGTAATTGTTTCCAAAAGCCGTTTCGCATTTTTAAAGCTATTCAGATAATGATGATAGATATAGACAAAAGAACTGATAACCACAGAAAAAATAGTTACTGTCAAATGGCATTAATAGCAGCACCAGGCTAGGCATGCGTAGGAATATGTAGGTAAAGGTAAGCTCTTTAACAAATTTTAGAGTAGAGCTTTATTTTTGTACTGGTATCACAGAGACTAACTTGAAAAGGGAAAAAAAAGAAGTTGAAACAGGAAAAAGAAAAAGCCAAGGTTGCTTTTGAAAATATAGATTCTCATTATAACTATCATTTTTGGATCCTTTATGAGAATAGTTTCAGATGCTGAGCAACCTTGCTTAAAAATGAGAGCTTTGTGTGAAATAACATTTTGTATATACATATAAACACACCTGCACACATGCACAAAAACACATTCTGTGGGTCACAGAATATTTTCCTCAGATGATTTTTTCCAAGGAGATGGATGCAAATATTCTTTTTTTAAAATCTTAGAGTTGCAGAGAAATATTTTACTTGGAAATGTGACACATCCAACTAATGATTTGGTATCAATATCCCGTGCTTGTATGCCGCATCCCTCGGGTATTCCAAGGCGAGGGCTGACTGCCAGGGTTAGTCAGCTACCCGAGCGGCGGCGAGGGAGTGTCCCTGGGGTCAGGTCCACGCTCGCCAGGATCCGGGGACCCCAAGCCGTGGGTTGCAGCTTTCCGAAGCAGGCAGGCAAAGGCTACCACGGCTGCCGAAACTGTAGCAAAGCGACGGGCTCCCGAGACGGAATTACGACACTGAAACAAAGTATCGGGGGATCCGTGCTCCGTGAGCTCTGAGGGCAGGAGCCTCAGTGGCTGAGAGCCCCGAGCCCAGTCGTGCATCAGACTTTATTGTGAACATAACAACCAATAAGATCGGGGCACCGAGGAGGGACAAGGGAGGGACAAGGGGAAGGGGACCAACGGAGGGTATTTCGGGGAGGGGGCTGAGAGAAGGACAAGGGAGAAAACTAACCAACTACCGAACTGAGCTGAACATTCTAGAAACTGAGGGTGATAGACAATTGATGAACATAAGCATAAACCAATGGGGAGAGAGAGCGGCTGGCTTACTAAGAACACACCCCAACCTGGCATCTACCACACCTTGCCCTGCCCAAGGGGGAATCCTGCTGCTCCTTGGGTCTATCTCACCAAGGGCCTTTTCGGGGGGTGTTATTCTTAGCTTCAACAGCCACCACACTTGTAGAAAACTTTGTTCTTTAGTGTAAATTATATTATGGAAAATGTAGATGGAGAAATAACCTGGAAGACAGCTAATCCTTTCCCCACTAGTGTGCAGCTATTAACGAGAACAGATTGTCAGATGTTTCCTCCTCTCTTTTTTAAATTGGTTCATCTACTAGCAGTTCCACTGCTTGCCTTTGCAGATTATTCTGAAACTAACAGATCTGACTTTTGCATTATTTGTATCCTTATGGCTAAATTACCCACTATAGTGGCTTGTCTTGTCCTTGCAATATTTGCTGTTTACTTTCCCCCTTATTTTCTTTTTTTTTTTAAACAAATATATATATAACTGTGCTATGGTTTAACAACTTTATCTCCCATTGCTTCCAACAGTGGAAAATGGGTAAAGAATGTTTTATATCTAACATACACTCAATAAAAATAAGTGAATGAGATTGCAAAAGATGCAATGAAAACCTTTTTTGGGGGGTTTCTTATGATATACAGATAATACCCATCATAGCCTGTGTTCTCTCAGTGGCTGCCATACACTGGTACATAAGAGATGTTTGTAATGAGGAATACATCCTTCTGCACTGCAAGAGAGCCTGCTGGAATCAGAAACAGTGTATAGAGATATTTATGTGAATAACGTTGGCAGAAACAAAACAGATATATTGCATTTTCATTTACATGTATGAGTATTTTCTAATGCTTTGCCTCCTTTTTTTTTCTTTGTAAAGAAGTATGTCCCACTGCCTTAAAATCAGACACTATTTAAAAATATCCTACAAGGGTCCAAATCGGACCCAATTCTTTAATTCTTAAAGAGACAAAATTCCCATTAACTTTATTTAAACTTATTATATAAGTGGCAGAACCACTTAAGTGTAACATTTTCCTCTAAAGTATTTATGAAATATAATATAAACAATTAAATAGCTCTCAGATAAATAATATATGTTTAGGACCGACTCATTCCTAAGTGGACTTACTTCTGACAGTTTAATAAATATATTGTTCTATGACAAGCTATCTCATACAGTTCATTATGTTCTTTTTACATGTTTTTCCTAGTGTCAGGCATAGAGAATTGTATCCTGGTGTATAAATACTAATGCAATATGCAGCATGTATTACAAAATTAATTTGTCCACAGATAGTCCCACTCCTGTAAATAATGTGCAGAATATAAATCTCTGTTTCTATTCTATTCTAAGAAAAAAAACCTTGCTGTCAGATTAAGTATATGGTACTTGGAATCTATAGTTCTAATATAATACCTTCAAATTTTTCATATTTATATTGACAATCATTTTGGATGTAACCAGCATATCTCAAAAGCTGGTATTTAGAATTTGTCTTGTAATTTTGTAAAAGGATTCTGAATTTTGTCTTCTATATGAATTTTTTCTACATCTTTCCATCTGTCCTGGTTTGAAGGACAGGTATCTGTTAAGGAAGGCAGAAGCCTCCCTTGGAATGGGAAACTGTAACCCCTCTCCCTCCGAATTATTATAAATTTGAAATCAAGAGGCTCTCAGGCAAAGATATGGGAATAGGAATAACAGTTCTTTACTAATATCTAAAACAAGGATAACAAATAACAACAACTATGGCGTTAACCAACAAACAGAACCAGAAACCCAGTGGCAGCCTGCTCGGCCTCAGGCACCTTTTCCCTTTTGGTGAAGTTCCAGTCACAGCCTGCAGGGGACGCTCTGGGTGCGATGATTCCCCGGCGGCTGCAGGGGGCGCTCTGGCATGAGCTCAGGTAGTACACGGCAATGGCGACTGCCTGAAGCACGGAGGGATGGAGGAGAGCCTTTGTTCCACAGACCCTCGGGGGGGGCAGCTGGTGTCGGTGCCGCAGCAGCAGGATCCTCGGACACAGGGAGCTGGGACGGCAAGAGGTCCCGACGTGCAGGGGAAGCCCCGCCACAATGTAGCGAAGAAACTCGGAGCGGCGAGGAGGAGCAGGGGGAGAGGCAGGCTGATGGCAGGCAGCTCCCGATGGGCAGATAGGAAAAAGACTCACAGCAGACAGACCGGCAGCTCCGTGCTGGCTTCTCAGGGGACCGTGGGTTCAGCAGACAGCAGCTCCGACTGTCCAGCCCCAAGGGTCCCGAGCAAGAGAGAGTGACCTCCCCCCTGCCCTTGCTTTTCAGTCTCCAAAATCTCGCGTTGTCAAGCCCTGCTTCCACAAGGGCAATTCTGCCCCACCCTGCCAAGGAGAAAGGCCCTAGCCTTGTGCTTTGTTTCTCTTAAGTACTCAGATATCAGCTCAGCTATTTGTGTCTTAGCAACCCATGGGAGAAAAAATTCCTGAGTAAAAAAAACTAACTCCAACCTCCAACACCATCTCTACACACTACTATGAAAAATCCATAGCAGTTTTTTCAGAAGTTCTTTTGCTTGTAGATAGCTGAATTTTACCAAATGTACATCTCTTTAGAGAAGGCATAATAATAGGTCCTTTAAAGCTATGCAGAAGTTCTTTGCTAGATGTACAGATCCTGGTTTCGGTTTTTGATTTTGGTGTTTTTTCCTCTATGAAGCATTATGAAATCATGGAAATTTAATTTTTTTCCCTTTGATTAGTATTTTTCAAAAATAAGGGGATATTTACATGCTTTAAATTAAGACTACTTTAAGAACATGTTGAAATGTTAGTTGACTTACTATAAAAAGACAAGACTGCATTAATCAAAATAAAATATGTAAAATTATCAAAATAATTCCATCAATGGGAAAATAACTGTATTTTTTGATGTTTGAAAATCCTCTGTATTTGAAGCTTTTATTCCAGTTTGGGATGGAAACATTTTCCAAAATCTTTACAAATTCTTTCAGAGTCTGAAAAATATTTTCTCCCCGTTCCAATATCTTTTGTGTGTTCTGCTCCCTTTTTTTCTGAGGGTAAATTCTCAGGACAGTAGCCTGTGGGTCACCGATTTTACTTTCATTCAAAATTTGAAGTGTCCAGCAGTTTTATGCAGACTTGCTGAGTGATCATTGCAAACCATGTAGAGCTAAATTCAAACCCTGGAGTACTTTGTGAATACTGAAATTATTATTTTCTCATTTACCTTATCTTCATGATGGAAATTCTTTAATTTTGGTTTCTTTCTTGTTATTTTGTTTTGGCTGTGCCTTCCAGTTAGATTGGAAATTCCTGGAGAAAATAGTTGTCCAGGGCTGTGTATTTTTTCAGCTCTGAGAAGTACATAACCTAGTAATGAGTGGAGTTCCTCAAGGATCTGTACTGGGACTGGTACTATTTAATATCTTTAACAGCAACATAGACTGTGGGATTGAGACCACCCTCAGGAAGTTTGTGGATGTCACCAAGCTGGTGGAAGCAGTGACAGCCACTGGCTCTGGCAGGGGTTTATGGTAGATGATTTTTGAAGGTTCTTTCCGATCCAAAAATCTCTATGTGTCTGTGATTTAATCCCTAGATCTCTATGGACTTCTGCCCAACTATTCAGCATAAAAATAATGGATCAGATGTATCAGTCCTTCATTTTCATAGTATCTCTATAATTCTAAACATCAGCAGCCTTTGTGAGAAATAAAGGACATTAATGAAATTATCTCATGTTCTACCTTCTGTAAAGCCATCTATAAGTAGAAAAGATAGATTGACCCCAAAAAGTCTGAAATTAAGCCTGTGTTAAACCCAGCATCAAGATGAAGGTGAATTTCTAAATTACAGTGAAGAAAGAATTAATGAAAGAACACCCATAAGTGTATGGGTTTTTTTCATCCTCTGCAAAATGATTCAGGACAGAGTTATACTGACACAATGTTCCATTTTGAAGTGGGAGAGTTTTATGGGGGATTTTTTTATGATTACCATCAGGTCAATTGAGGATATAGAAATGTTATTTGTAGTTTTAGGAGATTGCTTCTCTGTTCTAATGTAGAATTCTCTTCAATATAACAGGGGCTTTTATTATCATTGAGTATTTTCCTAAAAGATCTGAAAGGCTCAGGAGCACAAACGACAGCTGAAATTCAGTACAGTCTATTGTATGACTCTGTTGGATATTGAAATGTGACATGAGAAAAGATAATGTTTATATCCAAGGACAATAAACTTCTAAACAAGCACTATCATTTTTATGTCTTGCAAAATCCATCAGAAACAAATGAATAGTGTAGGGAAAAGAGGAAAGGGAGGATGGGTGGGCATATCTGTGACGATTTGAGGATAATATTCAACAGTCCATAATACAATTAATAATAGTTATGTTACCATTAATAGCTGCCTATTATTTACTTTTATTCTCCAGTTACACTATTTAAGATTAACTGTGTTGAGTTCTACCAGCTCAAAATCAAATGCCAGAAGAATGTTTTGACTGTTAATATTTGCCAAGCATTACTGATTCTGAAAGGTTTCAAATATGTCCTAAGTTATTTAAATAAAGCTTTTTACTGTCTTTTTCTTCCAAGGCATTTACTTAACCAGCATTTTACAGATAATTAGGTATACTGGGGGAGAAACAGAAGAGACAACAAAGATAGCTATTTCTATGTGTTGCCCATCACTGCACTGATTAAAATTGCAAACACTGATAAAATACAACCTTGGTTTATTTATAGAATGGATTTTGGAGTGTAATTCATCTACAGTTCATTAGGTATCTAAAACTTAGATTTCATTCTTAAAATTTGGATTATAGAAATTACTATTTTCAGATTATATTTGTTTGGATGTCTTTGTAAAGGAATTTTAAAATGCCATTTGGGAATACATCTTTCTCTTGTTCTGATAAAAAAGACAGCTGGATAAATACCTTAAACTAGACACCTGACTGAACAAAACAAAAGCTGAATATGACATATCCCACCCCTATAATATAAGAGCTTGAATTCTTTCATAAAGCTCTGTGTCATAATAATAATAATAAAAAAATTAAAGGCAACAAAAAGACATTTGATGTATTCATTAATATTTAAAAGTATTTGAGATGTATCAGAAAAAGCAGGGTCAAATAATGGATGTGTTAGTGCCAGTTAACTCACATGAGGCAGGTTTTCCAAAGACACTGATGTAGCAGCATCGTCATGTAGGAGCATCCATCTCTTTCCTGTGAATTAAATCTTCCCAGAAAAGATATTCTGATCAATTAAAAGAACAAACTTTGGACTAACAAAGTGTTTGTTTCTATATAAGTCTATTCACTGCTGTTTATAGAGTTTCTATGCTCAGTGAAAATTGAATTTATTTCAGTGTGTGAGGTGTAGCAAGTCTTTCTAAACTCACCTATGGAATATTATCTCAAACTGCATATGCTGTGAGTAATTTATTTCAGATGAAAAAAAAAAAACTTGAACATTTCCTTTCATCTTCTTAGTTATTTCCATTTCAACTTTCCCTCTGCCTTTTTGTTTTCTTACAATGCCTCCTTTCTCCTCCATTCTGTTTTTTTTCCTGTTGATGACTCCAGATAGCCTTACATACACTGTCAATCACATGCCATCCTGCCCAAGAGCATATGCCGCTGAAAATCACACGAGATGACTCCTTTTTATCCATCTTTTGCAGGGAAAATTCAATTTAACAGTCATTTTGAATAGCAAAAACCCCTGACTCTTGCCATCTTCATTTTAAATGAAAGCACCAGATTCTCTCTGTCAAAACACTGGGTCTCTCCATAGGAAGAATTCTACTCTTCCCACACTGGTGTGGTAATAAGCATGTAGTAACTGGTACACCTTAATAAATCAGGTCCTCAAGAGACTGGACTGCCTGTGTTTCATCAGCAGAGGGCTGTGGTTATTTGAACCATATGCACCTTCTAAAACTCAAGTTTTATAAATCGATTATTTCACTTGTTAACACTATTAAGATACTAAACATAATGTAAAACATCTTCTGTGAGTATAATTTTAAAAGGACATTTCTTTCTACACTTACTTCCTTAGAGGTACATTGGGTGAAGTGCATAAAGTTCACGAAGTTCATGGATGCTTGTGTTATCCATTGACTGGAATAATTGCACAGTAAAAAATGCCAATTTATATTTCTGCTGGAGTGTTTTAATAGAAAAAAACATCTCTGAAACTTTTATCATACAGTCTATCATTCAGAAAGAAATTTATAATATTGATGAAGATATTTATTATCCTTAACACTATCATTTATTGTCACTTCCTAAAATGTTTTACTAAAAATAAAGGATCCTTAGGATTTTAAGTCACTTGAGAATTTTAGGCAGCCACATTATGCAGGTCACTGAGACCTGGAAGCTCATAACAGCCACAGAGTTATGTCATTTTGCATAAGCAATTGCTTGATATTTTCTGTAACAACCACATTTCTGAACTGTATTGTCAGATAGCACTTTGGGGAAGCATGTACTTTTCCAAGAAAAATCCAACTGGTAAGCTGAACAAATTTTTTGATAATAGAGTCCCTGGTATAATGAGTATGTCAATTTACTATAGCAAATTCGTTTGAATGAGTGCCACAATTTGCTATCTAATACTGACATGAATTTAGAAAAAAAATTCTTCACTAACTCTGCAAGCAATATCCCTCTAATTGGAAATAGATATGGAAAACATGTAGTAAGCTTAATTTAAAATATTTGAAATTGTTATTATTGTTGAAAATTAAATACTATCCTTAAAAGCACAATGAATGGTAAACATCATTTATATTGTAGTTTAACATTGAAATGATGAAGATTTCTTCTCATTCTGAATTGATCCTCTGTTGTTTCTCAGGTTCAGATAAAATACAGAAGGAAAACTATTTTTCCTATACTGTTCCACATCTATTTAATCTATATTGGTGTGATTATCTAGGTTAAAGTTAGTGAACTTAATTGGGAAAAATGGCTGATGAGTTCTGGATTAGGCCTTCTATCAGAAACCACAGTAGCTTACTGCTGTAATAAAAACCAGTAAGATCCAGAAACTGGTTGGGTCAAATATGTTAGTGTCAGAAAACAAATATCACTTCAACTTACACGACTGTTTAGCTAGTTCTGAAACTACTTTCATTTGACTTACAAAAAGGTTTTCTTCTAAAACAGTCTGTAAATCATCCATCATTTCTAGGTAGGTATGATTAAAACCCAAAAATATTGAGTTTTTATTACAGTGAACCTTTCTTTTCAAGCATTAGTAACATCAAATTGCATATAGGTATTTTTTTATTGCACCAGCATGTAAATCTAGAAATGTATCTTAAAATTGCTATAAACCCAGCTTGTATGAAGATGGTGTGTGATTACTCTTAAATTGATGTACACAATAGAAGTTTCCAGCAAGAACTAGAAACGTCATGAAATACTGTGTAAGCATACATGTTTTTACTGTTATGTAATATCCTAATACTATAAACCCTGGTCTTTTTTTAATGGTTATATTACTCTTCTTTAGTTACTAAAACCAAACCAGCTACAGAGCTACTAACTGAATATGGTATTTTGCCATCAGGGAAGAAAAACTAAATATTTGCTAAATGTGACAGAATATATGAATATCACATTATATATGTGACATATAATAGTTTAAAATGGAAATATCAAGGACTAGGACTTGAACAATCATGATTAGCTGTGTTAAGGATTTTCAAGCTACATGGAATATTTTCTGCCATTATCTAAGCAGAATTAGAAGAAACAAAAAAAAAAATTCCTAGCATTTATTATATGTTCCAGTATTAGGTTTTTCCAACATTCTTAGGAAAAAGAAAAAACCAGAAGAGTGTTTTGTCTTGCATACAGATTGAAACTATCCTTGTCTCCTCAAACTGTACCTTTTAATTTCTGAAACTTTTGCCTCTGTAATTTGGACAGACTGACAAGAAAAGATTTTGTTTGAAGTTTTGACTATAATTTAAACTTCATCATGAGATGCAGAACATTTAGAGGAAGAGAACCACATAAGTAAAATTATTCCTGGGCTTTGCTGCACCAGCTCCCTTCATTAAGCCAATTACATTCTCCAAATAAAGCTCGACAGCCAAACTCACCTGCTGCTAAGAGCAGAGGTTGAATCATATGAAAGTAGTTATGGATTAATGGGTTTTTGCTTGTTGTTACCAGTTTGCTTTCTGTCTTCTACCCTGCCAAGTTACTGAGGCATCTGCCTGGCAGCCACACAGATAAAACCTCAAGCAGTGAAAGTTCATATTTCAGTCTCCCTCACAGACTTTTAAAGCTATCTCCTACTGATTCATCTTTCCTCAATAAAACACTAAAGTACCTTAAAAACAGTATTTTAAAATTATAGTGGTGTCTTTCAGCATTACTACTACTCTGGATTTTTTAGTTAGTTTACTATTTGCAATTAATTCTAAATTCTAAAGCTATTACAGTTCTTGGCTCAGATTTTGCTACCAAATCTCATGCAGGAGGATTTACTTTGCCCACATCTGGCCAGTTAGCACTGTATTTTCTACTTCCCAACCAGTTCAGCTCCTTGCTGGTTGATGTGAGTTAATGTAACTTTCCATTACCTGACAAACACTATCATGACTCTATAATAATTTTTACAAGATTATATTTGAATGAGGACTGTAAGCACAGAAAAGTAAAAATTTTTAATTTCATATTCAGCAGAATTGGGGTTTTTAGGTGAATTTTACGCTCTATTTTTTTTTCCCTGAGAAGAAATCTTCTGCCTCCTGCTACTAATTTTATATAGAATATTGCCAATTAGAGGTCTTAACCTTGTCAGAAAGATTCAACCACCTGTAAGTTTATAGTTTTGTCCTTGTGATGGATGAGTCTTTAGAGTACCCTCAAATAGACATTTGCCTTAAAGTACCAGTATTTTAAAACAAGATACTTATTTTGCCTAGTTTTACGATTGGCCTGTAGTTCATAAACTGTGTCACAGATATTTCAGGCTCTCCTCTATGTCTCTTTTGATTTTTCCTCATTTTGGTTTCTGTCCCTTTCTTGTCACACGTAAGCAGATTTTATCACTTGTCAGCAATATAGCAAAAAGCTAAATTAATTAAAATTACATAAGGTTCACAAAGTTCTTGTAAAACTTGTTCCACTGTAGTATCTATATTCCAGGACTATGCCAATAATTTGAAGCATAAGATGTCATTCAGGTGCTCACATTACCAAGACTTTACATCAGTGGCCTTTTACATTATTGATGGGGACAGAAGGCAACCCCAGTCATTAACTCTTCCTGTAAAGCAGCACTGAAACATCCACCTTATGTGGACTCATTTGTCAGTGCCCTGCATCTGGAAAACATCTTTGCCAGAAGAATGATCTGCACCATGAAGTAGTGTGGGAGGTGAGACTATATTTCTGAAGAATTTAAAAGGGGATCCAAAGATTTTTATGAGGGCAAAAAAGGGCAAAGGCAATAGACTTGTGCAGTTGTGATGATGTAATGCCATGAAGAACAGAGCAGAGCAACAGAAGCTTTTTCATTCCCTGAGAAAAATTAAACAGATTAAAAATTTGCCATGGTATTTGTCTATATTCAAGGTCCAAAATTATATATTACTCAAAACATGCTTAAATTCTGAGACTGTGTTATAAATGAAATGTCACTATACCCTGGTTGCTTTGGAGTAGCATTGAGATTCTTGCATGTAAAGTTCTAAGCATGTTTAAGTTATCAATCATTTATATTTTAAAAATATTGAAATAAAAATAGAGTGACTTTTTTCTAATAGAAGAAAAGGCTGTTCTAAAATAGTCTTAGAAGTTAAAATTATATACTGCTCATTAAAATATACAAGAAATTGTGTATTAGGAATATAATTAACATTGTTAGACCAATGTCAAACAGGAAAGAGTATGAATATGTTAACCAAAGCAGATATTCTGTACAAGAAAATGTGGGAAGCAAGATCAGTCTGAATATTGCCAGCAAGCTCTGACAGACAGATAGCAAACTATCAGGTTTGTTCTCAGCTTTTAAAGCAGCAAGAAAAAAGATTTTTTCTCTTATGGAATGCAATTTAACACTCCAGACTTGCCTTAAAGCCTTCACAGGTAAAGTGAAGTGCCATATAGGAGTGTCTAAATACTGAAGCAGTCTTTCCTTTATTGAGTAAAATGCTCTTTGTACTGCAATGGTGGGGGTTTAGTTATGGTCTTGAGTCTTTAGATTAAAATGGCAAAGCACTATGCCACAAAAGATAACATTTTCTCAAATTTATGGATCAGTACTTGTTGAAGGTTGGATTTAGTTCTTTTCCTCAGGAATTTTTTCTCCCATGGGTTGCTAAGACACAAATGACTGAGTACTTAAGAGAAACAAAGCACAAGGCTAGAGCCTTTCTCCTTGGCAGGGTGGGGTAGAATTGCCCCTCATGGAAGCTGGGCTTGACAACGCGAGATTTGGAGAGACTGAAAAGCAAGGGCAGGGGGGGAGGTCACGCTCTCTTGCTCGGGACCCTCGGAGCTGGACGGTCGGAGCTGCTGTCTGCTGAACCCACGGTCCCTGAGAAGCCAGCACGGAGCTGCCGGTCTGTCTGCTGTGAGTCTCTGCCCTCTGCCCCATCCGGAGCCGACCTGCCTGCCACCAGCCCGCTCCGAGTTTTCTCCGCTACATTGTAGCGGGGCTTCCCCTGCACGTGGAGACCTCTTACCGTCCCAGCTCCCTGTGTCCGGGGATCCTGCTGCGGCACCGACACCAGCTGCCCCCCCCGAGGGTCTGTGGAGCAAGGGCTCTCCTCCATCTCTTCGTGCTTCGGGCAGCTGCCATTGCCGTGCGCTACCTGAGCTCACGCCGGAGCGCCCCCTGCAGCCGCCGGGGAATCATCGCACCCAGAGCGCCCCTGCAGTCTGTGACTGGAACTGCACCAAAGAGAAAAGGTGCCTGAAGCCGAGCAGGCTGCCACTGGGTTTCTGGTTCTGTTTGTTGGTCAACGTTATAGTTGTTGTTATTTGTTATCCTTGTTTTAGATAGTAGTAAAGAACTGTTATTCCTATTCCCATATCTTTGCCTGAGAGCCTCTTGATTTCAAATTTATAATAATTCGGAGGGAGAGGGGTTACAGTTTCCCATTCCAAGGGAGGCTCCTGCCTTCCTTAACAGACACCTGTCCTTCAAACCAGGACAGATTTTGGCGCCCAATGTGGGGCACGAGGGCATCGAGGAGAAGAAGGATAACAGTTCTTGAGTAACGCAGTTTTTGTGTGCTGGATATAGGAACCTCATTAAGTTGCACCATGTGGTCTAGCTTATCCCGGTTCACATGGCAAGTGGTCACGGCTCTCTCTCTCCCATTTGCAGCCCCGTATCTAAACATGGGCCCTATAACTAAGGCTACTGTGGCTGTTGTACAGTTTGTGTTTTGGGTCAATAAGGTGAGGAATTCATGGATTTTCAACTTCCTCTGGAAGGCAGGCATGTGGATTCACAGCTACCACACATTAATGACATGTTTTCAGGGTTACTTTAATAATGGTACCTACTGCGAGGAAGTGACACCAAAAGAAATGTTCTCACAACCCTTCACCCAGCTCTTTGGGCCTATCCCGCCAATCTTTGAGAGATTCAAATCTTCTCTAGATGCTAATGATACCATGCAGTGGCTGGTGTTGCTGATAGGCCTGCTCTATTTAGCATTCAGGGATAAGGGGGGTCTGACTTGGATAGCCACTCTGACATCTACCCCAGACAATAGGGATGAGGCCCCAGAACCTGACATGGCCCCAGAGACTAGGGACACCATCCCAGAACCTGACATTGCCCCAGACACTAGGGATGCTGCTACAGAGTCTGACCCGGTCCCACAACCCACCTCAGAAACAAACCACCCGGATTGGGTGGGAGTCCTGGTGAAAGAGATACGTGAGATGGGCCAAGTGCTGAAGGAATACACTTGCCCAGCTGGTGGGAAACCCTTCCCCTACCCCAAAGAGGGAGAGTCTAATGGGGCAGCAGAGGAACTCAGGGATGTTATAACCGCTCAGGCTCCAGTCAGATCAGAGGAGCAGCCACAGCCAGCAGCAGTTGCCCCTGTGGAAAAGAGGAAGACTAAGGTCAAACCAGAGCAGCCAGTGAGTAATGATGGGGAAGCAGGACCCTCTCAACCAGTAGGGAGGCCAAGGATTGAAATCACTACTGAGTCCCTGGAGTATGACAGTCTCCGTAATCTACGAAAAGACATTGTGCGACGGGGTCGTGAGCCTTTTCCAACCTGGTTACTCCAGGTCTGGTACCTTATGGGTATGGGCGTGCAGCTGGATAGTATTGAGGCAAGGCAGCTGGGACCCTTGTCCCAGGACTCAGGGGTTGATCAGGTATTCGGAAGAGATGACGGGCCCCTGTCTCTCTGGGAACGGCTTTTAATAAGTGTAAGAGAGAGGTTTGTCAACAGGGAGAGAATGCAGGAGTATCATCATAGAAGACCATGGAAGACCCTTGAGGAGGGAATCCAACAGCTGAGGGAGGTGGCACTATTGGAGGTACTCTTTGGGAGGGATGGACAACATGATAATGACCCCGACAAGGTCAAGTGTACAGGGCAAATGTTGTGGAACCTGGCAAAGCTAGGGCCCTCCCAATACACCATCTTCATTGCAACAATTAATGCTGATGACAACCGAGAGACAGTGGGCTCCATAGCCACCAAACTCAGGAATTATGATAGTATGATCAGTGGCCCAATGCAGGCTCAGGTCTCTGCTGTGGTCAAAGACCTCAGAGAGGAGATGATGAGGGAGGTGAGGGAGGAGATGAGGATGATGAGTGTGGCACCAGTGCGAGTCACAAGCCCCAAAGTCAGAGCCCAGCACCCCCCAGCCAGGGAGAGAGGGTACACCCCACGATCTGAGCTGTGGTTCTTCCTGTGTGATCACGGAGAAGACATGAGGAAGTGGGATAGGAAACCCACTGCTACCCTGGCAGCACGGGTACAGCAACTCAAGGAGGGAAATACTATCCGAGGCGGGGGGTCTACTAAAGTGAAGGTAGCCTCAGCCTCCCGTGACCACGATGCCAGATATTACAGAAGGGAGGATGATCTCTTAGATCCCCTCGAGGGGACCTCTACCATGTGCGCCTAAGAAAGAAATGACAACCAGAGCTAGAGGGGCCCTGCCTCTTGCCAGGAAGAGGCACGGGAAAACCGGGTCTTTTGGACAGTGTGGATCCGATGGCCTGGCACATCAGAGCCACAAAAATATGAAGCGTTAGTTGATACTGGTGTGCAGTGTACCTTAATTCCATCGAGACATGTGGGGGCAGAGCCTGTTTCTATTGCCGGGGTGACAGGGGGATCACAGCAATTAACTTTGTTGGAAGCCGAGGTGAGCCTGACCGGGAAGGAGTGGCAGAAACACCCCATTGTGACTGGTCCAGAGGCCCCATGCATTCTGGGCATAGACTTCCTCCGGAATGGCTATTACAAAGACCCAAAGGGACTCAGGTGGGCTTTCAGAATAGCGGCTGTGGAGGCAGAGGGCATCAGGCAACTGAACACCTTGCCTGGACTATCGGAAAATCTAAATGCAGTGGGACTCCTGAGAGTAAAAGAGCAACAAGTGCCAATTGCCACCTCGACAGTGCACCGCCGGCAGTACCGGACGAATCGAGACGCCGTGATCCCCATCCACAAGATGATCCGTGACCTGGAAAGCCAAGGAGTGGTCAGTAAAGCTCACTCACCCTTCAACAGCCCCATCTGGCCTGTGCACAAGTCTGACGGGGAATGGAGATTGACTGTGGACTATCGTGGCTTGAATGAAGTGACTCCACCATTGAGTGCTGCCGTGCCAGACATGCTGGAGCTCCAGTACGAGTTGGAGTCCAAGGCAGCAAAATGGTATGCCACCACTGAAATTGCCAATGCGTTTTTCTCCATCCCTCTGGCAGCGGAGTGCAGGCCTCAGTTCGCCTTCACCTGGAGGGGTGTGCAATATACCTGGAATCGGTTACCCCAGGGGTGGAGGCACAGCCCCACGATGATCTGCCATGGCCTGATCCAGGCTGCACTGGAAAAGGGTGAGGCTCCAGAGCATCTCCAATACATCGATGACATCATTGTGTGGGGGAACACGGCAGCAGAGGTATTTGAGAAAGGAGAGAAGATCATCATGATCCTCCTGGAAGCCGGTTTTGCCATCAAGAAGAGCAAAGTCAAGGGACCTGCTCGAGAGATCCAGTTCCTGGGGGTAAAATGGCAAGATGGACGGCGCCAGATTCCCACGGAGGTCATCAATAAGATCACTGCGATGTCTCCGCCAACTAACAAAAAGGAAACTCAAGATTTCCTAGGGGCCATAGGCTTTTGGAGGATGCACATTCCAGCGTACAGCCAGATTGTGAGCCCTCTCTACCTGGTCACCCACAAAAAGAACAATTTTCACTGGGGCCCTGAACAGCAACAAGCGTTTGCCCAGATCAAGCAGGAGATTGCTCACGCAGTAGCGCTTGGCCCAGTAAGGACGGGACCAGAGGTGAGGAATGTGCTTTACTCTGCAGCCGGGAACAAGGGCTTGTCCTGGAGCCTTTGGCAGAAGGTGCCTGGAGACACTCGAGGCCGACCGCTGAGATTCTGGAGCCGGAGTTGCAGAGGGTCTGAAGCCAACTACTCCCCCACAGAGAGGGAAATCTTGGCTGCCTATGAAGGAGTTCAAACCGCCTCAGAGGTAATTGGCACTGAAGCACAACTCCTCCTGGCACCCCAACTACCAGTGCTGAGGTGGATGTTTAAAGGAAAGGCTCCCTCTACCCACCACGCCACTGATGCCACATGGAGTAAGTGGATCGCACTTATCACACAGCGCGCCCGCATTGGATATCTGAACCACCGTGGGATCCTAGAAATAATTACGAACTGGCCAGAAGGTGAGAGTTTTGGTCTCACTGATGAAGAGGAGCAAGAACAAGTGACCCGGGCTGAGGAGGCTCCACCATACAATCAACTGCTAGATGAAGAAAAGTGCTACGCCCTTTTCACTGATGGTTCCTGTCGCATCATAGGGATGAACCGGAAGTGGAAAGCAGCTGTGTGGAGCCCCATGCGACAGGTTGCAGAAGCCACTGAAGGAGAGGGTGGGTCGAGCCAATTTGCTGAACTCAAAGCCGTTCAGCTGGCCCTGGACATTGCTGAGAGAGAGAAGTGGCCACAGCTCTATCTCTACACCGATTCGTGGATGGTAGCCAATGCTCTATGGGGTTGGCTGAAAAGGTGGAAAAAGGCCAACTGGCAGCGTAGAGTAAAGCCAATCTGGGCAGCTGATGAATGGAAAGACATTGCCACTCAGGTAGAGAAGCTACCCGTAAAGGTCCGCCATGTAGATGCCCATGTCCCTAAGAGCCGAGCTAACGAAGAACACCAGAACAACAAGCAGGTAGATCACGCCGCAAAGATAGAGGTGGCACAGATAGATTTAGACTGGCAACACAAAGGGGAGTTGTTCCTAGCCCGATGGGCCCATGATGCCTCAGGCCACCAGGGCAGAGATGCCACCTATAGGTGGGCACGAGACCGAAGGGTGGACCTAACCATGGACAGTATCTCGCAGGTGATCCATGATTGTGAGACGTGCGCCACGATCAAACAGGCCAAGCGGGTAAAGCCTCTATGGTATGGTGGACGGTGGTCCAAATACAAGTATGGAGAGGCTTGGCAGATTGATTACATCACACTTCCCCAGACCCGCCAAGGCAAGCGCTACATTCTCACAATGGTAGAAGCCACCACAGGATGGATGGAGACCTACCCTGTGCCTCATGCCACTGCCCGGAACACCATCCTGGGCCTCGAAAAACAGGTCCTTTGGAGACATGGTACCCCCGAGAGAATTGAATCTGACAATGGGACTCATTTCAAAAATAGCCTTATAAACACCTGGGCTAGGGAACATGGCATCGAGTGGGTGTACCATATCCCTTATCATGCACCAGCAGCTGGGAAAGTTGAACGGTACAATGGCCTGCTCAAAACCACTTTGAAAGCACTGGGTGGGGGGACGTTCAAGAACTGGGAGACTAATTTGGCAAAGGCCACATGGTTAGTGAACACCTGAGGTTCCTCCAACCGGGCCGGGCCTGCCCACTCTGACCCCTTGCGAACAACAGATGGAGATAAAGTTCCAGTAGTACACATGAGAGGCATGCTGGGAAAGACTGTTTGGGTAAACTCTGCCTCAAGTAAAGACAATCCCATCCGTGGGGTTGTCTTTGCTCAGGGACCAGGCTGCACCTGGTGGGTGATGCAAAGGGACGGAGAGACCTGATGCATACCTCAAGGAGATCTTGTTTTAGGGTGAACTACTTATGACACCGTGCTTGTATCTGTATCTGCATGTATGTATATACTTTGAAGGTTTAAATTTGATGTAAGGTGTTTGCATGGGAAAAAAATTCGGGGTGGAGAATGTTGAAGGTTGGATCTAGTTCTTTTCCTCAGGAATTTTTCTCCCATGGGTTGCTAAGACACAAATGACTGGGTACTTAAGAGAAACAAAGCACAAGGCTGTAGCCTTTCTCCTTGGCAGGGTGGGGTAGAATTGCCCCTCATGGAAGCTGGGCTGACAACGCGAGATTTGGAGAGACTGAAAAGCAAGGGCAGGGGGGAGGTCACGCCCTCTTGCTCGGGACCCTTGGAGCTGGACGGTCGGAGCTTCTGTCTGCTGAACCCACGGCCCCTGAGAAGCCAGCGCGGAGCTGCCGGTCTGTCTGCTGTGAGTCTCTACCCTCTGCCCCATCCGGAGCCGACCTGCCTGCCACCAGCCCGCTTTTCTCTGCTACATTGTAGCGGGGTTTTTCCCTGCACGTGGAGACCCCTTACCGTCCCAGCTCCCTGTGTCCGGGGATCCTGCTGCGGCACCGACACCAGCTGCCCCCCCCTCCTGAGAGTCTGTGGAGCAAGGGCTCTCCTCCATCCCTCCGTGCTTCGGGCAGTCGCCATTCGCCGTGTGCTACCTGAGCTCACGCCGGAGCGCCCCTGCAGCCGCCGAGGAATCATCGCACCCAGAGCGCCCCTGCAGGCTGTGACTGGAACTGTACCAAAGGGAAAAGGTGCCTGAAGCCGAGCAGGCTGCCACTGGGTTTCTGGTTCTGTTTGTTGGTCAACGTTATAGTTGTTGTTATTTGTTATCCTTGTTTTAGATAGTAGTAAAGAACTGTTATTCCTATTCCCATATCTTTGCCTGAGAGCCTCTTGATTTCAAATTTATAATAACTCGGAGGGAGAGGGGTTACAGTTTCCCATTCCAAGGGAGGCTCCTGCCTTCCTTAACAGACACCTGTCCTTCAAACCAGGACAATCACGAACACTCTTATTGTATTTCAGAGCTCTGGGATTTAAACAGGACGTCAGTCTTTCATAGCCCATTTGGATATCTTGGACTTCATATAATGCTGCTGGATGAGTATCAAGAGCGACTGTTCGTGGGAGGAAGAGACCTCTTGTATTCCCTCAGTTTGGATCGAATCAGCGACAACTACCGAGAGCTGGAGTAAAAAGCCATATGTATAAATATATATTTATATATATTAGTCACTATGTCATAACATAGCACAGGATATCAGAACTTGCACGTCTGAGGTAATGGAATTTTTGTAGGTGTTTTGTGCACGATCTCTAAGGCCATGTTTATATTTAAGAAAAATACACTAATTACCATTTCCCCCCCCTCTTCACTCACAAGGTTCTCTCTGGGTAAAGATACTTGGGGTTCATATAAGCATTTCTCACTGAATTTCAGAATGGTTGCAGAGCACCTCACATTTGCAGGCATCTGATTTCTGTATCTCCACTGTTATTGAGGAATAAAATCTCCCTGGTGTTCTGGGGGAGTTTCAGAAGGGAAAATGTTAAAAGGAAAAAAATAGCATGTAAACTATAAGAAATTTCCAATACCAGCATAACCTTGCAGCTATTTTTTTTAGTCTTCTAACTGGATTTTGCATTGGTTTGAGCCAGAGGTGCTATTACGTAATGGCTGAAAGTGGCATTTGAAGGCTACTCAGTGGTCTGTGGGAGAAAGGTGGGTTAAGTCATAATCCTACCAGAGAGCTCAGTACATTGTAGAAACCACAAGTGATTGGCAAACTGACAACTGAAGTGGACAAGCTAGAGTTTGAGCTGATGTGAGCCTTGGATTCCTTACTCACTTCTGCCCTTGGAAGCTAGAATTGGAAGCATACAGTAGCAAGGGAAGCTGGCAGCAGCATTGTTCCATTGTTCAACTATTTTGACTGTGGATAAAGGATCTCTTGAAATATTTCAGTGTTTTCCTTATCTACTTCTTTAAATTTTCCTAATGTGTTTTGATATATTTTCATTTATTCGCAAATTAATAAGTAGAAGAAAAAGTGAGTAAAATATTTTTGTTGATGTCTATTCTGCACTGACCACTGATGTTTCAAATTCTTGTTTCTGCCCCCTTGCTAAAAGTGAATATCACTATTCTCATGTCAACACTCTGACCAACTTTACCATAAGTATCCTTACTTATCTCCAGGGATACTTAGTATGTTCCACTACTGTGAACAGATATAATATGCTTTATTCTTTTTATAAACATTTGGAATGTCAGTCCTAGATATGAGGATATGAATCTACTCAGGGAGGCTATTTGAGAATTTGTCTATATTTAAAAAAAACAAAACATAATTTAACTCTTCAGGGAGCAGAGTTACATAGTGAGCTTTGTTGCTCAACAGTGAGATATGAGTTAATTCCTTTTCACTTTGACACAAATTATTAATATCCTGTGGCAAGATGTTAGAGCTCAGGGATATGAAAACATTTAGATAGCATTTGTTTCTATAAAATAAGCTTTTTTCACCACTCTCTTCTTCCCCACTTGGCAGTGAATCTGTCAGGAAAGATGACAGGATGGAGCACTTCATGCTTCTGTCCAACTACCATCGTCCCATCTGGACACACTCAAAGTTCATTGCTCCCCTTCTTGTTTTTAAGTGGAATGTCATCCATTTACTCTGAAACCATGTTCTCTGTCTGGAGACCTGTATAGAGAATGGCAAATTGATGAAAACTCTTCTTGCCTTTTTTTTATGCAAAAGATGAGAAACTGGAATAAATAAAGCTTGGCCCGGCACTTTTAGAAACATGACCTCACTGGGACCTAGCTCCCTTGAATACAAATATCATGAGCTTTTTCTCTTTTTCTCAGTGTTCACTCAGGGCAGACCTCATTCAGGGTTAGGCAGGGAAAGTGGGATTGTCTTGCAGCTCTATCAGCAAAAGTGTGGAACGAGACATTTCTGTTATAGGAAAGCTTAATTGCTGAGATACATTAAAGAAAGTTCCTGGAGTTGAGAGACTGGTTGATTAATTTTTAACAAAGTTCGTAATTAATCTATCTTTAACTGTATGTTGGTTAGTCTTTGACCTTTTCTTTCAGACTGAAGAGTTTAGCTTAATTAATCTAAACTAGAAGTTGTAATCTGTTGAAAGTGTATGAGTGCAGACAAGTTCCTGGATTTTATTCTCTCTCTGGTATCCAGGATGACTCACTGTCTGCAAAAGAGAGGTTTCAGGAAGTTTTGGGCAGATTCGTATAGATCTTCATTTTCTGTGTCCCAGAAAACAGTTTATGTCTTTAATTCATAGTCATTCCTTTCTCAACAATTTGGAATATGAATGTTTTCTAAAAACCAAACCGAAATCCATTCCTGACTGGAGATTTATGCCTTTTGCTGTAAAATGACCAAATAATTCAGTTCTAGCCAGCATATTAGAAGTTATCCCAAAGAAAAACAACTAAATGCTGAATGGACGTAAAATGCTTTTGCATTGAGACCTGTTGACTGCCAAAATAATCCAACATTTCCAAAAAACATAACTTGTGATGCATATGAGGTATGTCTCCTATAAATCTGTATTTAATAGACTGCATGTTTTCTTCAGGTTCAATTCTCTTCAGCTTTCAAATACACTGCAACACTCTGAAAGGTAGATCATAGCTTTTTCTTGTAAGCTAATAGCTGTTTGTATAAATCTCTACCAAAATATTTTAAACACATTTTATCCTCACCGATTTTCATATACACTAAAAAATACCTAAAAATGTGGAAAAAAAAACCTTCAGGGAAAAATACTCCTACTGTCACTCTTGCATTGGTGGGGAAATCCAGACATTTGGGTCGAGCTCTCAACTGTGGCAAAATCCTTCCCTGTCATTTTGGACAGGGAAAACTCTCACTTCTCTGTTTCTCAAATTATGTTTCTTTTGCCTACTTTGCTCTTTGTATCTCTCATTTAATACATGCAGAGTGTATTATATTCTTGCTTGGAGTATTTAACACATATTGCTGTAGGGTTTTGAAACAGGTACTTAGATGTCTTGTTTCTATGTGAAGAGTGCCCTAACAGTATGAGCAGCAAGGATGAGGGGAAATATGAAATGTGAGTATCAGTGTTTATAGAGAATTAGAGGCTGTGGTAGTTTGAAAGCAAATCAGTGAGAGGCTCAAAGTCAGAACTACAATTTAATAGGAAAAATGCAATAGTACAAAAAACACTGACAGAGTCAGAATACAACCTGACACCCTGTCGGTCAGGGTGTTGGTAGTAGTCCACTTAGAAGGTGGTTGCAGTCCTCTGGGAGTGATAGATGCGCTTCTGTTGAAGCAGTGATCTTGTGAAAGGTGTAGTTCTCCTCTGAAGGTCCAGTGGTGGTGTAGAAGGGTCTGGTCTTCCTCTAGGAATCCAGTGGAAAAAGCTGCTTGTGGTGCTTCAAATCTCAGTTTATATGCAGATCGGGATACATTGGTTCCTCCCCCTGGGCGGGGCATCTCACAATGGGATGATGAGCCACTATCTGCAATGTTGGGAGTGAGTAAAGTGCTCCATCCGGTCCCAACGACCGGCCCATTAGCAAACCATTCTGCAGCCATCAGAAACACTGCCACGCCCGGCCCCAACATCCCACGAAGATAGTGATAGAATACATACCATTGTAACCTAAGACAGAGGCATATAAGCACTCGAAACCCTGTGTAAAGCCAAAGCTTTGTAGGCACATTCCACTTAACCTTTGCTTTCCCTAAGTGCTCATTCCCTTGGACACCATCTTTGGAATAAAACTTTACAGTATTTGCGATTTGGTCCAAAGCCTTAAAGGCTTGTAGTGATCTAACAGACTGATAGAGAACTTTCTTTGGTATCTGGTGCCAAATTTGTTTTTGAAAACATTGCAGTTCATTGTAACTGGTGTCAGAGAGGATCTTTGTTAACAGCAAACTTGAGCCAGTGCCAGAAGCTCATCCTCACTGGTCAAAGAGCTCATAGAGAAGGGGGACCTTTGTTCCTACTTTTCATCTTATGTTGGAATGAAAATAAATTGCTCTTCCTATTTAGCCACAAATTCCTTACAGATAGCTTCTGCTTCAAGGGCCTTAGGAAGATCTGAGTCTGGAAAGAAACCTTCCCACTTCTGTAAATGGGCTTGTGCAGGCAGCTTTCAATTGTGCTGTTTCTCACCTAGTGTGAGATGGCTCCAGATTCAGTTTTATATCTCTGCTATAATAAATTATAGAGACATCATCATATATCTTACCTCTAGTGAAGCTCCATTTCCACTCCAGAGCTGGCTGAACACAAGTCTGCAAGAGCAGGACTTGCTTGTGTCTTCTTTGAATACTGTGTAGGAATGTGCACAAATGTAAACTGAAATAAGAAGCACACGGTTTAGTGAGTTTGATTATTCATTTGAATATCCTTCCAAGAAGGAAGGTGGCTATGTATTTGTTGATAAATATATACAATATCCAGTCATCAGCAGATATTTTTAAAGAATTTGTGCTTCAGCCAAACACAAGTTAGCTGTTAATTAAACACAATTTATTGACTCAAACCAGGGACAGGAGGGTTGAATTTCTTAATTGCTCTGTCATACACTAGAGTTCAGACTAGATCACACAGTAGTCTGTTTTGGTCTGAAGTGCTATAAAACTCATATAATTTATTTAAATTGGTTTTCCATAGAGACACCACTCTGCTTTTTAAGGCTAGTGGCTGAATGAAGAGGATGTTTGGAGACACTAATTAGCATTCCAGCTCCAATTAAAATTTCCCCTGTATCTGTACTGCTTTACAACTCCATTTTTTCCCATGATGAGTATATTTAAAAATACCTTTTCTCTGTCTTTTAAATACGGTGCTAAAATTACATCATCCATGGCTCAAGGATGAGAACACTGTGGTACAAGATGAAAAAACTTCACTAAACAAGCAATTTAAAAATTTAATTTACACTAATCTGAAGCAGTGAAAATTTTTGAAAAATTATGTTCAAGCCAATAGTTATGTCAAGACTGTAGCTCAGTGAAATGTATGCCAGTGTGATGTTCTTACAGTCTATATACCCTGGGAGATTTCCCAAAAATATTTATTGATAGCTTGCCAAACAATTGTAATCTTGGCAGAGAATCAATTAAAAATTAAGGCTGGTAATTGTCACACCTCTAAAACATAAACATCAGGAAAAGTAATACATGGTAGGTTAAAGACTACCATTGCAGCTGATTAATATCTGTATTTTCATGCAGTGCAAACACATCCCATGTTATGCTAATTTGAAATTTAGTTTGATAGCAAAATCTGACATGCAGAGATATATTTAGTCTCAATTCTAAAATACTCTTGAAGAGATTAATATCTTAATACTTATTTATGTTAAAACTCAAGAGCCTTGCAAAGGTTATGAGTTTTAAAAATAATTTTTACATAGAAAAACTTCTTCAGGAGACATATATCTATTACTAGAGATATAATTCAGACCCATGTACTTCAGGCAATGAACATGGACTAGCCTTAGAAGTCAGTAATTTGCTATGAGCATCTAAGGTCGATTCCTACACTCTGCACAACCTCTGAGTCTGCCCTTCTACTCCTCTCTTTTGAGACCCCTCTGGAGTATTGTGTCCAGCTTTGAGTTCCCCTGTGTAAGAAAGATGTGAACCTGATAGAGCAGGTCCAGGGGAGGGCCACAAAAATGGTCAGAGGGCTGGAACATCTCTCCTATGAAGACAGGCTGAGATAATTTGGGCTCAGCCTGAAGAAGAGAAAGCTTTAGGGAAACCTTATGCCGAAGTTTCAATTTGTAAGGAGGCCTTATAAGAAAGACAGTTTTATCAGGGCCTGTAGTGACAGAACAAGAGACAGAGGCTTTAAAATGAAAGACTGTAGATTTAGACTAGATACTAGGAAAAACTTCTTAACTATGAGAGTGGAACAATTTGCCCACAGAAGCTGTGAATGCTCCATCCCTGGAAGTGTTCAAGGTCAGCCTGGATGGGGCTTTGAGCAACACTATCTAGAGAAAGATGTCCCTGGCTATAGTAGGTGGTTATACTAAGCTGGTCTTTAAGGGTCCCTTCCAAACCAAACCATTCTGCAACTCTATAGTTTATTCTATTTTTCTGTGCCAAGGACCAAATTTATGTAACTCTACTGCAGCTGCATTTTGACATTCCAGACAAAGCAGGAGAATTAGGTTACCTCTTTGGCTTTTTTCTCTTAATTCTGTATGTATTTAATTCAGCATATCTTTAGTGGAAAATGTACATACAAAGTATTTTCAACAGCACTGGGACTAAGTCTCCAAATACAAAAATAATCACCTACACACAGCGTATTTAATATCAGGTTACAGAGTCAAGTGTTTTATTCCCTCTGTGGTTTCTCTGTTCCTAACAGCCCCCTACACCTGGTGTGGGCAAAAGCTCTCATTTTAGCCTGCTAGTTAGGACATGTCTTTTGGAATTGAAAGCTGTGGCTTCATACTTTTAGCAACAAGAGATAGAGATCTTATAACTTCTAGGGTTTTGGGTTAAAGACAAGCTTAACCCAAGCTTCATTCAATTCCTGAGCAGTGACTAAAATAAATTACTGCGGACCCTGAGTTTTGCAGTGAATGCACCACGAATGGTCTGACCAGGATGACTGGATGAGTGCCTTCATGGAAGTTCAGCAGAGTTCAGGTACCTTTGCAGGCTACACAACAGCAGCAATGTAAAGACTAGATGAGCATCATTTTAGGTCATTCATAAATGACTATCAGACTGAAAAAAGATGTTTTGATTAACCTGGATTTAGATGGTGTGAGACCCAAACACTTCCAGGGCACTCAGCTTGCCATTAACAGGGTCTCCAGGTCCCTTTCTGTAGCTGCTCTCCAGTCTCTCATTCCCTGATCCATACACAGAACCATGATTGCACTGTCCCAGGTGCAGAATCTGGCACTTGCCCTTGTTATACCTGATACAGTTGGTGATTGCCCAGCTCTATGATTTGTCCTGGTCTCTCTGCAGGGCCTCCTCCCAGTTTACTCTTGTTGGCAAATTTGCTTAGTATTCCTTTGATTTCCATGTCCAGGTCATTAATGAAGACATTGAAGAGAACTGGTTCTTTTACTTTCAAGCCCTAGGCACCTAGGTTTCATAATTTATCCCCACTAGTCTTAAAATTAAGTTTCTAATAATTTATCCACAGATTTTCTCAGATTAGAATTATTTGAAGAAAACTATGATAGTTCAATTACCAAAAAAAAAAAAAAAAAAAAGGTTGAAGAAAGCCTAGCAGAAGAATTTAATTTTAAAATGTTTTCCAGACAGAAAAACAATTGTGATTGGATTATTGACAAAAATGTCTTAATGATGACATCAGTTTTTTGATATTTACTTGGTTTCAGCCAAGCCTGATATCAATGACGTGAACATGTTTTTGTTTTTACTTTTAAATGTTGTAAGAAATTAAGTAATCATTCCAGTGTGATCAGTCATTGTTTAATATTGTTTTCATCCAAACAAATCATGCATCTGTAATGAAACATAAATGTTATACAGTAGGTAGCTGAAAAAAACTCACTTGTGTAATTTGGCTTCACTTCTAGTAATTGACTGTGAAGAGCTGATCCTATTCCCATGAGGTTAATTGCTGACCCTTATTAACCTCACTGTAAACCATTTTCTTTCCTAAGTGTCAACTTCAAGCAGGAAATCAATAGTTCAAAATTAATAACTATGTTGAAAATCACTGACAGTTTAGCATAGATGTTTCTATTGAATTTATATTAAATGTTCCATACATTAATTTCCTTTAAATTCTGTTGACTACTACTAAGTTTACTGTGCTACCCTAACCAAGACAGTTATGTTGCAACAAAGGAGAGACTGAAAGTCTTTTCTCTCAGGGAAAGCAAGGCTCAGGGGGAACTCATCACAGTATTCCTGTACTTAAGTATTTAAATGGCATCTCAAAGAGAACAGAGGCTCTCCCTTCACAAGGAGTCAGGGACATGGTGGAGTTTCTGTCAGTGGGGGGTTTAAAGATGTCTAGGACAGAGTGATGGATAATCTGATCTAGGCTCCCATTCCTACCAAAGGCTGGACCAGATGATCTTTTGAGGTACCTTCCAACCTGGGCTGTTCTATGATTTTATACTTCTGATCTGAGAATCTTTCACATGAGAAATAGTGGAAAAGCTGGATTGCCATGATCAGACTGCCAATTAATTTCTTTTTTTTTTCTCAGATCCATTGGCCTAGTACACCTCTGCAGGCACAAGAATGCATAATTAAAGGAAGAGATGCTGTAAGTATCACTAATTACAGATCAAATAGATTTTAATTATACCAGTGGCTGGTCCAAAACAAGGATTCAGGCATCCCTAACTTAACAGAGATTAAAGCACAGATATAAAGTTAAGTGTTGCAGGTTAAAAACACGTAACTTCTGTGAACACATTAAATTGTTAGTTTAATTGCTCTTCAAACCAGCTCATAAACAGGAAATGAACACTTTTGATTATCTGAACTTTCTGCTAATTCTTATTCTGGTGCTATCAAAGAGGGTGCCTTAATAATTCTCCTTTTCCATTTCTATGTCCTTTTCTTTTTGTACACATGGATTATCTTCTCCATTTTCACATTCCAGCTTACCTCTAAAATTCACATTCTCTAGAATACATTCCAAAAAGCAGTTACTTATTAATACTTATAAAATACACTTGTTGCGGTTTTGAGGTTTGGGGATCAAAATTAGGTATAAACATTAATTTTGTAGTTAAGATTATTTGATTTTTGTTGTGAGATAAGGATTAATAGTAGGCAAAGCAGGCTTATACTTAAAGTAATACAAAAAAAGAATTTTTTTAACAGACTTAAAATAGGAATAATAATCAGGCATTAACACCAAACCCTTTAGAACACTCTTTTCCCTTCCCCACCTTTCCTATTTTCTTTCCTGCTGACCATAGAAAAGGTAACACTTCAATTTAAAGTTAATCCACCACCTCTGGAACAAAACAGTTTTCTTAATTTATGTAGAGAGAGAAGCTTTCTTTTGTTTTATCATGTTGACTCCCATAGGAAACACACTTTCCATGGTTATTAGCTTTCTAGTAAGCAATCTTATCTTAGAAGGGAAGCATTTGCTTTTCTAGGCCCCTGTTATGATCTAATTATTAAAGTTCTTTAGAAATACCTCTGCCCGAATTAAGGTACAAACGAGACCATATGCCAATCAATAGTATGAGTTTTATTTGATAGTAAATATGAGAGAGAGAGAGAGAGAAGAAAAGACAGAAAAAGGGGGAGTAGGGAGAAAGATGGGGGGACAGAGAGGGACAGGGACAAAGAAGTATCACCACTCTGTGGGCCCCACTGGTGTCCTGATGTCCTCTTCAGCTGGTCTCGGTGGTGGAAGTCCCCCAAAAGTACAGAATGCCATGGGTTAATATACACTCAGGCCAGGTGGAAATGTCCAGGCATGTCCCCCTGGTGGAGGGGGCAGCCTCTAGCAGCAGACTCTGCTTGCATCACGTGCAGTCCTGAGGTGCAAGGCGTCTGGGGAGCACTTTGGGGGGTCTGTGATAGATTGTGACTCCCCCTCAGCTGCCTCTCACGTGAGAGTCCCGTGGATGTGGCTTGTGGGATTGGGGGGGCTCCACAGCTGGGCCAGTTTGTGTACTGGAGGATGCGTGTGTATTGTCTCTGATCAGAGGTTACGCCATCCTCCTCCCCCCTTCAGCTGGGGGCTAAGAATGTGCAAACGTGGCTTCTGTGAGCTGTGCTTTGCCCCCACCCCAGAAATGATTCTCAGTACAGCTGGTGACTTCAGCTTCTGTGGACGCATTCCTTTCCCTCAGACTGAGATGACTGAACAATAGGCTTTTCCCTTTATCTAATCTCAGCAGTTTAGCGCAGTCCAAAGTCCTAGTCAGGTATCTTCAGGGAAGCTTCTCTGATCAAAACTTTATATCAATGTTTGAGGCATGAACTATTTTCAGTCTCTGACAGCCACCCCGTGACTCAAACCTTGTAATTAATGTCTCTTTCCCGGTGATCTTCAGTTTATGGGTTGTCCACGGGGGTGATACGTACATAGCAGATAGTAGGAGAAAAGATAGAATAAGCAGAAGCAATAATACGGGTAATCATACAGCATACAATAGGTATCCCAGTCATTAAGAATATAAATCCAATTGCAATCATTAATCCAATTTTCATTAGCCATTGTCCCCAGCCTGTTAGTCTCAAAGAGTGGAGTATAGACATCAGCTGGGAGTTGGGATCTGCTCCTTGAAACCACTTTTTGGGTTGGAGCGATTGGAAAAGTTCTGATGTTTGATCAGCAATTTCTTTCATCTTGGCTCGAGCTTCTTCAATTGACACTGTGGCATTGTGAACAGTAATACAACATTCAGTTTCAGTAAGCTTTAACATTCCACATACACCTTGCTCCTTTAGTAACAACATGTCTAATGCTAAACGATTTTGTAAAGCCATTTTTGACACTTGTTGGACTTGCAAGTTAAGCTCTCCAAATGCATACCTGGTCCAATCACTGAGGGTATGCACCTGCCATGTGAGATTTTCCAGAGCCCATTGGTGCTGTCTGATAACTGAGTAGGGTGTAAAGACTACCCTAAATCCCAAAGCTATCTTTTGTCCTACCGTGTAATAATCTGGGGCGTATAGATTGCTGATCCATTCATGGCCCTGTTCAGGGGAGTATAGTTCTCGCCGTGTTCTTCCTGCTAATGAATAGTGGAAGACTCGATTTGGGCAAATGGACAGGAGTACTATCCCACACCTTAAACCAGCATGTTGAGTTAAACTTAACCGTGAATAAAATTTTCCATTAGAACATCCCCAAGCTAATCCAAGCGGTGCAGGAGAGTTGCTTGTCTTGCAAGTCCAAGTGTCATTATAATCTATCAAATACATTTGGGGAGATGATGCGATTGGAATATTTTTTAATGGGTAGTGGGTAGGAGGTATCCCACAATACTGTGCCTGTTGGATGTGGGCCCAATACTTCTTGGAATTAGCCGTAGAATTACACAACGGGTCTTGATTTTTAAAACCCATAGAGGGATATCCCCAACAGATGCACATATCACGTATTAAGACACGTATCTTCTCAATTAACCAAGTCTCAAGGGGGTCTCCAGGTCCTGTAGTACAATTGATTACTCTTGCACACTGGAATAAGCCCGAATGGGCTCGCTGAGGGGGTGTGTTCACATACTTTAAAGGTTTTAAGGTAGGGTTCTCTCTTGACCACATCCACATATAGTTGGAAGAGTCTATAGGTAATGTTCTGGCTCCGCTGGGTAATTCTATGCACCATGAAAAGTTAACCATTAGCACATATGGTGCTTCATAATAATCTGGTTGCCTTAATGGGTGAAAGATGGGATCAAAGGGGAAAGATTGACAAGGGGCCTTATTAGTTAGGGATTTAGGAATTTGATATATCCCTGGCAGCAATGTACTTTCCCCAACCCCCTCAGGTATGCCAGTTTCTCTGGGGCCCAGTGAAATGTTGACTTCTGGATGAGACATATTACACATATCTCGACTGTTAAACTCTTGCTCATTATTATGATATGCAAAATATGTATCATTAAGTTTTACTTGGTGTGGGAAACGGGGGCGCTCCACAACCTCGGAGGTTCCCTCAATTAATAGATAGTGGGTTCTCCATTTTAAAGGCAGTTTAACTTTCAACCACCAAGGGATAGGTATGGAAGTGTAAGGTCTTTCCCGACCTTGTGGCTCACTTAAATTGATTGAAAGATCTGTGGGGGTCACAAAATATCTTAGGCCCTGCTCTGCAGAGAGGAGAAGAGCCACACAAATCCCTTGGTCAGTCTAATTCCAAAGACGCGTAAACCCCAGAATTAATTCCCATGCAAGGTTTGTAGAATTACGGCTTCCATTCCCTGTGATTGGCTCTGCAGTCTCAGCAGCAGGTAAACATATCCATATATACAAAAAGAACAGGACCCACATACTAAAGCTACAATTATTCCTAGAAATGAAATGACAAGGCATGGTGGGGTATAAATCATGCAAAGAGTTTCTTCTTCATCCCTTCGAGTTTAGATTTCCACCTGTAAAAGAACAGAAAAAAAAAACTCAGTTCGCTGTCGAACCAGGTTAGAAGGATGGGATAATCCATCTACTACTGATTTTATGCTCTTTGTTGTGAGCATCCGTTGCTATCCAAGTGTATTTATTCAATGGAGTTTTTAAAACCAGTGGCACCTGGCCAATGGTGGGGAGTTTCACCAGCACGGGCTGTCCTGGGTGCTGTGTGGGAGTTTTAGGATTAGCTGGACTCAGAGAATCAGGAACTATTGTGGGGGCAGTGGGACAAAAGGCGGTAAGGCAGGGGCATCCGTTTACCCCCCATCGGTCATTTATTTTGGTCACTGTAGTGGTTTCAGTTCGCCTATTCAGGTTTGTGGATAAATGTTAGCACACTTACTTATATTTACTTGATTGCTTGTTGTGAGATGAGGATTAGGAGTAGGGAAAGCAGGCTCAAACTTTATAAAGTACAAAGAAGTTTTAGTGATGTCTTTTTTTGGTTTCAGGAAATAAAGGCTCAGACACAGTGAAAGGGTTGGGGGTTGTTTACCTTGGTATTTTAATAGGATTCTGTTCGATGGCTTCTGCCGTCCAGGTAGAACACGCCGCAAAAGCTCTTTCTCTCTAATCTAGTATACAATTAAAGACTCTACACATTAGCATATTTACTAGGAGGGCCAAATAAGGGGCCTGGGTGGGCTAACTTTTAGTTTACAAAATCTATTCTACTAGGAGACCTTGAGGGTTCACGAAAACAGGGTGTTTGGTCTCTAGCTCTACGTGGCTTCAGGGGTGTTTAGTCTACTGGCCTCTTAAACACTATGAAACTAGGCTAAACTATCACTTAAAGCATCACAAGTATGCATGCTAATACTTGTGAATATAGGGAACAGGGTACGACATATTCAGGAGAAAAAGCAGAAAAAATTCCTCAGGCATCATAGTAATATACCTAAGACAAAGGGAAAAGAAAAAAACCCAAGGGAAAAAAAAAACTAGAACAAACTCCTCAGACCACCCCTCCTTCCCCCACCTCTCTATTTCTTTCTCCCTGACAACATACAAAAGACAACACTTTGACCTCCAGTCAGTTTACCACCTCAGAAACAGCTCTTGTTCCAGTTCATTTAGGGAGAGAAGTTTCTTTTGCTTACACCATGGATTTTCTGTAAGAAAAATACAGTTTTTATGGGTCTTCTGCCTCACCATTAACCGCCGCCTGGAGCAAAGTCCAGCTTAATGGTGGATCCCTCCCAGATCAGTAGCCTTCCCACAACCACTTGGGTGGGTTATGAACAGTCCACAGGGTACCTGTTTTAAGGATGCCCAGTTCAATTGCAGCAACAAAGAAAATTCCTTCTTCTGTGCTTAGCAACACAGGTTCTCCTGACAACTCAGGTTCTCTAGCATTCTCCCCAGGACCAGGGCTCTGAGTCACAGCCTCTCCTCTCTCTTAGTTCTAGTTTCTCATCAGGCTGTACTTTTTCAACACTTACTTGTCTGTACTTAGGTATTTCAGTTCATTGGCTGCAATAAGAACCTCACATCCCCCTTTGGACTATATCTTCATATATTACAGAGAATTTATTAGCTCAGTCCCCAACCATGGTTCTCCAAAAGAGTTTTCAGCTTCACTCTTGAAGCAAATTCCCATGCACCTCCTTGTAAGTATCAGTTCTGCTTTCCTCACTGACTGTAAAGTCTCTGCGCTGCACTATGTCGATGTCCTCACTCGTTCTCTGCAAGGGAGGATGGGTGTCTGTGAGTTTAGTCCAGGCATGGAGAGAGTTAATCTCTGTCTCTCTCTCTCTCTCCGGCAGTGTGAGGATCACGTGCTCTTTGCCGGGCTGTTTGAACAGGCCCAAGCTGGCTGCCAGACGCTCTCAAGAGTCTTTCTGCTTGGCTCTGCCAAGCTGGCTCGGCCTGGTAGGGCCATCTGGGCCCGGGGTGACAGGGCAGGGTCTGGCCCGAGCTGGATGGAGTCCGGCCTGGTCCTTGCCTGGCCCGGCTCTCTCTCTCTTGTGTAGCTGACACACCGGCTGAGCTGGATCTGCTGAAAATTCCAACCGTTTCCTCCCCCATTCCCGGCTGCAGTGGCACGGCCGCTCCAAACTTCCCTCCCCCCCCCACTTTGGAAGGAGGGGGGAGGGGGGGAAGCTGAGGCCTTACCAGCAAGAGAAGCAGGAGCTGCTCCTCTCTACACAGCAGCAGCAGGTCCAAAGAGGAAGAGCTTCAGAGAGTCTCTGCTTATATATGGTTTCTTCCTCGAAGGCGGATCAACTTTTTAATTGGTTTACCTACCTATCAATCCTTAAAACTATCTGATTATTGGCTCTCTCTCCCAGGAAGGAAGTTGTATTCCTTCCTGCAGCACAGATCACTTCTTAGATTTTGACCCCTCTGGCCTAACCCAGGACAGTCACTGAATCCCAAATGCGATCTGCCCATCCGGGTTCATGTGGTTTGAGGAACCGTTTCAGTAGACCATTGGTCCTTTCTACTATGCCATTGGCCTGAGGGTAATAGGGGGTGTGGAATACCCACTGCATACCTTCAGCTTTGGTCCAATCCTGTACTGCTTTTGCAGTGAAGTGACTGCCATTATCAGATTGTATTGATTTAGGCTTTGGCAAACAGCTGAACCATAGCTGCAAATTCTTAATAGTATTTTCCCCGGTTGCTTTTGATACTGCTGCAGCTTGTGTCAATCCAGAAATTATTTCTACTCCAACCAATACATGTGTTTTGCCATTTGATCTCCTGAAAGGACCAATGTAATCTACTTGCCAGACATCCCACAATCCTTTTCCCTCCCTCAAGTGCAGTGGAGGGTATTGTAAGGGGTGCCGGTCAAAACGGGTATGGCATTCTCCACATGCAGTTATTACAGTAGAACACTGTTCTTTGGTTACTGGCCATCCTCGACTATTAGCTTCTCTCAGCAAATCCTTAATCCCTGAGTGTCCCCGGGTTGTGGGTTGACCCCGGCCAGGTGCCAGGTTCCCACTCAGTCACTCTATCACTCCTTCTCCCACTGGGAGAGGGGAGAGGATAATATTGAAAAAGACTATCAGGGTAAGAAAAGGCAGTTTTATTACAGTGGGAAAAAATAGAACAAGCAAGTTGAAAGTTGCGCACGCAAGAGCAGAAGGGAAAACAATCAATCTCTACTTCCCATCAGTAGCGATGTCCGGACACTTTCTGGGAAGCAGGGCTTCAACACGCGTGACGGTTGTTCAAGGAGGCAAACACGGACCAGCCCTGAGTGCCTCCTCCTGCTCCTCCTCTCTTCCTTCTCTTATATATCTGAGCTGATGTCATATGGTATGGAATATCCCTTTGGCTGACTGGGGTCAGCTGGCCTGCTGGTGTCCCCTCCCAGGATCTTGCCCACCCCCATCCCCTTCAGTGGGGGAAGGAATGTCACAGGGACAGCACAGCTTGGCAGTAGCCAAAACACTGCTCTGTTATCAACGCCAGCTACCAAAGCAAAGTACAGCTGTGTAAGGCCTGTGAGCTTTACCCCAGTCAGACCCAATACAATTTCCACCCCTTATTCCATACCATTTGCATCATGCTCAGAAATCCTTTCCTACTCACACATGCAATTTAAGTTACATCCTTAAACCATCCCCATCACATTAACTACTATCTCCTGTCCTTTCGCATTCTTCCAGGTGGTCTCCATTTCCAGCAGAATGTGGGGTCAGGGCAGAAGGAATAGTAAACTTGATTGTTGAGGACTGGCACGATCCCTGTTCGTTGTGGCCTCCATGGAGCCACTCTAATAGATGCTCCCAACTTTCATTTTCCATTTCTACTGCCAAGGGGGCTAAACGGGTGAGGGAGTCTACCTGGTTGTTAAACTGGTGTGATAAAGTGTCATTATCTTGGTGGACTGCAACCCACTCCACAAAGATCTGGTGATTTTTAGCAATTCCTAGAATGTCTTTCCATTTCCCTTTTTCCCAAATTGGAATCCAGTTGACTTCCCAGTTATTTTGTTCCCAGAAAGGGAGCCACTCAGTACATCCTTTGAATACTGCATATGAGTCAGTGTAGATGTATAGGGAATGTTGATTGCACACCTTCTGGGTAATGACACTCCAAACTGCCACCAGTTCCCCCACTTGTGCACTACCTTCTCCCTCTGAAACAATTCTGTCCCCCTCACCATCCACTCGGAGGGCTGCTGCTCTGTATTTCCACATCTTGCCTTCCCTTTTTGCTGATGCATCTGTGAACCAAACATTAGTTGGGTCAGAAGAATAGGGAGGGGCTGGGTTAATGACAGAGGGAGGAGGTTTAGTATCAAGAGATTCAGGAAGAGGGTCTTGAATTTCTAGGAGTTTAGGGGTTCCCTCTTCAATTTCCCTGCTCTGAGAGTAGTGCTCAATTTGGGCATACCATTTCCTGACAGTTTCTCGCTGTGCAACTCTTACAGGTGGGGGGGTGCCACTAAGCACCATCTTCAGTACTCTGAATGGTCCCCTGAGCAGGATAGGCTGCTGGTGGAGGATTGTTTCTGCTTCTTGTAATGCAACAGTGACCACAAACAGCCTCTTTTCCCAATCAGAGTACCTTCTTTCGGCATCTTTGAAACTCCTAGAGTAGAATCCAATGGGGCGAGGGGGAGCCTCAGGTCCCTTCTGCCACATGTGGACTGACAAACCATGGAAGGCAAAGCCCCATTCTATGAGGAGAGGATCCGTAGGATGCAAAGGACCCAAAACCTGATGCATGCCAGCTTCAAAGGTTAATAATTTCAAGGCCGCACTGTGTAGTGGAGCCCACTCCCATTTTGCCTTTTTACGTGTCAGGTCATATCAAGGCCGTGCAATGATTGAGAAATCAGGGATATTTTTTCTCCAAAAGACTAGAATTCCCAGCACATGCTGCAGTTCTTTTTTGTTCTCTGGTATCTTTACTTGCTCCAGTGAGGTTAATGTTTCAGCAGGGATACAAACAGCACCTCCCTTCCACCAGATACCCAGGAATTTAACTTCAGGGGAGGGATGCTGGATTTTGTCTTCTGGTATTTGTAAACCTACACTCTCAAGGTGTTTAATGATGCAGCTCTGAGTGTTTCCTACTTTCTCAGTGTCTGGACCTCTAATTAGTACATCATCGATGTATTGATAGATCTTTACTTCCTCATCTATTGTAATTAAAGACAGTTCCTGGGCCAGGGCATAGTGTGCCAGTGTGGGAGAGTGGCGATAGCCTTGTGGTAATCGGGTAAACGTGTATTGTATTCCTTCCCAGATAGAAGCAAAGCGTTCTTGGTCATCTTCCTGTAGTGGGACCATAAAGAACATGTCTTTAACATCAGTAGTGGCTAAGATCGGATGAGCGTGTTCATGTATCATGGCAATTAATTCAGCGATGTTAGGAACTGCTGCTGTCAAAGGTGCTGTATTGGCATTTAATTTCCTGTAATCTACTGTCAATCGCCATTTTCCATTAGATTTCCTTACTGGCCATACAGGAGAATTGTATGGGGAATGAGTGGGAACAATTATCCCATCTTTCCTTCGATCTGATATCACAGGGGAAATTCCTTCTCTGGCCCCTAGTGGCAAAGGGTAAGGTTTTACGTTAGTTACTTTTGAAGGAGGCAGAGGGCAGGGCAGCTTGTAACAGACGAAGTGATGAGTAATCCGAACCAAAAGACCACTGGCTGCCTCTGTCATCAATCCAGGATTTGCCTTTCAGGATGTCTAAGCTGTTGAAGGTTGGATTTAGTTCTTTTCCTCAGGAATTTTTCTCCCATGGGTTCCTAAGACACAAATGACTGAGTACTTAAGAGAAACAAAGCACAAGGCTAGAGCCTTTCTCCTTGGCAGGGTGGGGCAACATTGCCCCTCATGGAAGCAGGGCTTGACAACTCGAGATGGGGAGAGACTGAAAAGCAAGGGCAGGGGGGAGGTCAGGCTCTCTTGCTCGGGACCCTCGAAGCGGGAGGTCGGAGCTGCTGTCTGCTGAACCCACGGCCCCCTGAGAAGCCAGCACGGAGCCGCCGGTCTGTCTGCTGTGAGTCTTTTTCCTATCTGCCCATCGGGAGCTGCCTGCCACCAGCCTGTCTCGTCCCCCGCTCCTCCTCGCCGCTCCGAGTTTCCTCGCTACATTGTGACGGGGTTTCCCCCTGCACGTCGGGACCTCTTGCCGTCCCAGCTCCCTGTGTCCGGGGATCCTGCTGTGGCACCGACACCAGCTGCCCCCCGAGGGTCTGTGGAGCAAGGGCTCTCCTCCATCCCTCCGTGCCTCGGGCAGCTGCTATTGCCATGTGCTACCTGAGCTCACACCGGAGCGCCACCCTGCAGCTGCCGCGAATCATCACACCCAGAGCGCCCCTTGCAGCCGCCAGGGAATCATCACACCCAGAGCGCCCCCTGCAGGCTGTGACTGGAACTGCACCAAAGAGAAAAGGTGCCTGAGGCTGAGCAGGCTGCCACTGGGTTTCTGGTTCTGTTTGTTGGTTAACGTTATAGTTGTTGTTATTTGTTATCTTTGTTTTAGATAGTAGTAAAGAACTGTTATTCCTATTCCCATATCTTTGCCTGAGAGCCTCTTGATTTCAAATTTATAATAATTCGGAGGGAGAGGGGTTACAGTTTCCCATTCCAAGGGAGGCTCCTGCCTTCCTTAACAGACACCTGTCCTTCAAACCAGGACACTAAGCCTAGCAAATTAACAGGGAATGGGCCAATAACCATCAGTGTTTCAGTGATACTGACTTCTCCTGGTAGTCAACATTTTACTTTGGCATCAGGTTGTGTCTGCAAATTGCCAAATGCATCTGCCACTATGAGTCCTTTTTTGTCTGGCACACTGCCACACCGTACAGCATCATCAGTTTGCAAAGCTGATATTTGTGACCCTGTGTCAAGCACGAAAGTAACAGGGGTCCTATGGGGACCTATAGGAAAGGTTATCATCATGTCCCCAGATAAGTTTTCTGTGAGCCTTCTAAGGTGTCTCCACTGCCCGCCTAAGTCAATCAGTGCCCCAATGGGCAGAGCAGTAGGCCCAGACTCGGGAGAACTCTTAGATGGGGGAGGGTTAGGCTTGGATGAGGAATCCATCCAGCTTTCAATCAGTAACTTTAAAGCTAGGGTAGGCTGGCCATCCATGAGGCTTCGGGGAATGCCCTTCTCTAAGCCCTGAATCCAGAGAGCATATCTCTCCCGCTTCCCAAGTACTTCTTCCCTTTGGCTTTGTGCTCGCCCGGGGGAGGGGGGGTTTCTGGGTGCCTTTCCTTGGTGAGCAGCCGTAGTTCTCCACTCAGCCCGACGGATGGCAGTCTTAGACTCAGATCTAGAGGGTACTGAATTAGGGGATCCAAAACGCCTGCCATAATTAATCAGCTCTTGGGCAACCTCCCCCCAGGTCCACATTTTTCCCCTTGGTCTGCCTGAGAGCATGTGATCAAAGATGGGGGCCTCACTACCACCAGTTAGAGCAGAGCGGATTTGATCTTGCAAGTGGATTGCCAGAGTCTTTAAAGAGTCTGGGAGGCCTCGTATGAGTGGAGTCAAGCGATCTGGGTCCACTGGCATGGACATTGGGGAGCCTTTATCGGGTTCTAACACACGCTGATGCATTAATTGCAGACAGGCGGCTTTCTGGACACTTTCAGTCAATTGATCCATAGAAGTAACTATGGCAATTGGATCGCCCCTTTCCAGGGGACTCAGTCCCCCAGCCTAGTAGGCAGCCCTTTGGGTGAGGGACTAGGGAGCTCTTTTGTTACCTGTAGTTAAGAAGACCCCAGGTCCCCAGTAGCCCTCTGACTCTGCCTCCGTTAGCATGATGCGGTCTCCTCTCATAAGGGAGACTGTCCACACACATTCTGTCTCGGACTCCTTCTGAGTCCGACTGTACTCTTTTTGTAATTTAGCCAATTCAGTAGGAGTATAGGGTATTTCTTTGGTAATTATACAAGGGAAGGAATCATCCATGCCCTCATATTGATATTCAGTTTTAACCAATGGCCGTAATTTCTTAATATCTAATTGGTCTAAATGTTTTTCGGCCTCTTTTATATCTTGGTGAGGATATAAAGGGTCCTTATGGGCTTTTCTAGAGTTCATATTTTCCAGATGCACAGTGAGAGCTCTTCTGAGCCGTTCAGAGTGACACCTTTCCTCTCTTAATTGATTTTGCAGCACTTTTACTAAATCTTGCAGGGAATGTAGGGTCTCTGCATTTTTGGTGTTCCATTGGGATTTTTCTCTTATAGCAGCAGTCAAGGCAGCTCCTAGTACAGCACAAACAACAGATTTACCCTTGCCTGGTCGAGACCTTTTTTCAGCTTGCAAACTGGTAACGCGGTCCGTTATTGCATGCTCATTATCCCAATTTCTCTGTGCCCACTCTAGACCTGGAGGAGCAGGGCGACTATCAAATTTTTCAAGAAAAGATAGTAAAACATTGTCTTTACACTGACTACCCGGGACAACCATTTTCCCCAAGGCTATCCCACAGACTGAGATGATTGAACTATAGGCTTTTCCCTTTATCTAATCTCAGCAGCTTGGCTCAGTTCAAGGTCCCAGTCAGGTATCTTCAGGGAGGCTTCTCTGATCAAAACATTATATCAATGTTTGAGGCATGAACTATTTTCAGTCTCTGACAGCCCCTTCCTATTTCAGTAGCCTTCCCAGGGCCACTACCAATGGTCATATGATGGTTATTGAGGTGTTCTTTTTGAGTGTAAATGTTTCTATTACAGTGACAACAACATCCCCTTACTTCATCATCAGCAACACAAGTCTTCTTTTACTGTTTCCTGGGGCGAGGAAAAAGAAAATCTTATACATAAAAGTCTCAGTCTACTGCTTACAACTTAGAACATTACATCCCCTTTTTCTCACCTTTTTTAGACCCGTATTTATATATTACAGGGTATATTACAGCCAACTTTATCAACATGTTTTTACAAAAGAACTTTTAGCAGTAAAGCACTCCTCATCTCTTCCTTCTTTGAAAATAAGCTTAGTTATATTTATTAACTTAAAGTCTCTATGTTGTACCTTTCGTAAGTGCCTTCATTCTTGTGCTCTTTCTGTGTGGGAGGGAGAAATGAATGCCCTCAAAGTCTCATTTTAATATTAGAAAAGGAACAGTTAATTTGTCTTTTGGCTGGGCACTAGTCACGTGACTTTCACCCGCGTGGTTTGAGTGTTGTTAAGTCTGTGCCCGAGCTGAAGGAAAAGAGTCCGTCCATGCCGGCTCCCATCCAAGCCGCGTTTGAATTGTAGGGGCCCGGCGGGACCGCGTCTGTGCTGCAGGGGGGCTGGTTCAAGCCCCCTTCTGTGCTGGAGTGTGTGTAGGGGCCGCCCGGCGGGAGCTGCACCCGAGCTGCGGGAGGAGCCCAGTCCAAGCTCCCTCTCTCTCCCGTGTCGAGTTTGCTGTGGAGCTAACTGGGTGGGGCGCTCCCGAGGTCTACGGTGCTCGACCCCAAACCCTCTTCCCGCTGGGCCGCACCGCAGAAGGGGGAAACCGGCCCGGCCCAGGCTAGGCGAACAGAGCCAGTGAAGTTTTTTAGTTAAGGGCAGCAGAATAAAGTCTGTCTCGGCTTAGACGGAGCCGAGCAGAGTTGATCCGGCTCCCTTTTACATGGAGCCACCGCGAGAAACAAGACCGGCTTGAGTTCCCTCTCCCTTCCCCCTGCGTGCCATGCGGGTTGGCAGCCTCAGGCCAACGTGGTCTAAGGAGACCTTACCCAGCTGACGCGGAGAGGGAGAGAGTGACGTCTTTCCTCGGCGAACCAGAAGCCTGAAAGAGGGCTTCTTTAGGTGTTCTCCTGGTTTTATGAGTTTTTTTAGGTAGGCGGAGTTTAATGATGGCTACCTCATTTCCGACTCCACCTCCTCTTCCTACACCGGGAATTTTTAACAGCAATTACCCCATGACATCACTGAAATTTATATTGTCCAATAGGTTTCGTGTTATATTAATAACAATATTCTGTTTTAATGAATGTCAGAACTGTTCTGAGAACTGTTCTGTTCTTTTGGTTCAGTGCCCTGACTGTAATCAGTTCCTGGGAAAAGACCTGAAAGCTCACTGACACACAGCAGCTGATATCATTGGCAGCACAGGATGAAAGTTCTTTGGGTAGAGAGCTCCCTTTAATTTTGCAGTGCATCAAGCTCATTATCTGTGCCTCATAAACACACAGCGAGTACACCTAATAAATCCCACAGCTGAGAGAGCTCACACTGAACCAAAGGATCTGAAAATTATGATAGTTTTACAGCAACAGTGACAGGAATGTTGGGCATGGAAGGGAGCATACAAGCTTTTCCCACAAACACAGCAAACAGCAGCCTTGACGATAACCACAGTATATTCCAACTAAGATTAGGAAGATATAAAGATTTCTTCTGAAGTAAAAGCTTGAGAACTGTCCACATTAAGGACTGGAACCAGACTGGAAAGCAGTAATAGTAGTAGTAATACTAATACTGATAATAATAATAATAATAATAATAAAACCTAACTCCTCACATTCACCTTCACCTGGCTTAGAACTGATCCTTTCTGAAATTCGTAAGAGTTCATTGCAGTTTTTCAGGTTGCATTTTTATCCTTGATAATTTTAGGTGGCTTTGGTTGAAAATGGCTGTTTCTTACTATGGCTGAACTTTATGGCCATATTAAATGAATGCAAAACCTAAATTATTTGGCCTTTATTTAATACTCCCTCTCAGTACAGGCTGTTATTAGTTAAAGCTCTATCATCTTTCCTTCACCACTACATATTTTCTGATACTCTGACAATATTTTTTGGTTAAATAAATGCAGAAATAGGTGTTGTTTCAAAGCAAAGAGAGCCCCCTCCACGCTCATGTTTGCCTAAAATGCAAAACCTTTTTTCAATCCAGTTTTTTATTAAAAGTCCTCAAATTTGCATTGTATAAATGTGATCATTTAAAGAGCTTCATGTGTTTCCCACATTTTTCTGCATCATGAAAGTTTGGTATAACTAATACTTTTGTAGAAAAAATCAGAACTTTTTAAGTAATCATACGATTCTAGAAGCAGAGCCTTTAAGAAAAATGCATTAAAATTTTAAAAGCTGGAAATATTGTAATACCAAACAATATTCTGACCCTCACATGAGACTTAATTATGTAGGGACTATGTGAACGAGTAACACTAATTTATATCAGGGAAACCTTAGAAATTTTCATCACCATGATCAGTATTCAGTAAGATAAATTGTTCAACCTGAAAGGAATCTCAATTAGAATAAAAAAATTCCTACTAATTTTCTTTTCACCTCCGTTTTTTGTAGCCATAATCCAATATTGACTTAATAGCATAATGTCTTAAAACCAACCCTTTGTCAATTTCAAGTTCTTAATGCTATTTTCCCCACTACAGGCTCTCAGAAAAATATTGCTCTATTTCAATATTTTTTGCTTATTTCCATGCTGTTTATTTTTTTATTTTCCTTTGCAAAAGATCTGTTATTCAAGGCATAATTATTAAGTAGAACTGATAATATTGTAATAAGCTCCTCAGCATTTAAATACTTCACGTGTACTCTGCTTCCTCTTTCTGTCTAATAGAACAGGCCACTTTTACGAGCTTGTATAATCTTAAAAAGTTATCAGTCCATGCTGTAGCAGTAAAACTGCAAGTATTGTAGTCATAAACAGTTTCAGAGCTTGTAACAAACTTAATAAGACAGCTAAAACAGGTTTGTCTTAACAACACATGCATACTCTTAAAATAAGGCCGCGCTTTTCTGGTTCGAGTGAAGCCAAGGAAAAAAGATCCTTCAGCTGTCATCCAGTGTGCCAGGAATCACACCTCTTAGCCTGTGGTGTGAGAGTTTTCAATTACTCTGAATTACTTTATCAGAATTGGAAATCATTCAGATATAGAAACCAAATTCTGTAGAGATGACTAATTCCTCCACACTGAGAAGTTTCAGATGAATAAAATTCCACAGATCTATTAATATATCTATTGAGCATCCTAAAGAAAAACCTAGTATTTAATTAATTGACATAGTATAAAGAAGTTTTATTTCAATGTCCCCTTGGATGATACATCTCTTCCTTGCTCTGTGTACAGTACATTATTAGTAGGGTTAGAAGCAATGCCTTGTTGCCTGACACTTCCCAGAACAGAACCTTTTGTCATCTGTTTATAAATTATCAAGTCTAGCCATTTGGAATTTTTTTTTCTATATTTGGTATCTTCTCCATTCTGGGGTGTTTTTTGCAGAATTTTTCAGGAATTCCTACAAAGGGACAAAGAACAAAAGACTGTCGATTTTTCCAATTTAAAAAAAAATCTTAAATCCTTAAAATTATTTTGGCACAAAGATGAAGAGCTGAAGGTGTATATGGATAAAAAGGAAACCATGAAATAAAGAACAAATCACTACTGAGAGCAACCAGATGGAATAACTCAGGAAGGTCATTCTTGGAGGAGAGGGGGAATCAGGAACAGCATCAGCACCCAGTAAAGCATCTATTCAAAAACTGCATGACATCATAAAATTCCTATGGAACATAATTTTGCTACCATCAGTCAGCAAATATTTGGGAAATGAACGTACAAAGGGGCCACCTCTGTCACTGAGTGCTGATCCATAGAGAGGATCACATGCTGTTAATTTCAACCCATTCTTCTCTCAGTTTGTCTGACTTTATGCTTTTATTTTCTTAAAAATTAGGGAACAAATTAGTTACAAATCAAGAAATTCCAAAAGTAAGATACTAAAGGTTGATTTGTCCTTTGTATATGCATAATGTTTAATTACACAACAGGTTACCTCATGTGCAGGATACTTATTTCTATGAATTAGCATGATGCAGCCTGAGAATGAACAGTTAAGGAGAATCAGGTAGCAAGGGAGATTTCTTTCTTTTTTTATTTTCTGGAGAATTTGGAAGACTTGCACTGAATGATTTAAGGATTTAAAGAAAGAAGAAAGATGGTTAGTCAGTTTTGAACCTGATGGGTGTTCAGTTCTGTCCATGAATCCCCTGCAGACTCCTCCTCTTTGACATTAAGTCCTTGCAGCTGGTTAATAAGACCCAGGATTGTTCTCACACAAATATGACAGTCCAAAAATGAAAGTAGTCATCAGTGAAGAACAGGAAATTTTCAATAAAGAAAATTCCTCCACTCTGTTTACATGTTCATTTTAGGATTGCCCTTTGGAGCTGTCTGGCCTACTTCACTGACTATTGAAAAAGCCTGGGAGAATTGCATAAATTACATGTCTAAACTCTAGAAAAGATAAAATTAGCTCAGATTAATTCCATTTTAAATGTCTTAAACTTGACGTGACTCTTAAACCTCAGGGTTCTAAGTTGCAGAAATGTTGAGCAATGAATTGAAGTAAACAGTAATTTTGTTCCACTCATAGAAACCATTGCAAAATATAAAATACTCTCTAAAATCAAATCCCAGGAATTCCAGGAGTCCCAAAATCAATGGGTACTTTTATCTCACTGTCTCTATTTCTAGTTTAGCATAGGAATAATGACCCCACATCTCAAAGGGATGTTTGAAAATGTTTTAATTGTGATATTTATGAAGTTTCAAATACATTAATGAGTCCCAAAGTATTGCCCTGGGGCAAATGAATATTTCTTCTTCCAAGGAGTTTAAACAGTGGGAACAGACAAAGTATGTGTCTATACAGTATAAAAAAATATTGATTAGCAATTAATTATACAAGAAATTAATGGTGCAATAAAAAAGTATGTTTTTATTTAAATAAATTTATTAAATTTGAGAGAAGCTGTTTGCTGACTATTCACTTCTTATGCTCTGAATCTTATGTCTAGTGTATCCAATAATATGTAGTAAAAGATCTATTCAGATTTGCAGAATATATCCAAGATTAAAGAAGCACAAAAGTGTGTTTTTATAACTTAGTAACTTCTAACTGGTTAAACATCTAAAATAAAACATGATCAATCAGTGCACTAAACTTGTTTTTTTCGTGCAAAAATGCCCACCTATGAAACTGATGGCACAGAGTTAGTAACATGAAGTGAAATAGAATAGAAAAATTCAATTCAAGAACACCACCTTAAGGGCACATAAGATACTAAAAAAAAATATTTAAAAGCTAATATTTCCCTAAGTTTATTTTTTTATTTTTTACATCAATTAGGATGAATGTGCAAATTACATCCGTGTCCTTCACCGATACAACAGGACTCATCTTCTGGCTTGTGGAACAGGAGCTTTTGATCCACTTTGTACTTTTGTAAGAGCTGGGCATCCATCAGAGGTAAGAAATTTGGTTTACAGTAGTGGTTCTTTCAGTCTAGATTCCAGCAAAGACTCTGCAGTTAAAAATAAATATTTAAGTTCAGTTGCTCACAGTTCTCATATGATAGATATTTTCCCTGATGAAATGTAATGCTGGTCTATAATTTAGTTTGTGATCAGAGGAACTCACTAATATTTGAAAGTATATTCTGAAGAATTATGCAAAGAATTCAAAGACTTTTTCATCTAGATTTTGGTGTGTTTTTTACTAGACAAGCTGATATAATAATTCTTAAGAAAAAAATGTTAAATTTTTGGGGAGTTGGGTTTTTTGGAGGTTTTTTGTTGTTTTTTTTAAATTAAATAATACATCATATATTAAAATATATGTTAGTTTGATGGGAGATGCAATTTCTTAACAAATCTGTGGTAAATTCAGCTTTTTATATTGGTCTTGTTCAGCAAGTGCATGTTAGCTCCTTAATGATGCTTATAGCTGAATGAAACTAATTCAGAGATCAATAAGTAGAAAATATTATAAATATTTTGAATATATTTCTTATGCAGGAATAGAAATTGTCTAGATATCTCTGAAATTGGGATACTTTCTGTCTCAGCTATATTAGAACAGATTTAAAGACTCAGCAGAAGTACCAACCTCTCATTTTAAATTAGCATGTAAAACTCCTTGCGCATTAAACCTAGGCTGCTGAAGGCACTTGTGATAACAGCTTTAGGAATTGGGCCAGGGATTCTTGGAAATGCACTTTGTGAGGTGGGACTTAATAGATGAAGATGATCTATAGCCCAAAGATAAGATTGCTTCTAACTGGCAGGTGTCAGGAAGGGTTGCTGGTCAATGGTCTCCTTTAGTTGGTTCACGTGATGTCTCCTGGTAGAGCTGAGCACTTGTCATGGAGCTGATACTAAAGCACCATCCAAGAGAATTCTTGTTTTCCCTTATAGCCAGAAGCTCCTGGCTTGAATAAATATTGATTGCAGATATAACCTTTTTAAAGTGTACTCATGTAAATCAACTAAGGGATTTGCTTTAGTCCAATGTTTTTGATTAATCTTTTATGAGTAACGATGCATCCTTTTGACAAAACAAACTAGAACAACACCATCAGAAGCAATCTCCAAGGATCCAATTCACACTGTGCACTTTCAACTGCTGTCAAAATGAGAAACATCTCAGAAGTTAGGACTCCAGCACAGCACTTAGATTCAGAGCTGTATGAATTGCAGAAACACACTGTCTTCTGACATTAAGGAAGGAGCTAGATAATAAACAATGTTAAAATAAGGCAAATTTGCATGTCTTCTTTGCTCCTCTCACAAACCTCTTGCCAGGCTTCCTGGTACAATTTGAAGGAAGCAATGACTGTATATTTAGGAAAACTATTTTAGAAAGCATAAACAACAGACTAATAAAAATAGAACCCAACAAACGAAAAATGAGAAACAAGATATATATAAGACTGTGTGTCCCATGATCATCCCCTTATCTATCACTGTCCTTCCTTCCCTTATTTTTGTTTATTATTCTCCCTTGTCACACTGAGGTTCTGAAATTTTACTCACACCGAACTCATGGGAAAATTTCCTTTTTTTTTTTTCATTCTGCAGACCAACAGGAAATATATTTCCTACATTAATAAGTAACTATACTATTTCCTGTTATCTGAAAAGCTGACAATCAGGATTAAAAAAGAGAGGTGGCATTTATATGGTAGGTTAAAAATAACACATGGTATGTGGTTCAGTGGGCAAATTGCAGTCTTGCTTTCTTTGAGTGATAAGGACATGGTGTAACTGCAGGAAGTGAAAGGACAAGATCATTCTTCAGAAAACTGCTGTTCAGTCTCTGCTGATCAATCTGGACAGAGTGTCCTCTTCCAAAAACATCCAATTACTGTTCCCTGTTTCTTCCACCTCATCTCTGGCCATTTTCTCAATGTCTGACTGTCATGGAAAGGATAGTAACAAATGAAACAGTATTTAAAATATAACTATATATTCTGTGTAACTCAACATGTCTAAGTAGCACAAGGTGTCTTTGAGGCTCATATACATTTGAACAATGGCACTTCTCAGACATGTTGAGGTATAAGGTGTAGGATGTAGAAAAGGAGGGAGCCCTTATGACAGATTTGTGTGTATCCAGATACATAACTAAAGCAGCATATGAAGGTAGATCCACACTTCCATATGGAACTATGAATCAGCAGTTTCAACATAGAGAAATACTTGCTCTGTGGTCAGGGACCTTAATTAGGAGTTTCAATAGTTCTCCCTGAGCTGATGGTGTAGGGAGGATGTGACCCTCTCAGTAAAAACTGCAGGGTTTCTAAGTTACTGCATATAAACGTAAACCAGAGATTGTTTTAGAGAGGCATTTAAGCACATGACAGAAGAGAAGGACTGTATCTTCTGCAACATTGCCTCTTCCCATTTACTGAGCAGGCCAAAGAGGAACCTGTTGGAACTAAACATCCAGCTATGGCTCTGGATCTTGGTGATCACTAGTCCCATGTTGCAGGGACATTTATTTTGTAGTTGGCTTGCAACAAAAGTTTACATAAAGTCATCCATTTCTGAATAGCCATTTGGTAAGAAAATGAAACATTGCTGGTTTTCCTTTGAACAGTGAAAATATCCCAAAGCCATGATCACAAGCATACTGTGTGGCACCCTGATTTAGCATGGGCTTGCAAAGAGCAGAACAGTTTATGAAAAGGAGCATTCTGCCTCCTGTATAAAATCTTAGATACTTACACAACCACAAATTCATCTTTTCATATCAAAACCAGGTTTGAACTCTGTCTTGCAGAACATTGAGCTCTTGTCAACAAATCATGAAGCCAAAAGATCTCCAAAAATAGGCAGAATATGATTGCCTCATTGGCAGATCATTATACCTTGGAACTGCCTTAAAAAGAGAAGGTCTAATGTTCTTGAAAAACACAGCAATGATGTCCATTCCCCAACCAGTCTCTGCAGAAGGTATCAATCTTACTATGTAGTAATTGAAATGTGCTTTGAAATCTTTCACATGCACATTGTGCTATGATACATTACAGCTTCTTTTGTGCCTTCCGTGGTTATAAAAATTTAATTATACCATGCATTTTGTCTTAATGTGTTGATCATATAAAGCAACTAGAAATAACTATTGGTTTTATTTAATTCTACATCAAACTTGTGTTGTACCACTAGAATATATCCACATATATATTTCTAAATCAAATTATTTATATATTCTATTATACACTATATATCCATTTGAAAGATTAAATATAAAATGGTTTACTGCATTCTATTCCAATATTGGTTTAATTGATTTCACTTTGGAATTCCAGGCTGTTCAGTTTCATAAAGCTGTTGTCAGTTATTATCTTTCTAAAAATATATAAGTATAGTCACTGACAGTAGCTTTTTATCTTTTTCTCTGTTTCTAATTACTTTGATCAATGTTACTTTTCCAAATTTAAACATTTTGGCAAAATATCCAATGTTTTTCTGTCATTTAGAAAGAAATTACAAATTAGGAAAAATAGGAGTACTGACTTTGCAGACAGAGCAACTACTGGTGTTTACAACAGAACACAATACAAAGCCTTGTCCAAGAAAACATAAGCAAGTTAAATGCCAGCCAGTGAGTGAGTTCATTATCTCTGACTTCATGAAATGCTTCCAAACGTCAAAAATCAATGCAGGTCAGAAAAGATCGGGTTCTTCTGGTTTTTTGTTGTTTTGTTTTGTTTTGTTTTGTTTTGTTTTTTTGGTTTTTTTTTTTGTATTTCATCCAGAAATGAAGGAGAATTCATTAAAATAAAAATTATTTTTCCTGAAGAAAGCAAGAGTCTGAGACTATTGCAGAGAGATTGCATATGCATCCTTCCCATATACTCTGCAAGAGAGAATCTCACATAAGTCTTCAAACTTGATATAGGAGATGAAGAAAAGTTCAGGAAAAAAAAATCTTATTTTGCTTTGATTCTCACCAAATTGACATTTGTCTCTCTTGACTTTGATGCAAACAAGAGAGGGTGGGGCAGAGAAGGGGGGAAGCACCTGAATTTAGTATCTTCCTTTTGCATTTATATAAACTTCTCAGTTTTGGCAGCAGGTGACAAGTGCTGAAAGAAGTGCTTTCTGCCTCAGTCTATGTTTCTCCACATCTAGATGTTAGTAAAAGAGTGCTCCAGTGCTGTTCTGTAGCTCAAAATATCCTGGGTGAGTTTTAATAAACCTTAGATAAATCAAAGGATCTATCTACAGTCAGATAATGATTTTATCTTTATGAGTTACCTATTCAATAGAGCAACAGGTTGAAGGGTGCTCTGGAGGCCTTCCAGTGATCCATATTGCCTTATTCACTAACTCTCAGAACATCTTTAACAAGTCCACATGGGAGTTTCACCAAATACAGCTAAAAAATTACTCTGCCTCCACAGGACCTGCAAAATGAGTAGAAATTCCAAAAGAAAAAAAAATATGCAGAAACAATATCCCAAGATTTTGCAAGCTACATAGGGACAAGATAGAGCTGATTCCTGGAGAGGAAGATATCTCTGCATGACAAAAGCTGTTGAGGGAATTAAATTTATGGGAAAGAACAATGCATGAAGACTTTTTCCTCCAGAACACGCTATAAATTTTTAATATGTACATGGAGCTGGCAGGGTGCCATTTTCTGCGCCTCATTTAACTCCGTAAACTGCCTATGGCTGTATTTCTCCACTTCAGAAGGCTGATGGACTAAGCCACCCTTTCCACAAAATGCACTGGTGTTTTTTGGGAGTCTTCCCCAGGTATTCCTAATCTGATGTATTCCTTATTATGTTATTTGCTCCTCAATTAGCCAAGTGAGATTCTGCTTATCAGGGAAGACCAGCTCTAAATTCTAAGTCTTTAGTCCTGTTAGAGAGGACTTGCCTTTAGTGGGCAGCAGGTGTATTTCTTTGCTTGGAAGACAGTTCAGACAATTTGGAACTTGTGCAATAAGCTTTCTGTTTACCCCTCTGCACCAACCAAATGTAGGCAACATGAGCTCCTCAGCTCTTGCTTTAACAAACTAAAGCAAATTCACATGCAAGTCACGAGAGAATGTGCCAGTCATATCTCATATTAGTTTTGACATGACATAATTCTTCTGCTCTTGACCAGCATGTGGTAATGTCATCATTCTTCCAGCTTTGTTGAGAAGCAAAATTGTACACATATTTATATCTATTATTTTACAATAATAAAGTTGTTTCTGACATATTTTTATAACCAAAACAAGCAATGACCTGCCAAGTTGCTCCCTCTCCATGCTTGTTCCTATTACCTCATCTCCACACTCTGTTTTCAGAGGATTAAGGAGGAGGAGCATCTGGTTTCACTGACCAAATAGAAGTGGATGCTGGTCAGTTTTTCATTAGATAGAATGTGTGACAAATTTTTGCCCTGAAAATATTTGCTTAGAGACACAGTGTCCTTCTGCATGGGTGAAAAGCCATCATTTGGAGCACCACTCACTAAATTGATATGAACTTCTGCCAAGTGGGCAACACTTGTCATAAAAGCTTTTACCAGAGGGGTTCATTTACATCCTGTATCGGTTTGAAAGACAGGTGTCTGTTAAGGAAGGCAGGAGCCTCCCTTGGAATGGGAAACTGTAACCTCTCTCCCTCTGAATTATTATAAATTTGAAATCAAGAGGCTCTCAGGCAAAGATATGGGAATAGGAATAACAGTTCTTTACTAATATCTAAAACAAAGCTAACAAATAGCAACAACTATGGCGTTAACCAACAAACAGAACCAGAAACCCAGTGGCAGCCTGCTGGGCTTCAGGCACCTTTTCTCTTTGGTGCAGTTCCAGTCACAGCCTGCAGGGGGCGCTCTGGGTGTGATGATTCCCTGGTGGCTGCAGGGGGCGCTCCGGCGTGAGCTCAGGTAGCACAACAGAAATGGCGGCTGCCCGAGGCAGGGAGGGATGGAGGAGACCCTTTGTTTCACAGACCCTCAGGGGGCGGCTGGTGTTGGTGCCGCAGCAGGATCCCCGGACACAGGGAGCTGCGACAGCAGGAGGCCCTGGCATGCACGGGGAGCCCAGTTACAGTGTAGCAAAAAACTCCGAGCAGCGCTGAGGAGCAGGGGAGAGACAGGCTGGTGGCAGGCAGGTCGGCTCCCAATGGGGGGCAGAGGCAAAAACTCACAGCAGAAAAACCGGCAGCTCCATGCTGTCTTCTCAGTGGCCATGGGTTCAGCAGACAGCAGCTCCAACTGTCCAGCTCCGAGGGTCTCGAGCAAGCGACTGCCCTCCCCCTGCCCTTGCTTTTTCAGTCCCCAAAATCTCAAATTGTCAGGCCCTGCTTCCATGAGAGGGATTCTGCCCCACCCTGCCAAGGAGAAAGGCCCTAGCCATGTGCTTTGTTTCTCTTAAGTACCCAGCCATTAGCTCAGTCATTAGTTCCTTAGCAACCCATGGGAGAAAAATTCCTGAGGAAAAAAAAACCAAAAAAAATCTAGATCCAAACTCTAACATGCCCACATCACAGACTGCCAAATTGCACCAAAACATCCATACCACCCACATTTCATTTAGATTAAAGCATTTCATGTTCTGGAAGTTGAATATGCATACATTTCAAGAGAGGTTAAAATGGTACCTAACTCAGACAGAAAATTATTTTGGTGAAGACAGCATGTATGCTCACAGCAAACAAAAAAGGTGCTGTGCTGCTAAAGAGGAAAAGGAGTAACACCACTATTTCTGTGTCCTAAATATTGGCTGTTCTAATGCTTAATTACTTTAGGAAATAGCCACTTATTCAAGGTTAAATTTTTCTAACTTCAACTTCCTGTGATTTAACCTTGATATGCCTTTGAAAGCAAAGATGAAAAGTCTCCCACTATCTTTTCTACATCTTTTCCACATGTAAGTACCTATGCACAAAGATCAAGCCACCTGTCGTGGGTTGACCCCGGCCAGGGGCCAGGTGCCCACTCAGTCACTCTATCACTCCCCCTCCCACTGGGAGATGGGAGAGGATAATATTCAAAAATACTATCAGGGTGAGTAAAAGCAGTTTTATTACAGTGGGAAAAAAAATAGAACAAGCAAGTTGAAAGTTGCGCGCGCAAGAGCAAGAAGGGAAAACAATCAATCTCTGCTTCCCATCAGCAGCGATGTCCGGACACTTTCTGGGAAGCAGGGCTCCAGCACACGTGGTGGTTGTTCGGGGAGGCAAACATGGGCCAGCCCTGAGTGCCTCCTCCTCTTCCTCTCTTCCTTCCCTTATATATCTGAGCTGATGTCATATGGTACGGAATATCCCTTTGGCTGACTGGGGTCAGCTGGCCTGCTGGTGTCCCCTCCCAGGATCTTGCCCCCCCCATCCCCTTCAGTGGGGGAAGGAATGTCACAGGGACAGCACAGCTTGGCAGTAGCCAAAACACTGCTCTGTTATCAACACCAGCTACCAAAGCAAAGCACAGCTGTGTAAGGCCTGTGAGCTTTACCCCAGTCAGACCCAATACACCACCTCTTCACTTTTTTTGATAAGCTGAATAAATATAGCTCCTTAAATCTCCTATCACCAGGATTCCTCAATCTTATTTGTGTCTTTCCTGTGAACTCTCTGCAGTATTTTCACATCTTCTGGAAGTGCAGACACTAGAATCACACATACTATTCCATGGTGTGTACAGGCAAGGTCACTGCCCCACCTCTGTTTGAGATTCCTCTTTCATGGACTCAAGTGCTGAGTTCTTGGCACGGCATCTCAATGAGAAAGCTCTTTTTAGTGGTTTGCACTTCACCCAAAGTTCTTCTCTTGAGCACAAAGTTATCCCAGTTTACATATTTTGTTGAGGCATCTAATTATCAGTCTCATATAACAAGGTAAATGAAGAGACTCCTGGTGTTGCCTGTCAGTGTTAGTTTTAACAAGGCAGCTGGGACATGCAAGATCCTAAATGAGGCACCTCAGGCTAATACGTGAAAGCAGTCTGAAAAAGGGTCTGAACTTCCATCTTCTGGGGTGTTCTGATGTACTTCAGATATAAACTCTGTTCTGTATTCCAAGATACAACACTTTGTATATGGTTGTATTACAATCTACTTAGCAAGCTTTGACCTTTAACTCAGTGTTCCAAGCATTCCGTAACCTGAGCTCTCATTAACCTTTTCTCTTTCTTATTTTGGCCTCCTTAGTCCTTTTGTAAACTTTACTAGGAAAGAATCACTGCTAAATTAAAAGATCACCTTTCTAGTGAAAAATTAAATTTAGGGAAGCATTCAGTAAAAGAGGATGTATCAATGATACCTCAAAAGAACTGTACTTTGATATATGTCAACTGTTTGTATTTCTTAACAATTCTACAATGCACATTGTTTATCAAATAGCTATGTACTTAGTGAAATGCTCTGGAGAAAGTAAAGTATTCTGTAACAGCAGAGTTGCTATTATCAGTCACTCTTACATTTTATAACAGACAACAGGTTTTTATTACAATGCTCTCCATCCATAAAATGAGGTGAATGGCATTCATTACTTTTGAATATTGTCTAAATATGGCCATACATGAAGTGTAAGTTCAATTTGGGAGATTGGTAGAGTATGTGAATTGATCAGCCATATGAAATGAATTTTCCATCGTATTAGACGTGCCCTTTGCAAGATTAAACACAGATGGTCCAGGAAGAATGAATCCATACAGAGGACTAATAGTGTTATCCCATAGAGAAAGAAGTCCTCCATCTGTGTGGTAATTTGATGGGGGTAACTGAAATATTCCAGCTCTCATTGTAATGATTTTTAGATTCTGCTACCTTTATTTATGAAAGTATTTTTCTAAGTGACAGCACCTGGTGACGTCTATATCGTTGTTTGAAGAGAGGAGTTACTGATCGGTAAGGTGTTAATCATCATAATTAAAACCAGGAAAAAAAAAGTTTAGTTAATATTTTTGCAAGTTTATAAACTGCACCCTTAATATTGTATCATTTTTTATGATTTATAATTGATATATTTTCTTATTTGCTGAATATCTACATAGAAAAATTAGATTAAAAGGGGAACTAAAAAGAAGTGCTGCTAGCAGTTCATCTGTGTCATCGGGGGCCAATGTATCCACTCCTCTGCCCTTTTATCCAGAATGGCCAGTTTAGGCATCCCCTGCTAAAGCTCTGCAAAAGGGCTCTTGGCTGTCTAAGGCTCCACACCATGGAGACAGACAGAACAGGGTGTCTGAGTCCTTCTGAAACCCATTCCCAGTTGAATGTAGCTGTTCTTTCCATGTCCAACACACCTCTTCCTCCTTTCATCACCAAAGCCTAAATAGAAGCTCAAACCTAAGAGCAGCATCCTTCCTTTTTTTGCATTTTCATGGCCTTTTTCCCTAGTTGTTATGGTAGCATTCATTAGCTTAGATCCTTAGAGAGGGCTTTATTTGGTATTTGCTCTGATGTGACCCTCACAATCTCAGCACGAGTTTCACCTGCCAAAGTCTTAGAAGAGGAAAAGCCTTGGTTAGTGGGGCTCTATGTAAAGGCTGTGCACTTCCCCACAGAAATCCCTTCACTTTTGTATAGCATTTGTGAACTATCTTTACCTTCTCTTTCACTTGGTTATAAGACTATATCACCATATACAGCCACCCATATATTTTAATACATTTTAATTCTAGGGAGCCTTTATGTGGTCCCTATTAACTATCACATTAGTGCAATGTTATCTAAATTTCTAATGGTTCGGTTCTTTGCCATAAGACCCTAATAAGTTTTTGTGACCACTTCAAGGTCACACAAAGGTGTCCCTTCTAAAATTCTGTCCAATGCAATCACTGCTACTGAAATACTGTGAGCTGCTAAGGATAAATGCCTCTGATTTCTATGTGCAGTGTGGTGGGATCTTTTTTTCTTTTGCCAGATTTTTTCACATTCATTAAGTCAGGAAAATATATTATTTCTGTCACTTTAGGCCAGATATTTTGACACAAGTCACAAATTGCTAATCCTTTTGCAAACTCAGACAGCAGTCTGACATAGCTCCAGATTTTAAACACATTTTCAGATTGGAGTCCAATGTGTCTTAATCATTTAACTGTGGAATAAAATGCACAGACCTGAAAAATGCATCTGAATTTTTAGGGAGGATTTGATGTCTATAGTATTTTATGCACTCTCATCCCATAAGGCGATTGATCTTTTTAGTATGTCACTGGATAGTAAAGAGGATTGAAAACAGATCCTCAGAAGAAATACTACCTCCCAAATAATCTTAATTATGTCAAATAGCAAAGACCTGACTATTTCAGACAGTTTTTGAGGACTCTATTCATAATATTGTATTCCCATTTGGCTTGGAAAATAAAGTTGAGTGAATGCTGAAGGGATAATTTTAAAAGTTAGTAATCCTCTGACAACAATAAGAGATTTTTTGCCAGTCCTTAGATCCTTTTGAAAATTAATGTTTGGATTATTTAAAGAAGATATTACATGAAAAGTTCTTTCCCTGTTGGAGCATGCTTGTCTTGCTCACCTCTATACCTGCATGCCTGTTTTATGGTGACTTAAATAGGGCAGTGTGTTGCAACAGGAACTTATTAGTATTATTGTAAGCATTTGGAGCACAGGTTCCTTTATATAAACTCAATTATATTCCACTGGTTTTAGATTTTTAATTTTTCAATGCATTAGTTGGCTTTGCAGCAATTAGGCACCTAATTAATGTTTGGGACTATATTTATCTGTAGCGGTGGTTCTGAACCAGGAAGGATGAGGACTTCCGGTGGCATGTTCCACAGACAGAGAGTTTCCCCCTGAAGCTGCCAGAGACAGTGGTTTGGACCACCAAGCCACGAACCCCAAGTTTCTGCTATTGGTTCCTTGATTTGTCTGTTATGTGTCCCAGCTCTGGAACATTCCCTGTTACCCGGTTGTTCATTCGTTGTTCTCTCTACCCCCCTCCCCTCCCTAAACCTCATTCGACTATGCACCCTGGTCCCTCCCTTGTATTGCCCCTGTGCCCTCAGTTTATTGGATGTTATTCCTCCCTTAAATACCCACGGAATGAGCTATTCAGGGCTCTTAGTCCCTGAGCTCCCTTGGGGGTAATAAACCTACCGAACTCTCATACTAAGAGTCCTCCTTCTTTGGGTAGTTCTTTGCTATCCTGCCGTGCTCTGAGAGCAACAACTCCTCAGCCCGAAAGCAGACTAGCGGTGCCCATAGTCGGCTCCCCGGTTAAGCCCTATCGATTGGAAATCGAATGGCTTTTCAGGGTCGCGCTAGCGCTCTGCCGCCGGGACCAGAGCGGGATAAAAAGCAGGGAATGCAACATTTATCAGATAATGCTAATGCACATTTTTCTTAGCACCATAATTTAGTCTGCTTAAATACAAAGGGCTAAATCATATGAGACACCTTTTCAGGCCTGACAGCCAGTAAGTTATTTTCTGCTGTTACACAAGGACAAACTATTTTCCTGTAGATCTCTTTTACCACGAGCCTTCTTGATGAGGCAAGTGTACAGATTAAGGCAGGTCATGGAGTTGAAGGTTCATTTTGGAGACTCATATTTGAATTATATTTGCTGCTGATTTAAAGACATGTTCTATGATTTTTCAGCTTTTTTTTTTTTAATGGGGAAGTCAAGGTTCATCCTTCCTAAAAGAAGCCTCTGCACAGTGTATTCAGTGTATCTTTCCATGTTGAAATAAAAATGTAAGGATAAGTACAAAAGAAAGAGAAAAGAAGTGGAAAATACTATTTTGAGAATACACAGAACAAAATAATATTTGCAAATAGTCAATTTATTTGTGAATTTATACTAAAAACATTATAGTGCCAAGGAGAATGGAAATCAAGATGAGGTTTGTAAGGCATTTCACTGGTGTAACTGGATTTTTTCTCATGTGAGACATTGAATACTGAGTGAATGCATAGAAATTTTGTGACCATGACAGAAAGTAAAGTGCAATCTACACTTCCATTTTTGATGGTTTAAGAATTACTTGAATGTGAAAAAGAATGCATTTTATATGACACTAGCACCATGAGGTTTTATTAAGAATTTTAAAAAAACATTTCTCACCACTTTGCACAAGCAGTGCATCTCTATTTTATGCTTTCCCATTCAATTCACTTTGCACATGAACCCTCCTTTTTCTAGTTCTCTTTGAAAAAGTATAAATTGCATGACCCCTAGAAATGGAATGCAACAAACAGCTCTTGCATGTAATATCATGCTTACTCTGAGTTGAAGAACTATGAGATCATTAAAGCCGAATATGAATTTTGTCCAGTGCTTTAAGAGCAGTAGGGAATAGAATAGCCAGTGTTTAAAAATACACTCACAAAAATCTGCACAGCCTCTCCCCACTGTACTCTAAATATGATTTACTATCCAACAAGGTAAATAAGATGGACTTGTTAGAAAAAATAGCAAAATAACAAATCAAAACATACCACACACAAGAAAAAACCAAACAAAAACCCAAAAAACACCCTAGCAACCACAAAAATGCACAGGTCTCCTGGAGAGCAGACCATGGCAGCATTGTTGCGACAAATGCATACACAGTTAAGAGTGTAATTAAAGGTTATGAAATGGTTTAAATCTCCTTTAAAAAATGGCAGTATGATATGTTTTAGCTTTTTGTTGCCTGGAAAATAATAAAATTTAAAGTGAAAAAACCAAAACACCACAAATCCTTACAGAAAATCAAATTATTTTTCTCTCATAAAAGTAATATCCTAAGAAAACACAACTAAAGCCTCTGTATTTTTAAGTCCCTGGTTTAGGGAAAAGATACAGCCATTGTATTAATGTTCAGAATGGGCTTAGGTACTTTGCTGAACAGGAATGGAAGTAAGCATATGTTTTAAATTAATCACATGCATAAGTGTTGTCTTGACCCAGAGCAAAGCAGCACTTGGCATTAGTGAAAGCAATTTTCTGCAACAAAAGTTAAATTCAGCCTTTAAATTTTAATGCCTCTGATTGACCTTTCCTTTCACTATTGTTTATAGCCTACATTATTCTTTATTGTCTAAAATTATCAATTCATATCAAGTTAATGGCAAACTGATGCTTTGAAAATATCTTCTATTTCTTTGAAAGAACATTATTATTTTAATAATGGTTGAAAGTGTATTATGTTTCCTGAGTCAGTGGTATCATAAATCAAACCCAGAAGCCCATTTCTTTTCCCAAGCTACATGTAGAAACACGTAATTCCACTCCCAGCCCTCCATATGTGCTTTTGCATAGTTTTTACCCTAACCACTGAAAAATGCCCATAAAATAAATTGTGATGTTGAATTGATGGGCTGTATAATCTGTGAGGAAACTGTCAGTTTTACTCTGACATTTCTCAAGGGATTTCAATGTCACAAACTGCAAGGAGGGTTAGAATTATGGAATTATCCTTCAAAGCTGATTATTAATGTGTAACGCTTATTTCATTTAAACTGGCATCCCATGGAAGATGACACATCCAACACCCGAACTTCACTTATTTGCCCCAGTGACAGAAATAACTTATTGCAACCATGGAATATTTGGCATGCTGTCCTAAAAGCTGAAGGTGGAAAATCTCTCTTGGAGGAGTCATTGCTTACATTTTCAGCAACTTTTCAGACAGTTACATGTGTCTGCAAGCATTTATGAGATACACATCCTGCTTTATATCAAAACTAGTGACCTCCTCTTAAACATTCCACCAAATTGCACTGAAATCCAATTTTTTGTCTACCCCCAGTGTTAACACTAGATTATATATTTAAGCTACAATCCTTATTTATTAGTTCCAGACAATCAATGGATACTGTGCATATTGTTAAGCATTTTCATTCCACAGTCATATAGTTAACTGTTTTAAACATATTCATGTCAGGGATGTTAAAAGAGATGTGTTTGTCTTTACCATAGGTTTAATTCTGGTTTTTGGGGAAATTATTAACTTCATTAGTAGCTTTTCATTGTGCTGGTACAATTTTGTGTAGAGTGATGGAAAGTTCTTCCACATCATCCAGAAGTCTCCTGTACTGGCCACATCTCCCTGCAGTGGCGTTTTACCAGGGGAAGACCAAAATCTGAAGTGTGTTTTATGATGACCTGGTGAGATCACATCTCCTCCAACAGCAGAAAAACTTTCAGTTTCTATTCCCTATGTATTACAAAATGTGAGCCACAAACTATAAACCAGGAAGTATGGATAATACAACTTCATGTATGGTTTCAAAACAATATTGTTCCCACACATGATCACTTTACCTGAGTATGTTTTTTTCTGTTATAATTTTTAATTTATTACTTCTTCCTTGCATGGACACATCCATTTTTATTCTACTTTGTGGAAAAGTAAACAGAAATCATGAACACCAGAATAATCTATCAATTTTTAACTCTTGGTTTGTCTCTCCACTTACTTCTAAATCTTTACTGAACTGATTCACTGACAAATAGCTTAGTTGAGATCCCAGAGGGGAAACTTTTTAATGAGTAACTTTATTTTGAATACCCAATTAGAGAATACATAACCTTAGACAGTTTTTAGAAATATTTCCTTTACATCAAATTTTATGCTATTATGAGTCCCAAATACTTTTTCATTATTTCAGAAAGTTTTTCTTTTCTTTCCTGAGTTCACCTTACTCCTTTTTTATCCACTGTTGACTCAAAACTTTACAGTATTTAGTTTTGAAAAATACATGGTATGTGATGTTTGAAAAGTATGGAATGGGACTGAGATTTCCACGCACAGGGAAATTATAGCTCGCTGGTTCCTCTGTCCAGTCCGGAGAAGTACAACAGATTCCAGCTGGCTATATTTCCAGGAGTGCCCCTGTCCCCAGGGCACTCTGGCAGCATCTTCTAGACACTTAGCCAGAGAAACTGCGGCCTGCGTTGTAGTGCAGGAATATCGCCGTCCGCCTTCCGCCTCGGTGGTGTGGAGGTGGTCGCTAGCAGAGGCGGATGCGACGAGGGTCCTCGGGGGCCAGCCTCGTCCCCTGTCACCGGGCGTTTCTGTGCCCTAGCTCTCCAGCTAGCAATGCCGGTAGGCAAACTAATATCCGCACCTCAGGGGGATCTTCCAACCCAGGTAGATAGAGACACTGACACGGAGGTTCAGCACTCTGCGGCACCGGGGGTCGGAAGACCTCGAGCCCTCAATGACACAGCCTTTTATTGTACACAATCCACCAATCACCGAGGGGCCCGGGGGAGGAACTAGGGAAGAGCATGGGACAGGGAACCAACCAGGGAGGTAAGGGGGTGGAGAAGGGGTGACAGACGACAGAACGATACAATGAACAACCGAGTGTAACAGAATTTACTGGAACATGGGAGCGGTGAACTAACGATGGGCAGGTGGTGCTAGCCTATCAGTCTAGAGGGTGTAAACTTATCTGAAGCCCATCCTATTCGGGCTAAACCACGTCTTGCCCCGCCTCAGGGGAATCCTCCTCTTCCCCGCAGGGCTTCCTCATTGGAAAAGTCTCTTGGGCCACCTGCACCACCGCCACATCTCCCCCGCTCTTATTATTTAAAGCAAGTAAACGTGTAACTAAAGATATGATGAAGCATTTCAAACAGCTCAAAAGACACAAAACAACGAAAATAATTAGCAAAACTAACAAAAAGGTACGGATGATCTGTGAAACCCAACCAGAGAGTCCCCAGCGTCCGAATAAATTTTCCAACCAGTCCTTTCCTTCCACGCGCAGTTGATGGACTTGTTCTTGAATTTGCTGGATGGTTTTCTTGATGTCCTGCGTGTGTGAGGAGAGGTTAAAACAGCACATCCCCTCGAATTCCTGACATCCGTGGCCGTGCAGCAAAAGTAGGTAGTCGATGGCAGCTCTGTTTTGAAGTGTTGCCTGCCTGGTAGTTTCCTCATCCGTGAGGAGTTCTGCCAATGCCCGCGATGTTAAATTGGCCTGCTTTCCCAGCCAATGCTCGTGGTGAGAAAGCTCACCTAGGGCTTTGGCTGCCGCCACCCAGGGCAGAAAGGCAGAGGCCGCGACCCTTTTTGAAAATGACCAGGAGACCACGTTGCTGTCGCAATTTTGATCCAAATCTAGGGTGGCTCGTTTTTGACAGTCTGATCTGGTGCGGTTCCTCCAGGTCATAAGTTGTTTAGTGCCGGGTGTTAGCAGGGAGAGCCGACCGATTGTGCAGGGCCCTCCTTGCAAATTACGAGGAATCCCAGCCCAAGCCCGATCACCGCAAATCAGGAAAAACCCGTCAGGGAGTCTCCTGGGGGAATCAATGGGTGCCGACCATGTAACATTTGCAAATCTGCACCAATCATCTTTGCTGTATAAATTTTTGTAATTTGGAGAAACATTCAAGGTTGGTTTAACGACTGGGAGAACTACCACTGTATTTATTTTTGGTCTAGTTTCTCTTGCGGCTTCTACTTCTCTTTCCAATTCCCAGTTCCTTCTCTTAGCCCAAATCGAGCTATACATAATTTGCCTACGATGCCTACGGGTGGTGGGATCGGTGAAGATGGTGCAAAAGGCAGGCTGCGCTGACCCCAGCAAGTCCAGTTCTTGGGGTTCAGTGTGCATGAATGGTAAAGCCTGCAGCCACTGATTCCAGTCACGGGACCGGTGGGTTCCCGAGAAGATGGTGTGGTATTCTGGCCAAGTCTCGGGAATTCCTACCAGGCAAGTCGACAAGGGGCTGCTTGCCGAAGGAGTATTTAGGCAGAAGTCACTCTGGCCGATGGCTTTTGCCAGCGTGACCCACACATTCTCCTTTGGCTGCTGCACGATCCACGGATATGCTCTCTGGAGCATCAGCATCAGTAGGATGACTTTAAGGACTGGCTTTTCCATCTCTCCCTGGGGGTCTCTGGGAAAAATAAAATGAGAACTTAACTCGGTACAAGGAGCAAATGAAACAAAACAGAACTGAACTCCTTGATCTCCCCCCTCTCCTTTAAACGAACGGGAAACAGACAGGGGTAGGGACACACATGAGGTAAGTCAGAAGGGAAGATTGGAGAAGTGTAGAAAACATGCCGGGCACTCTACGATCCGCCTGCCGATGGTTGCTCCTAGCTCGCCTGAGGGACCTCGAATGCCCTAACCGCAAGGTGGGCAGACGAGGGAGACACGCAGCCTCATCAGGGGCTAGGAGCGTTGGTGGGTCGTGAGTTGTTCCCGGAACCGCGGAGGAATTAGGGAGGACTCGACAGCTGGGTAGCAGAATGGCTTTATTCTTCTGAGTCCCGGAGCTGAAGGGCCCCGAGCTAGCTCAGACAATGACTTATAACAGAACCAGTGGGCCAATAAGGAGAGGGAAGGGAGGCGGAGCTGGGGAGGAGTATGGGGATCACAGTCAATGGGATGGGAGCAGGGGAGGGGATAAGGGTAGGTGACAAATCAAGGGTAACACAACTAAGAACTCTCTGGAAAAATGGGATAGTACAAACTTAAAGGAACAGCTTATAGAACCAATGACTATCGACTAGGAGGAGTCAGGGGGGTGGCCCATACCTGGGCTAAACTATTGATGTTTCAATCCCTGGGGTGGTATTGGGACTCGCCCACTAGGGGCGTCCAAGGGGTTTTTACCGCCGCTACAGAGAAGGGTAAAACGGGTTGTCCAGTCTAGTCTTATCTTCCTCCGGCGTCTCCGATGTCTTCTCTTTCTTGTTCTTCGTCCCGGAGAGGTCTCGGAGGGTCGTCGAAGCCAGGTAAGTACTTTCTTTTTCTTTTCTTCCAGGCTTCACACGCCTGGAAGCCTTCTAGTTGCGATGACTGTGGTGGTCTCCCTTCTGAAAAACAGGCTTGCTTTCTCTGCTTAGGCCCCCGGTACGGACGCATGTACCTGGCAGGTACCTACTTTGGCCCATCTGGGGTGGACACACATGCATATCCTCTGCCCCAGACGATCAGCGGGAGGGGCCCCTCGACCTCGTGGGTCTCAGGGTCCCTCACCAGCACCGGCGGATGTTCCTTCAATTTAGAGTTAGCCGAATTACTGAAATGCTGGAATACAGGGGGGACGGGCTCTTCAGGCGTACAATTCAAAAAGTTAATGGTGAAGAGTGCCTTGCAGAGTTGCTCAATGGGCGATTTCCTCCCTGCACCTCCCTGCTGCTGGTGGAGGACTCTTTTGAGTGTACCATGAGTCCTCTCCACGATGGCCTGCCCCGTAGGGGAGTGAGGGATGCCGGTGACGTGTGCAACCCCTCACTCCTGGAGCAACCCACAGAGATGGGCAGAGGTGTAAGCTGGGCCATTGTCCGTTTTTATCTTCTTTGGGGTGCCTAAAACAGAGAAAGCCATCAACAAATGTTTACAGACATCCTTTGCTTTCTCGCCTGCTTGGGCGGAAGCAAACACCACATGGCTGAAAGTGTCCACGGAGACGTGGACGTATTTCAGCCTACCAAATTCAGGGATGTGCGTCACATCCATCTGCCAAATTTCATTTGCTACCAGCCCTCGGGGGTTTACCCCCGGATGTAGAGAGGGCAGTTGATATGATTGGCAGCTGGGACATGTCGCCACAATCGCTCTCGCTTGCTCCAGAGGCAGGTGTAACATCCTCCAGAGAGCGGGAGCGTTCTGATGGTAAAACTGGTGGGACAATTTGGCTTCCGCGAAGATGTCAGGTATGTTGGCAGACCGTACCAGCGCAGCCACTGCCAAAGAGTCTGCCCTGCGGTTCCCCTCACTGATGTAACCGGGGAGATCTTGATGTGACCTTACATGCATCACGTGGAATGGGTGCTCTCGGTGGGACAGCAGGTACACTAGCCTCGAGAGCAGCCCGAACAAATTTTGGTTCGAGACCTCCTTTAATAAACTGTGTTCCGCCCTGACAGTTACTCCAGCAACATAGGCCGAATCTGTGACCAGATTGAGAGGCTCCTGGAACCTTTCGAAGACTCTGACGACGGCTGCTAACTCTGCAATCTGTGGGGATCCTTCTACCACATGGACCTCAGATTCCCACTCCTGGGTCTGGGGGTCCTTCCAAGTCATAACTGAGTTATGGGAGGACCCTGAGCCGTCGGTGAAAACAGAGCATTTTTTACCGGTTTTTTGGATTGCATGAACTTTGGAGCCAAATTGAAATTTGTATTAAAGAGGTGGTGTTTCAATTTCTTGCCCGTAATTTTGCCTGAGAAACTGTCTAGGGCAAACTGGAGGCTCTCATTGGATTGGACCAACTTGTCCAAATCCTCTTCCTTCCAGGGCACACGTAGGCATGCAAGATCACACCCCGCTAGGGTGCGGAGCCTGGTCCTCGCTGTCGATATGAGCGAGGCCACCAGTTCCTGTGGCGTTGTTATAGTCTTAGACGGAGTGTGAGGGAGGAACACCCACTCTATGATCAAGAGGGAGTCCTTCAACCTCCCGTCCCACTGGAAGATCAGTGCGTGTAAATGCGGGACCAGCCCCAAGATGACACACTGGAATGGCAGGTCTGGAGCCACCCTGTGAGCGTGCCGGGTAGCCAAGGCCCTCTGCACCTTACCAATGGATTCCATGGCATCCAGCGTCAGCTCCTTTGGAGAATCCAGTCCCTCACCGCCCTTTAGTAGCTGGAACAAGGGGGCGAGGTCGGCCGTCGTCAGCCCCAGCAGTGGACGAACCAAGTTGATGGAACCGCACAGCTGGTGGAGATCACGCAGCGTCCTGGGCGTTAGAGACTGAAAATAGTTCATGCCTCAAACATTGATATAAAGTTTTGATCAGAGAAGCTTCCCTGAAGATACCTGACTAGGACTTTGGACTGCGCTAAACTGCTGAGATTAGATAAAGGGAAAAGCCGATTGTTCAGTCATCTCAGTCTAAAGGAAAGGAATTCGTCCACAGAAGCTGAAGTCACCAGCTGTACTGAGAATCATTTCTGGCTGAGTTTGGGGTGGGGGGGCAAAGCACAGCTCACAGAAGCCACGTTTACACAGCCCTCCCCCAGGTGAAGGGGGGAGGAGGATGGCATAACCTCTGATCAGAGGCAATACACACGCATCCTCCAGTACACAAACTGGCCCAGCTGTGAAGCCTCCCCAACCCCACAAGCCACATCCACGGGACTCTCACGTGAGAGGCAGCTGAGGGGGAGTCACAATCTATCACAGACCCCCCAAAGTGCTCCCCAGACGCCTTGCACCACAGGACTGCACGTGATGCAAGCAGAGTCTGCTGCTAGAGGCTGCCCCCTCCCCCAGGGGGACAAGCGTGGACATTTCCACCTGGCCTGAGTGTATATCAACCCATGGCACTCTGTGCTTTTTGGGGGGACTTCCACCACCGAGAAGAGGACATCAGAACACCAATGGGACCCATGGAGTGGTGATACCTTTTTGTCCCTGTCCCTCTCTGTCCCCCCCTATCTTTCTCCCTACTCTCTCTTTTCTCTCTTTTCGTCTCTCTCTCTCTTTCTGATTTCTCCCTACTCCCTCTTTTCTCTCTCTTCTTCTCTCTCTCTCTCTCATATTTACTATCAAATAAAACTCATACTATTGATTAGCATATGGTCTCGCTTGTACCTTAATTCGGGCAGAGGTATCTCTAAAGAACTTTAATAATTATATCTTAACATTTCTGGCGTAGTCGGCAGGATGGCATTCTCTGACCCAAAGTGCCTTTCATAATAGTATTGTCTCCTCTCCCAAAATTCGGCATGCTTTGAAATTTTACTGTAATTTTTCTCTGGGGGGTTGTAGAGCTTAATGTCTCACCTGTAATAGACTGAACTCTTGAAAATTCTGATACAACTTTTCCTAAAGATGTTGTAAAGTTTTAATTCCCTTTAGTGTGTTTTGTTGTGTAAATCCAGAATTGGCAGGTTTCAGTCCTGAAGCCAATTCTGCTGCTTGTGTCTTGTGGGGAGGCCCTCCTGTCTGTAGTTGTAGTAAAAGCCTCTCCTTGGTGCTTTGTGCAGAGCCTAAAAACTCCTATTACGTGGTGTTGTGCGGAGCCTAAAAACTCCTGTTTGTTGTGTTGTGCAAAACCTAAAAATAGAGGGGACCCACACCCCTACTTTGTGCGGAGCCAAAAACTCCTGTTTAGAGGGGACCCACACCCCTATAGTACTCTTGTGTTGTGTCTCGTGTAAAATCAGAATTGTCCTGAAGTCAGTCTATAAAATAACCTTGGAGAAAATAAATTATCCTGTCCTTTTAACCTGGTTCGAGAGCAAACCGAGTTTTCTTTTTCTGATCTTTTACAGGTAAAAATCTAAACTCGAGAAAATGAAGAAGAAACCCTTCGCATAATTTATAGCCCACTATGTCTTGTCATTTCATTTCTAAAAATAATTGTAACTTTAATATATAGATATGTTTAATAATACATATTTTGCATATCATAATAATAAGCAAGAGTGTAACAGTCAAAATATGTGTAATATGTCTCATCCAAAAGTCAACATTTCACTGAGCCCCAGAGAAACTGGCATACCTGAGGGGGTTGGGAAAAGTACATTGCTATTGAAGATCGCATCATCTCCCCAAATGTATTTAATAAATTATGATGACACTTGGACTTGCAAGACAAGCAACTATCCTGCACCGCTTGGATTAGCTTGAGGATGTTCTGATAGAAAGTTTTATTCACAGTTGAGTTTAACTCAACATGCTAGTTTAAAATGTGGGATAGTACTCCTGTCCATTTACCCAAATCAAGTCTAAAACTACAACCAATCTCTAGAAAGTCTCACATCACGGGTGCATACCCTCAGTGATTAAACCAGGTATGCATTTAGAGAACTTAACTTGCAAGTCCAACCGGTGTCAAAAAATAGCTTTACAAAATTGTTTAGCATTAAACATGTTGTTACTAAAAAAGCAAAGTGGATGTGAAATGTTAAAGCTTACTAAAACTGAATGTTGTATTACTGTTCACAATGCCACAGTGTCAACTGAAGAAGCTCGAGCCAAGATGAAAGAAATTGCTGATCAAACATCAGAACTTTTCCAATCGCTCCAACCCAAAAACTGGTTTCAAGGAGCAGACCCCAACTCCCAGCTGATGTCCATATGCCACTCTTTGTGCCTAACAGGCTAGGAACAATACCTAATGAAAAATTAGATTAATGATTGCAATTAGATTTGTTTTCTTTAATGATTGAAACAGCTATTGTACGCTGTATAATTACCTGTATTATTGCTTCTGCTTCTTCTGTCTTTTCTCCTACCTTTTCTCCTATCCGCTCTGTAGGTATCACCCCCGTGGACAACCCATAAACTGAAGATCACTGGGAAAGAGACATTAATTACAATGTCTGAGTCACGGGGTGGCTGTCAGAGACTGAAAATAGTTCATGCCTCAAACATTGATATAAAGTTTTGATCAGAGAAGCCTCCCTGAAGATACCTGTCTAGGACTTTGGACTGCGCTAAACTGCTGAGATTAGATAAAGGGAAAAGCCTATAGTTCAATCATCTCAGTCTAAAGGAAAGGAATTCGTCCACAGAAGCTGAAGTCACCAGCTGTACTGAGAATCATTTCTGGCTGAGTTTGGGGTGGGGGGCAAAGCACAGCTCACAGAAGCCACGTTTACACAGCCCTCCCCCAGCTGAAGGGGAGAGGAGGATGGCGTAACCTCTGATCAGAGGCAATACACACGCATCCTCCAGTACACAAACTGGCCCAGCTGTGGAGCCTCCCCAACCCCACAAGCCACATCCACGGGACTCTCACGTGAGAGGCAGCTGAGGGGGAGTCACAATCTATCACAGACCCCCCAAAGTGCTCCCCAGACGCCTTGCACCACAGGAGTGCACGTGATGCAAGCAGAGTCTGCTGCTAGAGGCTGCCCCCTCCCCCAGGGCGACATGCCTGGACATTTCCACCTGGCCTGTATATTAACCCATGGCACTCTGTGCTTTTTGGGGGGACTTCCACCACCGAGAAGAGGACATCAGAACACCAATGGGACCCATGGAGTGGTGATACCTTTTTGTCCCTGTCCCTCTCTGTCCCCCCATCTTTCTCCCTACTCCCTCTTTTCTCTCTCTTCTTCTCTCTCTCTCTCTCTCTCATATTTACTATCAAATAAAACTCATACTATTGATTGGCATATGGTCTCGCTTGTACCTTAATTCGGGCAGAGGTATCTCTAAAGAACTTTAATAATTAGATCATGACACTGGGTTCGTCCTGGATGGTGAGCTGCTGGGGTGCGACGGTCTTTTCTCCGATCCGGATGCCCCGGTACTTCCATGTCTCGGTGCGTTGGACCTTGTCAGGGTGAATCTTCATGCCGGCACGCTCGATGGCACCTATGGTGGCTTTCAATGTCAGGTCCAAAAGATGCTCCGAGGGAGCACATACAAAAACGTCTTCCATGTAATGGTATATAATTGACTTAGGGAAGTCCTTCCTCACCGGCGACAAGATTTTTGAAACGTACCACTGGCAGATTACATGGGAATTTTTCATTCCCTGCCGTAAAACCCGCCAGTGGTACCGGTCCTGGGGCGCCTGCCTGTTGATAGATGGTACAGAGAAGGCAAAGCGTGGCGCATTGTCCGGGTGCAATGGTATTGAAAAAAACAGTCCTTTATGTCCACCATGGCGAGTGGCCATGCTCGGGGGAGCATTGCCGGGGATGGCAATCCTGGCTGAAGAGGACCCATTTTGACAATGGCCTCATTGATCTTTCGGAGGTCGTGGAGGAGCCTCCACCTGCCTCCGCCAGACTTACGAATGACGAAGACGGGGGAATTCCAGGGGCTCTCAGATGGAACGACGTTGCCCTTGGAAATCTGCTCCTCCATGAGGGACCGTAGGGCACTTAACTTCTCCTTTGAAAGGGGCCACTGCTCCACCCTTACCGGCTTGTCTGTCTTCCAAGACAGTGGTGGAACAGAGCCATGGGTGGCGCGCCCTGCAGCGACCCCGGCTAGAAATCCCCTGGTGTATCCGGGATTTCTAGCCTGGTCCCCCACTGAGACAATAGGTCCCGGCCCCAGAGGGTGAAACCGGAGCCCACCACGTAAGGCTTTACCATGGCAACGTGGCCATCCGGTCCCTCCACCAAGATGTTGCTGGTGGACCTCTGGGGCATAATCGCTCCGCCAAGTCCGTTTATCCTTTCAGTGGAAGGCCGAAGCCCCCACTCTGGTGGCCACTCAGACTCAGAAATGATGGTAACGTCCGAGCCCGTGTCCATCATGCCCCGGAGATGCACCGCTGCCTTGCCGTTCTTCAGGCGGGAGGACAGGGTGGGCTTGTCCGTCCTCAGGATCTCACAATACATAGAAGCTGGCGTCTTCCTAGTTCGAGGAAGGTCATCTAGTATCACAATGGCATGCGCCAGCCACTGCCCTCTGGGCACAAACCAGGGGGCTGAGTGGCAGTGTGGCAGTGGTGCAGGTTACCCCAGAAGAAGAATTTCCAATGAGAAAGCCCTGGGGGGAGGAGGAGGGCTCCCCCGAGGTAGAGCAAACAATAGTTTAGCCCAGAAGAGGCTGGGCTCGAGACAGGTTAATACCCCCAGGGCTCATTGGGGAGCACCACCTGCCCATCTGAGTTAGTCACCCCCAGTTTCCTAGAGAGTTCTCAGTTAGTCACCCCCAGTTTCCTAGCGAGTTCTCAGTTACTCAGTTGTTCATTGTATCACTCCCCTGTCTGTAACCCTCGCTCATCCCCCTTCTATCCCTGGTTCGCTCCCTGTCCCCTGCTCCTCCCCAGTTCCTCCCCTCTGCTACCCGGTGATTGGTCACCGGGGGAACAATAAAAGATCGTGTCCCAGGGGAATCGAGGTCCTCCGATCCCCGGTGTCACAGAGTGCAGAACCTCGTGTCTGTGTCTCTTTATTCCTGGGTTGGAGGAACCCCCTGAGGTGTGGGAGAGTTCGCCTACCGAGCAGCTAGCAGGGAGCAAGGGCAAGAGTCGCTCGGCGATTGGGAACGAGGCTGGCCCCCGAGGACCCAAGTCGCATCCGCCTTTGCTAGTAGCCACCTCCACTCCACCGAGGAGGCAGGCGGACGGCCACAGCTGGCGCCCAACGTGCAGCATTTGGTCAGCTTGACCACTTGCCTCATCGGAGCGACCTTCGCCAGAAGCGCGCCGTTGCAGCGTCGGCCGCCCTTCCTGAAGAGCTCCGCGTTTTAGTGGACTTTTCGGGAGGGGAGATCGAGCAACCTCTCTCCCGACGGAGTGTGGAGAGAGCCTCGGTCACCACACCACCCTAGCCAGAGGACTGTGACCGGCGGTCAGGGACGGGAGAGGTGCCAGGGATCCGGGACCCGGCACGTGGAGTAAAATCGCTGCGCAGCGTCCTGAAAGTGAGTTTAAGATTTTCCCCTGATCCCACCGCGTTAGCTTTCCTGTTTACCTCGGCTAGGAGTTGCTGCCGTTATGGGTGCCCGGCTTTCCAGGCAGCAAAAGGGGTTTTACTCCCAAATTAAGGGAGTTTTAACTGCGGAGGGGAAGCGTTTTTCGAAACCTCTTTTAAGGGAATTCGTTAGATGGGTTTTTATTCAGTTTCCCTCGGTTTCTTTAGATTTAGTTCGAGATCTGGGCTTTTGGGACAAAGTCGGGGATTTAGTAACTAAAAAGGTTCGGGAGGGAGATGTTAGCGTTACTCGTTTTTATTCGGTTTTGATTTTAATTTGCGATTCTTTGAGGGGACTTAGTAAGGGGAAAGTTGAAACCCCAGTTCCTTCTACCCCACTTTCCCTACCACCCCACTCTCCTCACCCCCCTTCCCTAAAGCGTCGAGACTCACGTCGAGTGTCGTTTGCCCTCGATCCCCCGCAATCTCCGGCGCTCCCTGACCGGTGGGGAGAGGGCTCCTCCGCACCGGACCTTCCCTTAGATGTTTTACCTATGCCCGAATACCCGATTGCGCCCGTTGTGCCCCCCCTTGTCATAGTTAAGAAAGAGAGGATAGCCACGGTGAAGGGCGGGGTGGCGCCAGCCGCGCGGCCAGCGCGCCTTCCACCCCCCGTTTTGGCGCCAAAAGCCGTTTTGTGCGGGATCCCTCCCCTTCCCCGGACTCCTCCCCTGAGCCTGCCCACGGAGTCCTCCGCCCCCGGGGCCGTCCCTCCCCCTGCGTCGCGTCGGGGCGTGGTATCCCGTCGGCCCCCTCCCATCCCCTCGGGACCTCCAGCCGGCCCCTCGCGGCACCCGTCCCCTCGCACGCTGCCCTTTCCGGCTCCGATTCCCACGCCCCCCCTTCCGGGTCTCAACACCTAGAACCCGGAAGGGAGGGGGCCGAGGCCTGCCGGCACTCAGGACCCCGGAGCCTAGAACCCGGAGGCCCACAGGCCGAGGCCGGTGCCAAGGCCTGGGGCCGGGCCCCAGCCTGCCCGGGTTCAGATCACCCGGAGCCCGGGGGCCTAGGGGGCGCGGCCCAGGAGGCGGGACAAAGCCTGGTAGCCCTACCGGTCCACCTGGGTAGGCGTGGCCGGAATCCCCGGTGGGAGCCTTTTCCATTCTCCCAGCTGCGAGACCTATGTAAGATGATCAGTGACCACGGGCTAGAATCATCTTACAGCCAGGGCATGCTCAGAGCAACCTTTAGGTCCAACCTCTTAGCCCCGGAGGACCTTAAGTCAATTATGGAAGGGATCCTAACTCCTGAAAATTATATGCTATGGGAAAGGGCTTGGAAACGCCTACTAGAGGACCTCCTGGGAGAATACGATGGAGAGGATGAGGTCGATGACCTGACAATGGACCACCTAGCAGGCGAGGGGGACTTTAGCAAGGGTGAGGAGCAGGCTGCACAGCTCCCAACGAGAGCGATTAGAGACATACAGCAGGCTGCGCTCAGGGCCCTCCTGACGCTACCATCTGCAGAGGTGCCTTCAGATGGGTATGCCACCATCAGGCAACAACCAGAGGAGAGCTTTGTTAAGTTTGTAGGCCGAGTGAGGATGGCTCTCGAGAAACAGGAAGAAGACCCCTCAAACCAAGCAAAGCTCCTCCGGTCAGTGGCATACACCAATGCCAACGCTGCCTGCAAGGCAGTCCTAAAAACCCTCCCCAAATTGCCTCGGCCCACCTTAGAGGCAATGTTAGAAGCGTGCGCCGAGATCACCCCCGAGCCATCAGTAGCACCCCCTCCTCCAGGCCGCGGACCCCAACAGCAAAGGAGGTATGTGGCAGCAGCGGGGGCTGCCACCCCTGAAATTGACAATAACCGAACTGGACATAACAAGTGTTATAACTGCGGACAGGGTGGGCACATCGCACGCTTTTGTCCAAAGCCCCGGAGAAATAACACCTCTTGTTCTAAGCCTCCCGCAGGTCCCGGAGCGGTGCTCTGCCCGTGTTGCCGCCAGCACCAGGGAAACGGGCAGAAGAGGGCAGTACAGCACTGCGCTTTGACACCAAATTAAATGCTGACAACACCGGGACCACCATCACCGCTCTGGCGAGACCGCCCGCCACACCCTCGGCGGGGGAGGGGGACACTGCAGCGGCCAAGGACAGGACCAGGTTCCACCTGGTAAGTGCCCACCCTCAACATGTCACCAACACAGACTTTTGTAGTTATAACGTGTTTCTTTGTGGAGACATTTATAAGAGGACAGAGCTTTTGGTCGTGGGGGACTCCACGAGGGGCCCTCTCGGGCTCTCTGTGCTCCCTCAGATTGTTACAGCTGTCCCGGGACAGACTTTTAAAATCACCGCCGCCTGTCACTCGGCCCCCTGGTTCGTGTCCAGGGGCCAGTGGCTGGCTCATGCAATAATTATTCCGGAGGACCTTCCCAAGACGAAGATGACACCACGGGCCATGTACTCAGAGCTCCTGGGGACCGACAAGCCACCCTGTCTTGCCGCCTCAAAAACGGCAAGGCAGCGGTGCACATCCGAGGAATGATGGACACAGGATCAGACGTGACTATCATTTCAGCAGCAGAGTGGCCACATGGATGGGGGCTCCGGCCCTCAACCGAAAACATCACCGGACTTGGGGGAGCCGTTATGCCCCAGAGGTCCACTAATAACATCTTGGTGGAGGGGCCGGACGGTCATGTTGCCACGGTAAGACCATACGTGGTGGCCTCTGGCTTCAACCTCTGGGGCAGGGACCTTTTGTCGCAATGGGGGACCAGGCTAGAAATCCCAGATACACCAGGGGATTTCTAGCTGGGGCCGCTGCTGGGCACCCCACCCATGGCTCTGTTCCGCAACTCACCTGGAAAACTGACAAGCCGGTGTGGGTGGAGCAGTGGCCCCTCACTAAAGATAAGTTGAGCGCCCTACGGTCCCTTGTGGAGGAGCAAATTTCCAAGGGTAATGTTATCCCATCAGACAGCCCTTGGAACTCCCCTGTCTTTGTCATCCGCAAGGCTGGCGGAGGCGGGTGGAGGCTTCTCCACGACCTACGTAAGATTAACGAGGTCATTGTTGACATGGGTCCCCTTCAGCCGGGATTACCATCCCCGGCAATGCTCCCCCGAGCGTGGCCACTCGCAGTTATTGACATCAAGGACTGCTTCTTCTCGATCCCGTTGCACCCAAATGATGCGCCACGGTTTGCCTTTTCTGTGCCGTCTGTGAACAGGCAAGCACCCCAGGAGAGGTACCACTGGCGGGTGTTGCCCCAGGGAATAAAAAACTCCCCCGTCATCTGCCAGTGGTACATCGCCCGAATACTCTCGCCTGTTTGGAAGACCTTCACCAAATCCATAATTTTCCACTACATGGACGATGTTCTTGTCTGTGCTCCTTCCGAGCACCTACTAGAAAAGACTCTCAAAGCCACCATCGATGCCATCCAGCGTGCCGGGATGACCATCCATCCGGACAAAGTACAACGCACCCTACCGTGGAAGTACCTCGGCATCCGCATGGGAGAGCAGACCGTCGCACCCCAGCAGCTCAACATCGTGGACGAGCCCAGGACCCTGCGGGAGTTACATCAGCTATGCGGGAGTATCAACTGGGTTCGTCCTCTGCTGGGGCTGACGACAGCAGACCTCGCCCCCTTGTTCGATCTCCTGAAGGGCGGTGAGGGACTCGACTCTCCAAAGCAGCTTACCACCGATGCCAGGGCTTCCATAGGTAAGGTGCGCAAAGCCTTAGTCTCCAGGCACGCCCATAGAGTGGCCCCGGACCTGCCTTTTCAACTTATCATCTTAGGGCAGGTCCCCCAATTACACGGACTGGTCTTTCAATGGGATGAGAGGTTGAAGGACCCCCTCTTAATCATAGAGTGAGTGTTCCTCCCTCACACACCGTCCAAAACTATTACCACGCCACAAGAGCTGGTGGCCTCACTTATCACCAGAGCGAGGGCCAGTCTCCGCACCCTTGCGGGATGCAATTTCTCATGCATTCGTGTTCCCTGGAAAGATGAGGACTTGGAAAAATTAGTCCAGTCCAATGAGAGCCTCCAGTTCTCTCTTGACAGTTTCCCAGGCAAAATCACGGGAAAGAAATTGAAACATCACCTATTTAACACAAATTTTAATTTGGTTCCAAAGTTTATGCAGTCAAAAAAGCCTGTAAAAGGAGCTCTGACGGTTTTCACCGACGGCTCGGGATCCTCTCTCAAGTCAGTCATGACTTGGAAGGACCCTCGGACCCAGAAGTGGGAATCTGAGGTCCATGTGGTAGAGGGATCCCCACAAATTGCAGAACTAGCAGCCGTCATCAGAGTCTTTGAGAGGTTCCAGGAGCCTCTCAATTTGGTTACAGATTCGGCCTACGTTGCTGGGATAACTGTCAGAGCAGAACACAGTTTACTTAAGGAGGTCTCTAACAAAAATTTATTCGGGCTGCTCTCGCGGCTAGTGTCCCTGTTGTCCCACCGAGAGCACCCATTTCACGTGATGCATGTGAGATCGCATCAAGACCTTCCCGGGTACATCAGTGAGGGGAACCGCAGAGCAGACGCCTTAGCAATGGCTGCGCAGGTGCAGTCAGCTAACATCCCTGACACCTTCGCACAAGCCAAGATGTCCCACCAGTTCTACCATCAGAACGCCCCAGCCCTCCGGAGGATGTTCCACCTACCTCTAGAACAGGCTTGGGTAATCGTGGTGACATGTCCCAGCTGCCAGACCTATCAGCTGCCCTCGCTCCATCCAGGGGTAAACCCCCGAGGGCTAGCTGCAAATGAAGTTCGGCAGACCGACGTTACCCATATCCAAGAGTTCGGCAGACTCAAATATGTACATGTCTCTGTAGACACGTTTAGCCATACTGTGTTCGCCTCGGCCCACACGGGCGAAAAGGCGAAAGACGTTCGCAAACATCTTCTAATGGCGTTCTCTGTCCTAGGTACCCCCAAAAAGATAAAGACGGACAATGGCCCAGCGTACACCTCTGCCTATCTCCGTAGTTTCCTCCAGGAGTGGGGGATTGCCCACGTCACCGGCATCCCTCACTCCCCTACGGGGCAGGCCATCGTGGAGAGGACTCACGGTACACTTAAGAGAGTCCTCTACCAGCAGCAAGGAGGTGCAGAGAAGAAATCGCCCATTGAGCGACTCTGCAAGGCGCTCTTCACGATTAACTTTTTAAATTGTACACCAGAAGAGCCCGTCCCCCCTGTATTCCGGCACTTTACTAATTTGACCAACTCCAAATTAAAAGAACATCCGCCGGTGCTGGTAAGAGACCCTGAGACCCATGAGGTTGAAGGGCCTCTCCCACTGATTGTCTGGGGCAGAGGGTACGCATGTGTGTCCACCCCAGAGGGGCCGAAATGGATCCCAGCTAGGTATGTCCGACCCTACCGGGGGCCTAAGCAGAGAAAGCGAGCTTGTTTTGCAGAGACAGTTCCACCCCAGTCTCCACAAGAAGAAGGTTTCCAAGCCACGGAGGCTTGGAAGAAAAGGAGAAAAAAAGATTTGCCCAGCTTAGACGACCCTCCGGCATCTCATCAAGAAGAAGTCCCAGAGGAAGAAGACACCAGAGATGTCAGAGGGCAACCATACTCAGCAATACCATGGACTATACACCCCCTTTTACCCTTCCCCAATCTACCCCTCTGACTTACCTTTTGTGTGTCCCTATCCCTGTTACCTACCCATTCAAGAGAAAGGGGGGAGAGAGGGGGAGTTTATGTTAGAGTTACCTTTTGTCGTTTGGATCACTTTTGTTAGATTTTAAGGTTTTTCTTTCTCAGTCTACCCATCAGAGATCCCCAAGGAAGATGGAGCCAGTCTGGATTTTCGTTAGGGTCCTGTTTCTCCTGGAAATTCCGGCGTCTGCCCCGTGGCTGGTACAGCAGCCTCGAGAAAACGTGTGGGTCACTCTGGCAAAATCCATCGGCCAGAGTGACTTCTGCCTTCACGTCGACTCAGCGAACGGCCCGATTAACACCTGCCTGGAGCTCTCAGTACTCCTCTCAGACGAGGAGGCAACCAGGCAGGCGACGCTCCAAAACAGGGCCGCCAGAGACTATCTGCTGCTGCTCCACAACCACGGGTGCGAAGAGTTTGAAGGACTGTGTTGCTTCAACCTTTCATCTCACGCCCAATCCATCAAGTCCACAATCCAGGAGATGCGGGACCAGATCCACCAACTCAAGACGGAGGGTAAGGACTGGCTCGACAGCCTCTTCACCAGCTGGGGGATCTCTGGCTGGATTTCACAAGTTTTACGGACTCTGTTTTGGGTTTTGTTGACTCTTTTCCTTGGACTTTTTTCCCTAAGTTGTGTTAAGTGTTTTGTTATCTCTTTAGTTAACCGCGCATTGCCTTTAAGTAATAAAAACGGGGGAGGTGTGGCAGTGGTGCAGGTTACCCCAGAAGAAGAATTTCCAATGAGAAAGCCCTGGGGGGAGGAGGAGGGCTCCCCCGAGGTAGAGCAAACAATAGTTTAGCCCAGAAGAGGCTGGGCTCGAGACAGGTTAATACCCCCAGGGCTCATTGGGGAGCACCACCTGCCCATCTGAGTTAGTCACCCCCAGTTTCCTAGAGAGTTCTCAGTTACTGGGTTGTTCATTGTATCACTCCCCTGTCTGTAACCCTCGCTCATCCCCCCTCTATCCCTGGTTCGCTCCCTGTCCCCTGCTCCTCCCCAGTTCCTCCCCTCTGCTACCCGGTGATTGGTCACCGGGGGAACAATAAAAGATCGTGTCCCAGGGGAATCGGGGTCCTCTGATCCCCGGTGTCACAGAGTGCAGAACCTCGTGTCTGTGTCTCTTCATTCCTGGGTTGGAGGAACCCCCTGAGGTGTGGGAGAGTTCGCCTACCGAGCAGCTAGCAGGGAGCAAGGGCAAGAGTCGCTCGGCGATTGGGAACGAGGCTGGCCCCCGAGGACCCAAGTCGCATCCGCCTTTGCTAGTAGCCACCTCCACTCCACCGAGGAGGCAGGCGGACGGCCACATGGCAGGCTGCAGTAATTTTAAACGTCTGTCCCGGGACAGCGGCTACTATTTGAGGGAGCACGAAGAGCCCGGGAGGGCCCCTCGTGGAGTCCCCAACAACAAGTAGTTCAGTTCGCTGATAAATGTCCCCGCAAAGGTAAACTGTGTAAGCACAAAAGTCATTGGTGGTAACATGTTGAGGGTGGGCACTTACCAGATGGAACCTGGTCCTTTTGTCCCTTGCCACCGGAGCGCTCCCCTCTCCCGCCGATGGTGTCGCGGGCGGTCTCACCGGAGCGGCGTAGATGGTCATGGTATCGTTTCGTCAGCATTTAATTTTCTGTCATGGCACGGTGCTGTTCCACGCTCCTCTGCCCGTTTCCCTGGTGTCTCCTGCAGCACGGGCAGAGCGCCGCTCTGGGACCTGTGGGAGACTTACAACAGGGTTGGTTAAATCTCTGGGGCTTTGGACAGTCCCATGCGATGTGCCCACTCTCGTTGCAATTATAACATTTAAAATTGACTGTCCTTTTAATGTCCGTCCTAGGGGTGGCAGCCCCCGCTACTGCTACATATCTTTTCTGCTGGGGTCCATGGCCTGGTGGAGGGGGTACTGCTGATGGTTCAGGGGTGATCTCTGCGCAGGCCTCTAGCATTGCCTCTAAGGTTGGTCTGGGCATCCTAGGGAGGGTCTTTAATACTGCTTTACAGGCAAGGTTCGCGTTGGAATACACCACGGACCTGAGTAACTTAGAGAGGTTTGTGGGATCCTCCTCCTGCTTCTCAAGAGCCATCCTGACTCTGCCCACAAACTTCACAAAACTTTCCTCTGGTCCCTGTTTTATTGTGGCGTATCCATCCGAGGGCACCTTTACTGAGGGCAGCGTCAGCAGGGCCCTCAGTGCCGCTTGCTGCACCTCCCTAATTGCCCTCGTGGGCAACTGCGCAGCCTGCACATCCCCCTTAACAAAGTCCCCTTCGCCTGCTAAGTGGTCCATGGTGAGCTCATCGAGCTCCTCCTCGCCATCATACTCTTCTAGCAAGTCACTTAACAGGCGCTTCCAGGCACGCTCCCACAGCAGGTAATTTTCTGGGGTTAGGACACTCTCCATAATCATTTTTATGTCTTCGGGGACCAGCAGGTTTGACCTGAAGGTCGCCCGAAGCATCCCCTGGCAATACGATGATTCAAGCCCATGGTCGCTGATCATTTTGCACAAATCCCGCAGCTGGGAGAACGAAAACGGCTCTCACCATGGATTGTGCCCTCGCCTGCCCAGGTGTACCGACAGGGCCACTAGGCCTTGGTCCCCCTCCCGGGCCACGCCTCCTAGGGCCCCGGGTTCTAGGTGTTCAGAACCTGGGTGGGCCTGGGCTTGGTCCCGGGCCTTGGCATAAGCCTCGGCCAGTGGGCCTCCGGGTTCTAGGCTCCGGGGCCTAGAACACCGGTAGGCTTGGGCCTCCTCCCTTCCGGATTCTAGGTACCCGGAACCGGAAGGGGGGGCGTGGGAACTAGGCTTGAAGAGGGCGGGGTGCGCGGGGGCGGGCGGGGCCACGGGGGCGGATGCCGCGCGGAGCCGGCGGGAGGTCCCGATGGTAGGGGAGGGGCCCGACGCGACGCCACCCTTCGACGCAGCGTGGGGGGAGGGACGGCCTAGGGGGCGGGGTACCTCACGGGATGGTTCAGGGGAGGAGTCCGGGGAAGGGGGGGGTCCCGACTTTTGGCGCGCAAACGGGGTGTCCCGGCCGCATGGTCGGAGCCATTTTGAGACTCGCGGCGGCCGTCTTCTCCTACTCTAGGGTATGGGGGGGGGTGCCGTGGGCGCAACTGGGTAGGTGGGCATCAGGAGAGGTTCAAGGGACAGGTCCGATGCGGAGGGGTCCTCCCCGCACCGGCTGGGGGGCGCCGGAGACTGCGGAGGGTCGAGAGCGAAGGAAACCCGCCGCGAGTCCCGACGCTTTAGGGAAGAGGGATAAGGAGAGTGGGGTGCCGAGGAAGGTGGGGAAGGGAGAACGGGGGTCCCAACTTTCCCCTTTTCTAAAGCCCTTAACACGTCGCAAATTAAAATTAAAACAGAATAAAAACGCGTCGCCCTGACATTCCCTCCCCTGACTTTTCTCGTTAATTCGTCCCCAACCTGATCCGAAAAATGCAAATCACGAATTAAATCAAATGAAACTGAGGGAAACGGAACAAAAATCCACTTAACGAATTCCCTTAACAACGGCTTATTAAAATCCTTTCTCCCAACAACTAAAATTCCCTTAATTTGGGAATAAATCCCCTTCTGCTGCCGGGAAAGTCTAACTCCCATTTTTGCAGCAGACTCCTAGCCCAGGAAACCGAGAAACAAAAAGATAAAAGCAGCGGGGTCAGGGAGTAAACTCTTAACTCACTTTCCTGTCTCGGCGCTGCTGCTTCTTCGTTCGCCGGGTCCCTGACTCCGGCTACCGGGTCTCTGACTCCGGTCTCCCGATCCCAGACCGCCAAAGAAAATCCTGGGGCTAGGGTCAGTGCGGTGATCGAGGCTCCCCCTTCACTGCGTCGAGAGAGAGTTCTTCAATCTTCCCTGCCTGACAAGTCCACTAAAACGCGGATCCTGTCAGGCGAGGCGGCCGACGCTTCAACGATGCACTCCCAAAGGAGGTCACTCGAATGAGGCAAATGGTCACTCAGAGGCTGACCGAATGCCCCACGGTTGGGTGTCAGCTAGCTCCGTCCGCCTTCCGCCTCGGTGGTGTGGAGGTGGTCGCTAGCAGAGGCAGATGCAACGAGGGACCTTGGGGGCCAGCCTCGTCCCCTGTCGCCGGGCGTTTCTGTGCCCTAGCTCTCCAGCTAGCAATGCCGATAGGCAAACTAATATCCGCACCTCAGGGGGATCTTCCAACCCAGGTAGATAGAGACACTGACACGGAGGTTCAGCACTCTGCGGCACCGGGGGTCGGAAGACCTCGAGCCCTCAATGACACAGCCTTTTATTGTACACAATCCACCAATCACCGAGGGGCCCGGGGGAGGAACTAGGGAAGAGCATGGGACAGGGAACCAACCAGGGAGGTAAGGGGGTGGAGAAGGGGTGACAGACGACAGAACGATACAATGAACAACCGAGTGTAACAGAATTTACTAGAACATGGGAGCGGTGAACTAACGATGGGCAGGTGGTGCTAGCCTATCAGTCTAGAGGGTGTAAACTTATCTGAAGCCCATCCTATTCGGGCTAAACCACGTCTTGCCCCGCCTCAGGGGAATCCTCCTCTTCCCCGCAGGGCTTCCTCATTGGAAAAGTCTCTTGGGCCACCTGCACTACCGCCACACAGGAACAGTCCAGTTTAGCTATCAGCTGAAGTCAAATAACGAGAGGGCCCTTGGTGTGCCTTTAATTCTGCGTGGCTTTATTGCAGGATCTTCACACAGAGGGGAGGCAGGAATCCAAGAGCGCAAGGGGCCCTCAGACACAGCCTTAAGAGTTATCTCATACAACCAGTCACCAGGGGGTCTGGGGGAGTATAGGGAAGGTCCAGGGTTACTTGGTCCTATGGGATGGGGAAGGAAAGGGGCCCAGGAGATAACAGGGAATAGAACAAAGGCTCTTGGGGGGAGGGAGGAGATGATGGACACCAGAAGTGGCTACTCTGGTTTGTCCTGGGTTAAACCATGGTCACTCCACTTTCCAGGGGTTTCCTAGCTCCTTTGGACTTTCTCCACCAGTGATCTTTCTCCTTTTCTAAGTCATCTCCCCCTGGGGTCTCTAAAGACACATCCACGGCAGCTACAGGAAATATTTCTTCATTGTTTGACATTTACCCAACAGCAGAGGGGGAATAGTTACTACTGATGGGTAATTGTTGCTGACACAACATAAACCAATATTCCTGTGCCATCAGTCTCTACCCAAGACAGTAATTTTCTGCTACATCAGCTTTAACAACCAGGCACTAACATACCAGGGTTAGGCCAGCAAAGGAGCTTCTGGAGGAGTGAGATTATGAACGCCTTGTTACCTCATGGATTTTAGGTCCATTACCAAAAATCTGTATGTTTTTTTCCTATTTTATTTTATTTTATTTTATTACTTTTTCACTGCAAGTACGCATGAAACAGATGTCCTCTTTTTGCAGAACTGCATTCTGAGTTGCATCCCGTTTTTATAGAAGGTCTCTAACTAATGAGAATATTCATTTTTGACCAGAAGTTGCAGCAAAATGACATGTATGATTTAGACAGTTGGGAATGGAAGACAGGTACATCAACTTATCTGATCTGGGGATTAAGATGTGAATAGTGCTTTGAAGTGGAGGGGCTTAGGACGAATTCAAGAAGACCTGTTTTAAATTAAACGCACATAAAGATACAATTATTTGTCAATTAGTGGGAACTAAGAGCTCTACAACTTTCCACTTTCCTTCTATCTTTTTTCTTTCTGCCCCTTAAAACTACTTTTTTTTATTATTATTATTTCTATCTTTTCACTTTTCCACCTTCTGCTTCTTTGATCCCCGTCTTTTTAGGCTGGGTTTTTTTTTCAGGAAAGCAAAACTGTCATGAAGCCATCTGAAGAGAATATTCATTTAGCTTCTGGGGCAATTGCATTTGCTTGGGAATTTTGCATGTTGTAGGTAATCGAGCTTTTTTCTGTGCAAGTACTGAGTTAATCTAACAAATGCATGAAAAGTCCAGTCCAATAAAAGCTGATTTTTGTGACTTAAAAGCCTCTTGGATCTTTTTGATAATGTGTTCTGTAAGGGAGAGACTGAGCAAGTACTTCTTAAAATTCTGGGGGATTTGGTTTCCGGTTGCATGTAATTTCATGCCTAATAGTATATTTGTCTCAAATATTAGCAATGTGAACCTGAGATTTAGTTTAATGAACGAGTAGGTTACATTTATACAATATATTGATATAATCTGCATTTCAGTGGACTTTTGAGTAAAACTTTACACAGAACTGGAACTACTAAATTAGCAAAATATTTGCTAGTCACACACTTGATGGCTGTGTGGCATATTTTTTATCAAGCTTTCATAGCTTTCTATTTGCCCTTTTATTCTCCCCCATCTCTGTGTTTTGTGGCATGCTGTTCTGTTAATACCTAAATTAAAAATATTGTGCTCTCACTTGATATTTTAATCAGACATTAATGTTTTTTTCTGTGAAAGCTGAGACAAATGTACCACTGCAAATGAAAATTTAAATTGTAAATTCTTTCTCAGTCTTTACAGCCTTATACAGACAAATTAAACCAAGTTGCCAATATTTTTTTCATACTGATATTCTGTTAAATCCACTGAAGAAATCACATCTGCTCTGAAAACCATAACTGGGGATTCATTCCCAAACATACTTCTATGAAGAAGATATATAAACATCTCAAAGCTATGAAGAGAACACAGTCTGATATATTTAACAACTACTGGGAAAAAATTGTTTAAAGGGGGAAAACACATTCCATGGTGAGATATCTATTTAATGTTTAGATCATTTGGAGAAAAGATAGAGGAATCCTCCCTCCCTACTCCCACAGAAATGAAATAAGTGCAATTTTAGTGCATATTTTTATGAGTCTTTTTGGGCAGTGCACACACAAAGGTGATTTGTAGAAACCCAGAGAATTTTTACTAGCACATCAGTGAGCAGCTATAATTGTGTTTTCTCCCTAATGAAGTCAATCCTCTACAAAGGTATAACAAAGTCAGAGCTTCTCTCTAAGGACTGTGTTTCTTTGCCTGTAGGGTTTATGGTGTTCTCTGTCATTTTTTTTAAGGATCATCTGTTTCAACTGGAATCGCACAAATTTGAGAGAGGACGAGGCAGGTGCCCTTTTGACCCCAGTTCTTCCTTCACCTCCATCTTAATTGGTAATGATCTTTATGTCACAAGCCTCACAGTCCTGTCAATCTGTCATTCTGAGTCTCGTTCTTCAGCACACCAGTGTTGTCAGCCTTCCATTGCAATCTTCCACATGTCAGACTTAATCCTCATGGTGCTGCCCACATTAATATTACATTCCAGGCAGCATTAGCTACAGCAAGGGTGTCTCACTGAAGTGAAATGTTGAATGTCATGTGCCATCCTGAAGGTAATTGATTGTTGTGTAATTATGGAAATAGTCATTTCCTGCTTTCCTTAAAAGCAAAGAAGCATGACTGGCTTAGTCATTTACACCACTTTTGTTTCCATCTACTGAGATGAATCTGAGCAAAAAGAACCCTGTAAAAATATGAATTTAACTGTTTTTTATACCAAGTTTTATTGATTATATAAATTACCATTTTTGAGATGAAAATATTTTTTTCAATGCTGCCTTCTAACAAAACTATTGCAAACTCGTGATTCTGTGTTAGAGGATCTTACACTCAACAGATCTAAAAATAGAATTCAGTCGAAGTCCTGCAGTGACAGGAAGCTGTGCTGAGATAGTGCTCCTCTGTGCCTTGCTGGGAAGTGTATCACTATAGGATTGAGATTTTTGAAGTTGTGATATAGCAAACCATATGGGCTTTCCTCAAAAATGTTTTCTTAAAACATTTTGTGAGATGAAGCAAAGACAGTCTTGGCACTATTGACTAAATGTACATTGACTAAAAATAGTCTGAACAGCAGGTAAAGGATAAAAGCTAGATGGAGTTAGGGAGTAGCACAATGATTTCTGGGTTTAGAAAACAAACAAAATGGAGCATTCAAAAGGAATATCCACTAAAAGAAAGAGCTAGGAAAAAAATAGCTAAATATTAAGTAAATTTTCTATTTTTCAGGGATAAAAAAAAGAGGATTTTAGGGCCCTTTTGATATTTAAATTTGTCTTTGCATCTTAAAATCAGACATCTAAATTCTCTGATGATTAACTACAATGGTGGTGATCATCCATGGAGGTGATGAAATATTGGTCATGAGTGACAGATATATTTTTTCATGCTAGGTTTATTTGTTCCTTTACATTAACAAATTAATTAAAAGACAAATCTTCAGCAGTAATGACAAATCTTTCACATTGTAGCAGTTCATCAAAATATTTTTCATTGTCATTAAAAAAATAAAGTAAATTAAAGCTCTAATTCTTAAGAGTTAGTGGGTTAAGAAGTCATAGAAGAATCAGAAAAAGATGCTATATTTTGCCTGACCTTCCAAAATCCATGACACACAGATTGTCACGCTTTTATCCCACCCTTATTTCTAAATTGTTTGTACAGTTTTTGACAGATTCCAGTCTCAGCTTAGCCTGGAAACAAAGACTCCTGGAATTTCTGTAGGCCTGAAACTTCATGGTCTAATCCTGAAGTCCTTCTCAACCTTTCCTCAGATAGAACTAAGTAAATAAATTAACCTGATCAAGTTCCTAGTGTGAGATCAATGTGAATTTTATTAGCTTAAATGGAAGCCAGATTGTCCCACTGAGCTTTAAGAGTTTGCCTGGATTATGGGAGGTCCTATGGATCCTCATATTTTTATTTGAAGGAGAAAACAATTAAATAAGCCCTTCCCTGATAAAGGCTGATTAGAGTCTTGGAGGTTCACTGACAAAGACTTATAAAATCTATCTGACAAAGCTAAAAATTCTGTAATGTAGCAAGATTAACAGGAGAAAACAATATCTTTATCAGATCACTGATACAGCAAAAAACAGTCTAACTTTCACCTCTTCATCAAAACTAGCAAAGTATTTAGAGGCCATTTTTGTAGCCACCCATTAAGAAATACTATAATTTCAAGTTATCATGCAATGATATTTTAAAAGCATGAGAAAATTCTTCCAATATTTTATTATTTTATTCATTATTTTATATTCTTAACTATTGAAGTTAAACACTTCCAATACTTAGGAAGAATATCTTAAGGAAGTTCGAATTTCCATTTGTTCTATTTTATTCTACCAATTTCTACTACCCAGAGACAGACAGTTCACAGAATAAAATGCTGCACCTTAGACTCCAGGACTTATGTCCTTTATCTCTGCAGGTAGCCAGTTGAAAAGGTTGGAAGAGCTAGATGTAAACACAGTGAATAATAATCTTTTAACTGACATTTGAAAACAAGACAGATTTCTAATGCCAAATGCACTGAGAAGGAAGGGATTCTCCTTCATTCAGGCAAGCACTGAGTTCAGCTCATGATGGCCATTACCCCATGACAGGAGATGAAAACTACACCAGGCGCTTTCCAGGACTGATCTTCCAGTGTTTCCTCCAATGCTTGGAGGTTTAATTCTTCTTCATGCACTTCAATTTTCTTAGAAAGTGAAATCTGCTCCTGATATGAAGTCAGCGTGATCTTGGAGGCTGCACCCCAGCGTTGTCTCCACTCTCCAAATCAGGTTCAGCCAATGTGCACGTCCTTGAAAAGGTTTTATGTAAACCTGTTAGCAAAACACACCCCAGCACCTTCTTCCTCCTAAGGAAACTCTTCAAAACCTGCTCCCACCTCTGCCCCTCACATTAACACAGCACCTACACCAGCATGGCCATTGACTAACAGTGAGGATTAGGTAAACAAGAAAACTTAAAATACTTCTCATATAGGCTTAAAAGCTTTTAAAATCTTGATCTTGAAACATCATTTGCACCATAACTAATTAAGACCAGATTTAGCTGGATTAATTTAGGAAAAAGGATAATCCCTTTTTCTGCATCTCTTTATGTATTTCAACACAAGAGTTAAAATACCCACTTCAAGAAAACAACAGTTCGTGACTTGGCTTTAAAATGAATTATCTGTGCTGTTGTAAGCATTATTGTAGATTATCTGACCCACTAGTGAAGTAACTTGTGATGAATTCCTCAATATATGAACAATCAATTAATTTATTGCCAGCAACAGGAAACAGAATGGAAGTTGGATGACAGACAGGCTGAATAAAATGTTTATGTTTAGCTCAATGGTATATAAAAGTTTTGCACTTTTATTCCTAATGAACTCCCCCATCTGCTTTCAATAACCAAAACTATTTTTGATACCAGATCATGCACACTGATTAACTTAGACCACACTAGCTGAGAAATTATGCCCATGTATTCTTACCTGCAATACATCAGAAGCAAGTGGAGAAAAACCTAAATTACATCTGAATAGCTTAATATCCAGTGAATCCATTCCAATAGTATCTTCTGCTTTTGCAGTTTAAAAATTTAGGTATTTGTGTATTTTCTTTTAGTCTAGACAAAAGTACATTTTATCTCAAAACAAAAGACAAAATATTTGAGTGACAGACAGAGAATACAAGTATACAGAGATATTAGTTTACCAGTTAAACAATGGGTTTTTTTTAATTTGCTGTTTTCATACTGCCAAAAGTATCATTTGCTAAAATGTGAATTAGTCTTCTGATTTTAGTTGTCATGTGAGTAATAACTCACAGTCAAAGAAATGCATGAAAGGTGCATCTTATGTTCTACTCATTACATTCTAATGCTTTATTCATAATATACATTTTCCATTTTACACAAAAAAGACTACTGATGAATAATAACTTGTGTTTGCACTACCTTCCAATTTGAAGCAGGTACACAGAACATGCCACCTTTAAGGTGGTAGCAGCCTATTTATAGAAATCTTTTGTACGAGTAATTCAATTCAAATGTTTCAATCTGTCTTGCTTTGGGGTTGTCACCTAGGAATTTTGAAGGGTTTAGAAGAAAAAGTTTGTATTTAAATTTGTTAATATTTTGATTTAAATAAAAGGCAAAAGTAAAGGTAGTTTTAAATGGTCATGGTTGAATTTTGATGTATTTGTTAGCTTGAAAAGAATGCTAGCTAAAAAGTATGTGTCCATCACTTCAGCTAAAACTGGTCTTTGAGGTCCATGGGAGCTTTTTGTTTGCTGAAATAATGAAAGAAGAAACTTTTTATTCTTTTTAGCACGTGATTAACCAAACTGTTGACCTGATTAACAAAACTTAATTTTTAGCAGTTTAAGGTGAAGCTGAGGTTAGGCCGGAAGAGGGGAGGAGTAGTGAAGGTCTCTGAAGTTACTCAGGTGATTTTCACTGGAAGGTAGAGGTTAATCAGTGGGATGTGCAGCAGTATAAAACCCTGCAACCAAGACAGGAGTGAATTGATATGTAATAGCAGCTTTTCAAGGGAGGAGAAAAAAGCAGAAATCTTTCCAGAATTCTTCAAGCCTCAATCTTAGGTTATCTCTAAATCTGGAATTGGTCAGCATCTGTAAAAACCTAGCAGTGTTCAAAATTTGTAACTTGAATTTAAACAAAAGACTATTGAAAAGGACAAGAGAAGATCCTCTTAGTGTCAAAAGTGCAAAATATCTCAGAATTATGTTGAATGTTTTTGTGCTGAGATATTTGACAGTCACATTTGTCAGTACTGTCCCATTGATGTTCTTAGGTGAAGTGACCTGTCTGATCACACATGATACTTGTTTTATATTTATTTTAGCAACAGTCCAGGGTAAAAATTAGATTTAATTTCTGTATCTGTAAAATATATTTCATGGAACAATATCTATCCAGGACTGGAACTTCCATTTTCTCCCCTCAGAATCTCACAGGTGCAATCAGTGATAACTCCTTCAGTATATGGTAGAATGCCATACCAGCAGGTCAGTTATTTACAACAACATTTTATGCTTATGTCAAACAGACAGAACAGACTATGTCAACAGAATAGACTTCATATTCAAACTTTGGAACATCTGGACTTACAGATGTCAATCCTGATCATTGGCAATATGTGATGAATCATTTACCCTGCACTGATGCATTATCCAAGATTCATTATAGTGTTGAAAAGATAAAATGTCCTGTTTTACATTATACACCACCAAAACTAAAAAGAATACCAGCTCGTCTGATATATTTTTCCAATAGAATTCCCAAAGGGGGAGACATGACTAATGTAACTCATTAATTAGGATTGTGAAGAATGTTTGGAACATTATAAAGACATTGGCAAATTCTACATTTTAGGCAGCTCTGTGCTGTTTAAAAAATAAAGTTTTCTATTTGTTTTGGGCAACCTTAACTTCTACAGATGCTATAGTTTATACTTACTTTTTACTTCACTTGCCAGTATTTTACACTAAATCAAGACCATGTCTTTTCCAGGGTAATATCCATTCTGTATTTGATGAAGACTAAGGCAAATCTATGCTCAGCTCCGGCTCAGCAGAGGTGTCTGAACTAGTCCCAGCTGCCAAACTATTAACTTTTCAGAATAATCATTCACATTTATGCCAATTCACATCTCTCTTAAAGTAATATAATTCAAACTTTGAGGGAGACCTGTGAACAAAATTCTTGCTTTCTGCTACAATCGAAGTGCCAGCAAACGTTATTTGGATGTATCAGTCATGTTTATTTTGATTAGGGGGCAGGAAGCTGTGTCACTGAAGTCTCCACTCAGATTAGCCTTCAACTGGAAATAATTTATTTCCCTCTCCTTGTGCAGTTTAATTCCTTTTGTTATTTTCTAGCATAAGGGTGCCCCCTAGTGACAATAGCTGCCTGCTTCTTAAATTGGGCGTAAAAAATTACTTATCCAAGTATATTTTCTATCCACAAGGACATGGAATAAGTTATTGTTAAGGCTTGCGCAGTTAAGGGGAATAATGTCCATAAAAAACTGAAAGTTAGAATTATTGATGGCATTTTACCAAGGTAAAATATATCCAATATCACAATTTTAGATGGGTCAGCTTGATTTTTGAACATATTAAATTGTACCTGTATACATATTGATTTTTCAACAGTGTCTGTTAATCAGTGTATTATTTCTAAATTTTCTGATACTTGCTTATTTTGTGAATACCATCTAAATCCTTTGAAAATGAGACCAAATTTCTGTTTCCACAATTTTTTCAAGAAATACTCATCACCAATTGTGGAGGATGGATGAGATCTCAGGGTCTGTCCCTATGCTGGTAAATATTTCAATGCTATGAAAACAAATCATTGGTGGACCAGACAACAAATAATCCCTTTTTTTTCTGCTCATTGAACATGGAATCCCCTCATCCAGCAAGTTATTCCCAAACTGTAGTTATCCCAGGTGAAGTGGAACAGTTCCAGTAGCCTGAATGGAAAACCCACTCAGCCTAATGATTACCATATACCATATTTATAATGTGGTTCCTATCATGTGCAATGAAATTAATATATGGAGTATTACCAAAATTTTTCATTTTAGGTTTTTTTTAATGTCTGGTCTGCAGGTGGTGAACTTTCTACTGGTCTCTACAGTGACTACTGGGGAAGGGATGCTGCTCTGTTTCGCTCCATGAACCACATGGAACATCTTCGCACTGAGCCTGACAACGAGCGCCTGCTGAAAGGTGTGGGGAGGAGATGCAGCTAACACCAGAGAGGTTTCAGATGACTAGACAATTTCTGGTGTGCAAGGGATCAGAGATTTCTATGCAAATATTAGTGTCGGGTTTTAGCCTCATTCAAATTAAAATACATAAAACAAAGAGAATGGGACTTTAAAACTGTCTTTTCCAAATATAAAAAGGAATATTAATTTGTCAATTGGAGGTATAAAAATACTTCAACATTAATGTATTCCACGTGTTCTATAGATACCCACCAAAAAAAAATCTTTTACTATTTCTATCACTCAATTGCCCTTATGTCTCTGACAGACAGAGCCCTTACATCTAGCTTTTTTTCTTTTGGTTGCTATCAGCTGGTTTTAAGGCTTAAAAACATAAGGCAATATTTTATGGACTCAATTTTTTTTTTTTTAAAGAACCAAAATTTGTTGGCTCATACATGATTCCTGACAATGAAGACCACGAAGACAACAAAGTATATTTCTTCTTCACTGAAAAAGCTTTAGAGGCTGAGACAAGCACTCACGCCATATATACCAGAGTGGGACGTGTATGTGTGGTAAGATCCTTTCTCTGATTGTGCAGATAAGAAATGAGAAGAAATTATGAATTGTCCAGCAAATTATTATCACAGACATACTTAAGTTTTACCAGAAGGAGCAGAAAGATCATGAGGAAAGATTTTGCTTGCCTCCACTACTCTGTTCGATTATCTATTTCCCACTCAGGCCGTCCTCCTGATGTGTGCCCATATTGGTACTCTCTAAACACTGATGAATTTTGGGTGCCTTTCTCTTCTAATAACCAACTACTGTAAGGTTGATGAGAGGAGCTCTCCCATTCCCACTGAGACTACACCTCCTTGATTAAAGGAAGGAAAGAGAAGGTTATTTCTTAACATCTGATTTTGTTTCAAAATAAAATTTGTATTCCCCCTCTTAACTGTAGGGGATACCTTCCTAAAAACTATTTAGCAAAGAGGAAGATACAAGTTAATTATTTTCTGTCACCTCAATGTGTGGTATTTGTCACATATGCTCACCAGCACACTGCCCTTTAAACTTTCTTAGGAACTCATGTATAACTTATAAATATATGAGGTATGCAAAGTACCAAATTGCAGCCTTAGACATTAATGTTCAGAAAGCCACTTGGTTTTCTGGATTCCAACCTGCCTCAAGATCCAAACTGGAATTCTTTGGCTTATGTTCTGAATATAAGCCTGAATAGATTATTTTAATACGTCCCTCTACTCTGCAATATATCCACCTGGAAGTCTTATCTCTAGCAATGGGTTAAACCAAAATCCCACTGACCTTCCTCTCCATCTTCTCCAAAACTTATCTGGCCATTAACTTCACATATGTATGCCATAAGTCAGATTTGATTTAGTGAATACAAAAAACCTGTTAGCTGGTGATTCCAGGATTGGCTTTTTTTCCTCAGCTTTTCCATTTTCATCTGAGCTGTAAAAAGTTTGGCAACACAGAGGCATCTACTCTGTATATTTCTACTTTTCTGAGGAAAACAGATCTCTATGAGAGGAGTTTTGCAGAGCCTTCAACAGTCAGTTACACAGGTCTTGAATATAAGGCCACAGATTGAGGATGCTACCTAAAGCAAGTAGTACTAAATGTTCCCTTTTCTTGAAAGTCCTAACTGTTGCAAGAGCAAGAAAAAGGTGACAGCCATAGCGAGGCAGGTGTTATTTAAAGTTGTTGAAATTGTTAGAAAACCATGTAAATAATTGCCTCAGACTTGTCCCAGCTGCACCAGCTCTATAGATAGATCCAGGGCTTCAGTTTCTAAATGCATTGAACTAACCCCACACTGAGCTCTCAAAGCAAAGCTAAACTTCAGTAATGTACTCAGTATATCCAGTATATCTAGTTTGCAAAAATAAGTAATAAAATAAAGCTTTACAACAACTGTATAGCTAAAACTATCCAGGGATGTGGTACAGAATTAAAAAATTCTTATGAAACCACAGATCTTAATGAGACCTGGACTTGATCAGTGCAATCCTATTTGAAAACTGACTCCAGAGAAATAATACTAGTAATAGACACGTGGTTTGAAAATGGATGCTTTTGACATTAGAAGGTACAATAAGCAGCTAATTCATCAGAGATGTTTGTGCTTCTAGACTTATTCATATTACCATTGGCGTTTGTTTCTCTCTACACAGAATGACATGGGAGGCCAGCGAGTGCTCGTCAGTAAATGGACCACTTTCCTCAAAACCAGGCTAGTTTGTTCTGTGCCTGGGAGAAATGGAATTGATACACATTTTGATGAATTAGGTAAATATCCTTGACAGCAACAAACTTGAAAGCATGGAAAAAACATATACCTTCAAGATAACACATCTTGATGGCAAATATTGCACTTGTATTCATTATCTGAAAATGGTGGAGCATGCTGTTTCCAACATATAAAGTTCTATACATATGGAGTTCACTATCACCAATTACTGAATTGATTTAAAAAATCGCTTTTAAAAATCTCCATAAAATTAAATGGAATAAATGAGTAAAATAGGATTATGCTTTTAACGATCAATTACTTTTTTTTGAGGGGCTGAGAAAAGTAGGTTTTTAGCAATAACATCACATTTCAATTTTACAGAGGATGTGTTTTTGCTGCAAACTCGTGATAACAAAAATCCAGTGATATTTGGCCTCTTCAACACTACAAGGTAAACAATGAGAAGAAATAATAGCAGCCATAGAGGAATGTTTGAACAGTCTATTAAAGAGATAGAAGCTGGGTGATACATATCCCTTAGCAAATATATAGTAAACAGTTTAATCTCAGTTCTTTTCACAGCGGGCGTCCCTGTTAATGTAAAAACCTCTCTATAACACACAGGGGCTTGAAGTCTCATTCAGTGATTCAGTATATCTGGATCACAAATTAATTAAATCTTTCTCAGCTTGCCAATTTCTTATGTCACAGTATATGCACACCTGCATGCTTATAAGGACAGCATCTCAGAGCCACCTGTCTTCCTTTAAGAGCTTCACTGTAATTCAAGGTTAAGTAGATGGCAGCTGAAAATCTTACTAACTTCTTAGTAAAGCCTAAAGCACCAGTCATGATGCTTCTGGTGGCCTTTTCCTTTTCCACTGCAGCTTAACTCAGGTGCAAGCACACAGCACTCTCAGTTTAGCTTAGGATGTAACTGGTAGAAAAGAGCACCTGTGCTTTTGCCACTTTCCTCTGATTTTTTTTAATAGCAAAAGGCAGATCTGCTCCTCTAGGGTTGCAGACACGTGGCATTTCCTACTGGCTCTTGATGCCAGTAGAGAAAGGTGGGCACCTAACTAAAATTATCTGGATCACCTTCTGCAGTCTTCAGAAATTTCTTTGTAGAGAGCACTGATGCTTCTTTAAAAACAAAAAACAAAACAACAAAAAACCCCAAACAAAACCAATTGCTCTTCTGGGAAAAAATAAAACAAAATTTAAAAATAAAATTGAAAAATAAAGTAGAAACTTTTCTCTGGATTGTTCTACATAAAGTGATCTGACCTAACTATACAATAGTTAGATCAATAGGCATCAAAAAAACCAACCAACATTCCCACTCAATACAAAAAGGACTCATTTTAGAACTGTTTATTTTAGTCAGCATTGGTTGGTTCCCATCTCTCCAATCAAAAACAGTAGGAAAAATGTTAGAAAAGAAAAATGGTCAACAGTTTAAGTCACTAATCAAAAGCATACAGGACCTAAGTTCAGTCCATTTTGCTTCCTCTGTGTTTTTAAACAAGTAATTTAGAGTTGGTGTGCACCAGCATCAAATTTTGGCACAACAACACACATCTTCCTTGGAGAAATGTTATGAATATAAGCACATTAAAGACTTTTAAAGAACATTGGATGCAGTATTTAGAAGAAAAGCATATAGGAAAGAATAAATAGTGTTTTCTCCCTGAATACTGTTGAAATGTGACTTGTTTTTGAATACATAGTACTGCCAGTATTATATGGACAGAATGCGACATATTGCTTTAATAATGTCTTTAAATTTTACCTCATAGCAATATATTTAGAGGATATGCTATATGTGTTTACCACATGGCAAGTGTCCGAGCTGCTTTCAAAGGACCATATGCTCATAAAGAAGGACCTGAATACCACTGGGCTCTCTATGAAAGAAAAGTACCTTATCCTAGACCTGGTTCAGTAAGTACAGTCTATTTTCCACTGCTTTGCTATGTAAATTATTTTGGAAAGAAAAAGCAGACTGCTGTTAATGTACAAATCTTCCTGACAGTCCAGGATTTATGCCTTTGAATACCTACATACTCCAGCTATTCCTGGAAAAGTGTGGAATGGCTCAGCAACAGGTTTAATCAAGTACTAGAACTATACATCTCCCAAAGGAAAATAGTGGGATTAAGTGTATAAGATTTTTCAAAATCTTCTTGGGACATGATTTTATCAACTTTATATAAAGGTCCTAAGGTCCCAAAGTTAGGACTCCAGGCAAAAGGGATAGAAAGAAGCAGCTGTAGAAGG